>PVKB01001515.1:0-403923 GCA_004027205.1 Ctenodactylus gundi
AAGGCCAGCCTGGGCTCCATAATGAGTCCAGGACCAGCCTAGGCTGTAAAATGAGACCCTGTCTCAAAAAAATTAGAGTTGGGCTGGAGGAATAGCTCAGCTGTTAAAGTGCTTGCCTAGCAAGTGCTAAGTACCCGAGTTTGATTCCCCAGCACCGCATAAACCAGGTGTGGTGGTGCACGCCTATAATCCCAGCACTCAGGAGGCCGAGACAGGAGGATTGTTGTGAGTCTAAGGCCAATCTGGGCGCCATAGTGAGTTCAGGACCAGCCTGGGCTACAGATTGAGACCCTGTCTCAAAAAAAAAAAAAAAATTGAGTCATACAACTGAAGGAATGATTTTGCTTAATTTTTTTGAGGCAAGGTCTTACTCTGTAGTTGAGGCTGGCCCTGAACTCACTATGTTGCACAGACTGGCCTTGAACTCACAGCAACCTTCCTGCTTCAGCTTTCTAAGTGCTGGGATTATAGGCGTGTGCCGCCACACCCAGTTAATCTTTTTGTGTTGCTAAGGAATCGAACCCAGGGCCTTCTGCGAGCCAGATAAGCGTTTTGACCACCACTGAGCTAAGCTAAACATTTAATAGTGGGCATGGTCTGTGACTTCCCCCCAAACCTATTCTTAATTAGCATGCATTCGTGACACATAGTAATGACATTCAACCTGAGAAGCTCGTACTTCCTTTCCCTGCTTCGGTCTTCTGTTTTGGAATGGGGAGTGCTGGGGATGGAAGGCTCTCCTAGGAGCAGGGCTGTCACACTCCCCATGTCCAGCGATGTCTTTCATACGCAGTGAGATATACAGCAAGGCAGAGTGGGGACGAAATCCTAGCTTTATCATCATGTGTTTGCCTTAGGCCTCCGAGCCGGGTGACCTGTCTTGATCATAGCATCCAGCCCTTGGAAACTGGAAGTAGGCATGGCTGTTTGCAAAAGCCGTTGTGTCAGCTGGACTGTGGGTGTCACTGCCAATGAACAGAAAATAACCCTTCAAGTTGGTTTAATCACCGAGGAGATGAGCCATCTCTTCTTTCATGAGGTCTGGTGAAAGAGGAGGCCAGCACTGGTTAATCAGGGACATTTGATCACCATGTGATCCTCCTGCCTCAGCTTCCTAGAGTACAGTTTTTGGTGGGCTTTGTGTTCCGTCATCTTTGGTGTGGCAGTGTGGTTCCTGGACTAGTGGCAGTAACCAAGGATATTGCACTTGGTCTAATGTTCTGGTACCATCCTGGAATTTGTTTTTTCCATCTTGAAAGTCTTAATACCCTTGGGACAGGAATTTTGCATTGATTTTTTCAAGTTCAGTAGCTAGTACTCATTAAGACCCATCTTTTGATAGAAGATGGTACCATGCAGGACATGAGGGAGGGTGAAGGCTTCACTACGGTGACAGTCGTTGTTCTATGTGGTAAGGGTGGACATGGTTGGTTTCAAGTAAGCAAAGAGCTTGACCTCCAAGGGGATTCATTGATGCAGGAGTGCTGGCTGCCTGCAAGGGCTCAAGATGCCATGTGGAGTTCTAGCAAAGATAAACAGACCGCCGAGCAGGAGAGAGGCGGCCCAGACAGATCAGAAGATTCCAGACGCCTCCTTCCCCTAGGACTCTTCTTCAAGCACACAGACTGTGCTTCCCCTTCAGACCGTGCACCACTGAAATCTCTGTGAGATGCCAGTTCTCAGAACAGCAGAGTTTCCATTGAATATTTTCCCATGAGTCTGGGATGTCCAGCTAGAGGGTGGAAATACTTTTTTTTTTGAGACAGGGTCTCACTCTGTGGTCCAGGCTGGTCCTGAACTCACTTCCGGAGCCCAGGCTGGCCTTGGACTCACGGCAATCCTCCTGTCTCAGCCTCCCGAGTGCTGGGATTACAGGCGTGCACCACCACACCCAGCTTATGTGGTGCTGGGGAATTGAATTAGGGTACTTAGTGCTTGTTAGGCAAGCACTTTAACCACTGATCCATTCCTCCAGCCCAGCCCAGGTGGAAATATTTTTAAAGACAAACTTCTTTATTGTTTGAACTTGGTTGTGAGCAGATAAGAGAACATCACAAGATGTGAATCAGGATTAATGATTTCTGTTGTGTGTGTGTGTGTGTGTGTGTGTGTGTGTGTGCGCGCGCGTGCGTGCGTGCGTGCATGTAGTCTTGGGGATTGGACCCTGACCTTTGCTCTCAGCTCACTGTAGCAATTTTTGTTTTTATTTTTAATTTGGATACAGAGTCTCACTAAGGGACCAAGTTTCATAGGCTGGGCTGGAAATGAGGATCCTCCTGCTTCAGCCTCCAAGACTGCTGAGATCACAGGTGCAAGCCACTGTGCCCGGATCCATTGGTTCATTCAGTTTTGCTTTGTAGTCTGAGCTGTTATGTGATATCTACAAGGTCGCCCCCAAACCCTTCTCCTCTTGCCTCCTAGGATTGCTGTGGTCTTCCATCTTCCATTTGGGCCTTTATCCATGTCGAGTTAATGTTTGTGTTTCATAATTCTGTATGTTCTTACGTCACTCTAGTATCTTAAAAAGTCCTCCAGATATTGTAGGGCATAGTTTTCTCTTTTGCAAATATAGAATATTCTATCTAAATTACTCTACAAGGTATTTTTATTATTCAGTATACTAGTATACTATGAGAGCTCTTCCACCAGGAAATTCGATGCAGACTTAATATACCCTTTTAGATATTTGTATGACATTTTACAGCATGGCTTTACGCCTGTGAATTTAGCCATCCTCATATCAATTATGTAAAATAAGTGCATTTTATTTTTTGTTTCATTTTGCCACCTGACAGGCAGTATTCTAACGAACATCCTTTACCTACACACTTCTGGTTTCTCTAAATATGCTTTTCAATTTTATAGGGTTTAATGCTACAGGGTAAAATTTCTAAAGTAGAAGGGATGATATGCATATATGTTATTTTAATAGATTTTGTATGATTAAGTTCCCAAAAGTCCATTGTTATGAACAAACGATGGGACCCCCATCTGGACCGTCCCTTACCCCCCATGGACGCTGGTGACACAGTTTTCTGGGCTTTCTGTCACGTTAGGTGAAGAACAGTGAACTCTTTTGTTACTTTAGTGCGTGTTTCCCTGATAATTGTGGTGCTGAATTTCTTCATGGGTTTGTGAGCCTCAGAGGCATTTCCTCTTCGCCAAGGGACTATTTTTGCCCTTCAATCTTCAACAGAGAGGCTGATTCTTATTATATCAATTTATGGGAGTTTGAAACATTTATATATCGGAGTCATTTATTTGGCATCTGTGCTTCAGATTTTTTTTTTTTACAGCCTACTCTTTGTCTTCTGGTTTGACTTATTGTTGGATTTTAGGTTGAGTTTTAAATATTTACATAGTCCAGTGTTTCCTCATTTCCCTTGGTTGGGAGAGCTTCCTGTCTTGCCTCAGCAGTCTGCCCTGACACGTGTAGTGTGGCCATGAAGACCAGATGCAGACAACGTTCTTCTAGCTCTTATTCTCCATGACTATTTTATCTTTAAATATGTAATGTTCATGAAAATTACTTCTTATATGGCTGAAAAGAAAAACTCTCCCTGACTCTGATAGTCAGGTGTTCCAGAAATATTTATTTAGGCAACCTGCCATCTACTCACTGCCTTTCTCACATCTTCAGTTTCCTTTTTGTGGATTTTCTCACATTTTGGGGGGTTACAGTGGCTTTATGTTTATAAAAATCTGCTGAGGCAAGATGGGTTTCTACCCCATTCTCCCACATTTTTTTGTGAGAATTTTCTTGGGTATTCTCTGACTTTTATTCTGCAGAGGAAGTGGAAACCATCTCCCCCTCTCCCCACTAACCTTCCCTGGGGGTTAGTGCTAAGGGAACAGAATTCGACTGAGCTGAGGAGACCTCCTTTCAGTCACTGGCTTTATACCCCACGTCCACTCAGGGCTTGGAATCCTGTATTGCCACAAGGCAGCCACCAGGGGTGCTGGTGAGACAAGTAGGCTCGGCAGGCTGCCAGCTCAAGGGGACTGCCAGGGGACCTCCTCCTTCTCTAGGCCACAGGCCAGATGTCTCCCCCAGCCCAACCCTTTGATCTCTCATCAGACTTCTACTTAAGCATCCAAGCGGATTCTGGAGCTGAATCCTAGCTCGATCCTTATTAAAGTTTTTTTTGGTTTTAGGCCCTCTTCCTGATCACCTCACCTTGGAAGTAGATTGCTTATTCTAGTAGCTGGCTGCACTCTGTTCTGTGACAGCAGCCTCCCCTGCTTGGGTCACTTCAGTGACCTCTTAAGTGCTTTCTTTTTACAGTGTTCCTTTCAAAACTGAGTGGGTAGTGTCTGAATCTCTCTGGGGGGCTCCCACACCACTCCAAACAATGTCAGAGTGTTGATAGTGGCTGGAACACGTTCAGAACCAACTCTTTCGCCTCTCTGCCCTCAGTCCCGTTGCTTTCTTGCTCAGCGATTTATTTATTCATTCAACAACTTCTCTGTGTGTGTGTGTGCGTGTGTGTCTTGGAAGCTGAACTCGGGACCTTTACACTGACCTACATCCCGAACCCTTTTAAAAAATATTTTATTTGGAAGCAGGATCTCCCTAAGTTGCCAAAGCTGGGCTTGAATTTGACATCTTCCTGCCTCAGCCTCCCAAGTGCTTGAATTACAAGTGTGTGCCATCACATCCAGCTCAGATGTTTTTTGAGTGCCAGCGATGTGCCAGTCCTTATTGTTGGCACCTTGAACAAAATGACAACGATTTCTGTCCTCTTAAAAAGTTCACATTCTGAAGAGGGAAGTCAGAAAGTTTGCAAAATGCATCATAAATACATAATATCAAGTGTTAAAAATTGAGGGACCCATTGTTTGTCTGAGATCAAGGAAATTGCATAGGATACGGGACTTCCAGTGTTGAAAATGGAAGTCTTGGGTAAGCTGGCGTGAAGAGGTCACCCCAGAAAAAATGTGTCACTGAGGAGGAAAAAGAAGAGGGGACAAGGACGACCAGGCTGTGCATGTCTGTGCAGAGGTGTGTGTGTGTGTGTGTGTGTGTGTGCGTGCCTGGGGCGGGAGGGAGAGAGGTACCCCTAGATTGTGAAGATTTGTTAGGTTTTCTTGTTTTTGATGGCTGTGATAGCTCTGAAGAGCATGGATCAGGCATTTTCTAGCAGGTTCCTCCCTGTGGGATTGTCTAATTTTTTTCTTATGGTTTGAAGAGATGATGGTTTTGGTTATGAGGAGTAATGCTGTGCCCACTGCATCCCATCAAGGATGGCTGCTCTCAGCCAAACTTGCCACTGGTGATGTTAAGCTGGGTCACTGGTTAAGGTGGTGCTTGTCAGATCTCTCAAGTATAATGTTAGCGTTCTCCCTTTCCATCTGGTACTCTTTGGTAGAAAGTCTTTCTGTACAGGACACTGTTTGGATGGCTGAGTGTCTACCTAAATGACTTGGGATTATTCTGTGGGAGATGTTTATCTACTGTCCATCATACATTTTATAGTTCTGATTATGATGTTATTTATTTTGTTGCTCAAATTACTATGCTGGTGCTCTTGCAGTTGGCCCTGGTGTCTCTTTGATGTCCGCCTGGCCCTGTGCAGGTGTTTTGTGTGCTTCCTTCCCTTCTGGTTTCACCAGGTGGTGCAGGAGCGTCAGGTGTGTTCCCTAGCCCAGACGTAGAGTCAGCCATTTTTGCATGGCTCCTGTTATCAGGTAATTAAAGCCAGTGGTGGGTAATTAAAGCCAACAGTGGCACTGCTGTTCTTGTTGCTATAAGGGTATCTTTGCTTCTTGCCTTTCCAAATAGAGAACTTTAAAATGTGTGTGCACAGTAACATGTGTATATACTGCCATGAATTGAATGTTCCCTCCAAAGTTCAAGTGTTGTACATGTGATAGTCTCTTAGTTATTTTTTGTTGCTGGGACACAATATCTGACACAAACATCTTACGGGAGGAAAGGTTTATTTTAGCTCACAGCTTCAGGAGGTCTTGCTTCATTCATGGTTGGCTGGCAACGATGGGAGAGTCTGGTGGAGAACAGTTGCTGAATTCAGGTGTGGGGAGAAGCCAGGGCAGGAGTATTCTTCCAGGCCACACCCTTAGTCATGTGCCACACACTGTCAGTGGTCTGCCCCTGTTGACCAGGCCCCACCTTCTAACAGCCCGTGAAATCCACAGATAACTGTGACTTGGCAGAAGGCAGAAAAACGAAAAGACTGAACACCGCAAAGCCCCTTTTAAAGTCGCCTCAACCCCTTGCACAATCCCCACACAGCGCTGTCAGTGAGGCTTTGCACGGTGTTCAGTGAGCTTTGCCTTCCACCAGGTCATGGCGTTGTCAAGAGGACATACTGTTTGAGGCAGGCATGTTCAACCTGGGGCTCACAGGTTTTTTTTTTTTTTTTTTTGAGTGAAGAGAAAGTGTCTTGGCCATACATAAAATATATACTACAGTTTATGCGCTGCATTGAAACTTCTTTCACATTTTTTCATTATAATATTGAAAAAACATCGACAGGTTGATCATACCTGCAGAGACAGTGTCTTTGAAGTAAAGCCCTGACTCTCACCAGACAGTGAACCTTTTAGTCTCTTAGTCTTGGAGTTTCTGTCCCTCGGAACTGTGAGAAGTAAGTTGCAGTGCTTTTACACTACCTGGGGTCAGGCATTTTATCAGCAGCCCAAAGTAGCCCAATGTCAGTATTATAGTCCTGTACTCACCCATATGTAGATAGGTGTCTGGGTAAACATGAGGGACACTCGGGTCGCCAGCTGTCATGCACCGTCATGTGGATCATTCTGGTCTCATCACTGTATGTGTCGCCAGCATTCCAACTGCTGTCGTCCAGTCACATGTCTTCGGTTCCAGCGTACATGTATCCATAAGTTGTATAGAAAGAGGTCTAACCAACAGGAATACAGAGCTTGTGTTCTGCTCTTGCCTTCCATCTCACAGTCTCTGCTCAGGTGCGCAGTTACATCGGTCTGTCCTGCTCACATTTATGCTAATATTTTGTCAAAAAAGTTTCTACACTTTTTGTCAGCCATGTTAACCTGTAATTTTATTTCTATTTTTTGATTGGGGTGTATTTGTAATTATTATTAACCTTACCAAAAAAAAAAAAAAAAAAAAAGAAAGACTTGGGACATATTCCCCCTTTCTGTATATCCTGAAAAGTTTTGAAAGTTTTTTTTTTTTTTTTTAATGTTGATAGTCTGCATCTTGGCCTAGAAGGGTTTTTGTGTGTGTGTGCAAGTGTGATAGATCTCATTTCATTTTCTGTATTATTGGTCTTGTATCTGTGAAATTATATTCAATATCAGTGGAATAAAAGGACTTCTGATACCCTTTTAATATCGCTTCAGTGTCTGTAGGATCTGTTGTGCTGCCCTTTCTTTTATTTTCCATCAGTAGTGTGTGTGTGTGTGTTCTTTGCTTACGTTTTGCAATGCTTTAGTTAGCTCTTTATTCATTTTCTTAAGCTTTTCTAAGTACTAACTTTCGAATTTGTTTTCTGGGTTGCTTTTCATTTCTTTGATTTCTTTTTTTATTTCCTTCCTTTTTAACTTTCTTTGAGCTTAAGTTACACCAGAAGCAGAGAACTTAGATTTTAGGCTTTTCTGAGTTAAACATTTAAAGCTTTATGTTTAACAGGTTGCTACTTCCCTCAACTTTTGGTGTGTGACATGTAATTATCATTTATTTTGAAAATTAAAAAAAAATTTCCTCGTTGATTTTTTTTACTATGAATGATTTAGAAAGGCATGTCTTAATATTCAAATATTTAACTTTTTCCAGGTATCATGTTATTGCTTTCTGATTTAATTCTTTAAACTTTTATTTTTGATTCAGAGAATATAACATTTTGTTCCATCCTTTAAAATTTATGGAGACTTGATTTAGGTCGCAGAGGATGGACCTTGAAATGAATGTTCTATATGAAGTAGGAAATGTATTTTAACTTTGTATAAATGACAATTAGATCTAATTGGTTAATAATAGTGTTAATTTTTCTGTGTCCCTACTCACTTTTGTTTTCTTCTTCTACCAGTTTCTGGTGGTTGTGTGTTAAAATTTACAGTGACCAGTATGGTTTTGTTAAGTTTTTCCATTCACTGTAGTATTCTATTGACATTTCATGGACTCAGTGTCTTCTCTGACAATATTACGTGTGCTTTTCTTTTTCTTTTTTTTCCCCTCATTTTCCTTTATTATCTCTGTCCTCCGAGTTCTTTCTTCTTATTTTTCTGGTTTGGTTTTTGTTTCATGTCTCACATGTTAGTTTTCCTCCAGGGTCTTGACTGTTCATATTTAAAAGTAGATTGAAGTTTGGATGTGCCTGGTCTGAATTGCCTCAGTCTAGCTCTTTGGTTGGGTGACCAGCTCGTGGCGGTATTTGTAATAGAATTGTCCTGTTCTCTTGGTGTGTGTTTACAGCCCTATTGTTCCTTCTGGGAGCCAGGAATTTGCGAGGAGAGGACTTGTAAATACTTGGAGTGAAACTTTTACTGAAGCCTCCGTTTTCAACACAGCATTCACTTTATACTTTTCAACCGTTTCTTACATGTCCAGTTTGAAATATTTTCTGGAGATTTCTGTTTTCAATGGCTGCCACAAGTAGTTTGACTGAATATTCTTCTGGTTCCAGGGGAGGTATGTTTTAATTGTAATAGATTCACCTAGTGGATATTCCTTTTTTACCTCCAGCCCCTTTACCAGTCTTTAAGGGTAAATAATGTTGCCAGTTACAAGCCTTTTTACCTTTTAATAATGGGAATCGGTTTGATCTTTGTCTGTGTTCTTGCTACCAAGGTTCTAAGGTTAACAATGACAGTCCTATCACCATCCAGTT
The DNA here is from genome assembly GCA_004027205.1 of Ctenodactylus gundi. Classification (NCBI taxonomy): domain Eukaryota; kingdom Metazoa; phylum Chordata; class Mammalia; order Rodentia; family Ctenodactylidae; genus Ctenodactylus; species Ctenodactylus gundi. The sequence continues at coordinate 8,832 of PVKB01001515.1, forward strand.
GTATTAGCCACATAAATAGGGATGGCTGGTTGTCTTAACTTACAGCACTGTGTTGTTTTTGTGTGTGTGTGCATGAGAGAGAGAGAGAGAGAGGTAGAGAATGTCTGGATTACTTGTGTATATCCTTTGCTCAAACATACAGATTATTTAATGGCCTTCTAATTTTGTCTCACTTTTGCAAACACTTCAAACTTTGGTATAATGAATATGTCCGTAGTTTCCTTTATACTTTATGTTTTCATCTTGTTTAAGAATGCTTTCCCTATGCCAAAGTCGTAAAAATTATTAGATAAAAATACAAGATGCAATTTAAAATTTGCTTTTTGCTCTTAGCAGTTTGTCACATAGAACATAAATTTTTCATATGATTTAAGATAGAAGCAAAATTGCTTATTTTTCTAAATAGCAGGCCAGTGTGTCCAACAAATTCAGACATCTATCTCCCTCCCCCTTTGAATATTGTTAACATTGTTTTCACTTAGTCCTTCAGCAGCAGCTGGTTACTGCTTGATTTCCCAAGTCCTACAATAATGCTATAAGACTAGCAATACTCAAACAGAGACTGAGAAGTCCTTGCAAAGCTGTGTTCTGTGGGTCCCCTTCAATCCCTGCCTGAACATAACCTCTGGGAAACCTTCCCTGGCCCCATCCTTCCCATGAATCTGCAACTGCCCACCAGTACTGTGGTCATACAAGGGACAGAATTACACCCAATTTGTTCCTCTTTGTGTAATTTTGGTATCATGTGCATCTTCTTTTAAGAAAACATCTTTATTGGTGTATAACAGATTCAGAAAATGTAATATTCAATGCGCACAATGTTACGAGTTTGGAGACATGCCTATGTTTTTGAAACCATCACCACAAGTAAGATAAAAAACATTCATCACCTCTAGAAGTTTCCAGACAATAGGGCATGAAACAAAGAAAATAAAATTATTTTTTGAATTCCCTTCTTCAGTATTCAGTTCCAGAGGATATTATGACATTTAATTATACTTTGCTTTCATTTAAGTTAGCACAGAGGTAAATCACAGATGTTCAAAAGAAGACAAATATGCTTAGTGAGAACAAATATTATTAAGCAAAAAAATTAAAAAATAATGCTAATCATATGAAATACAGGTTATCATAAAAACGTGTGTGTACATGACAATAGGCAATATCTGATATTAAGTTGATTCTCTCATAGTAATTAGAACAGGTTTAATCGATTACAGCTATGATGCAGATAATACACACAATCCCCACACACATGTCCAAAAGGGAAGTTTTCTTTGAATTAGGAAAAATTTACAGTATTCTGGTTCAGGAATTCTTAAAGCTATCTCAAGGAGCTTCATTAGAATATCTAATGTCAGCCTCGCCCTGTAAGCTCTCGGTGGAGTGTTACCTGGGCAGTTCTGTAGAGTGGTGGGAAGTCACCTGGGCATTGCCCTAGAGCGGTGGGAAGTCGCCGTAAATTGTCTCCCTTGCCTGTGAACTTGTCATCTCTCCCACCTTTCCACTCTCCCGTTTTCATCATCTACAGTAGTAGCTGGTGGTACAGTGTACAGACACGGGCTGTACCTACACTTCATAAAGATATAAATTCAGAATAGCATTACTTAATTCTAAAAAATCTGAACTACATGGATGCTATGTTCCCACTATTCTATTGGGGCTAATTATCAAGTGATACCTTTCAACCAAAAATGTGTTGATGCTTGAAGAGAGATGAAAACAGTTTGAAATTTGTGTGTGCCAAGCTCATATCACTGAACTTCCATTGATAGGTCTAATCAAGCTGATAAAACAGCAGAATTGTGCATGAAAACCTTGGCTTTTGATACAACCATGTCATTGTAAGATTTTGGTCAGTAAGGCACAGATTCCTCGGTTGTAAAATGTACTGGGCCTGTCTTCCCTGTCTTCTTTAATGAACTTTTGCCAGAGTCACATACAGCTAAATTTCATAGATCTTGTTCTTTAATAACCTTTTATAAGAAAAATGTCCTCAATACTGAAAACTCCAAGGCAGGATACTGCTGGTCAACCCATTCTTACAGGGGGGACTCCATTAAGTCAAAGAAGGACCTATGCAAAACTAAAATAGAACTTGCAGCAAGGGAATTTGAAAGTTTATTGCCCCAAGACCTTATGCCTGGGTAGCAAGGCCAAGTGTGAGCCACAATCATGGGGTGAACAAAGCGTTTGTTTAGTGTGAGTGGTCTGGTCAGTATGAGGGTCAGGGACTGGACATCTGGTGTGTAGACTGGAGGTTGGGCAGAGAGGATAAGCGAGGTGGCTGATGGGGGGTGAGGAGGGAGGTGGCCTCAGGCTTGTGGGAGGTTGGTCCATGCTGGAAGCCAGGGTTGTCATCATCTCGTGTGTATGAAAGGTGATTGGATCACGGGGATGTTGGATTCCCCAGTGGACTCATCAAGTGATGATTTCACGTGCCGTTAGGAGGGGCACTGGGGGAGGGATGGGCCTCTGGGATCATGATCTGTGTCTTTCAGTGGCTGCGCTCCTCTCTTCTCTGCTTCCTGGCTGCCATGCCATGAACAGATTTCCTTGGCTGTGCCCTTCTGCCATTGGAGCTGGCCCACCATGCCTGGACCAGGACCTCTCAGATTGTTAGCTGTAATGAGCCTCTCCTCCTTTAAGCTGTGGGCATCAGGTGCCATGTCCCAGTGACAGGAGAGTGGTAAGACAGTGTGAGTTTCTTCTCTGCCTTTGCCCGGGATTCCACGTGGATGGCCAGGCCCTGCAGAGCTGTAGCTCTGTTACACGTGTTTTCTGCACTGCACCTCCTCCCCCTCTGCTCATTCTCCTCTTATCCAACTGTGGAGTACTTCATATCGAACACTCATGATTTAACCTAGACGCTCTATGTCCCTTTGACTCGCAGAGAGCATCTGAGCAGGTGTTAGAGGCCCAGGGAGCATGTTGTCTGCTCTTGTAGAGATAATCCTGTTCATGATGTTGCTTCCATTTGATGCTATGGCCTCTTAGTTCTATTTGGTTTTATTTCTGTTAAAATCCCAATTACATAAATACCTGTAAAGTCTGTGCACAGGCTTTGGTCACATTTGAAATCATGGTGTACCATCGATTTCAAATAGTACCATTTAAAAAGTAAAACTTGCTTTTGCATCAGAATTTGTTTAAGGTGGATAAATCTATTTACAAATTGTTTCTCTTGGTCTTTCTTATTCAATCTAGATTTCCAACCCAGTTAGTTATTAATATAATGTGGGACCCTGGCTAGTATGGGATGATTGTAAGTCGCAGTGGCTCATACCCCAGTAATTTTGATGCTTGAGACGAGACCGGCAGGGTGGGGCCACTCCCTCTTATCTCTGACCTAGGATGGGCCACAGCTCATCATACCCAAATTCCTAATTTTCCCCTGCTTCCAGACCCTTTCCAGAAATCACGTGGTCAGGTTTTGAAAGACCTGCCATGCAAATTAGGTGACTTTCAGACTCCGAAATCCCCCCATCAGTGTATGACCCCTGCCCTGTTACCTGGTAGACCCACCTCCCTTAAACTGCTTATAAGCCTGAAGCCTGGCCCTCACCTCCAATAAATGAGCTGTTCCACTGATTCAGCCTCCCGGATGTGATTCCGTCGTATTCACGCCGCTCGAGACCCTGTTGCCCCCGACTTTGCTGTTTCCTGATCGCCAGTGGCCACCGGTGCCCAGGAACCCCTGGGCCCAGCAATATAAAAGTCCACAAAGCGAAGAACATGAAGTTGCTCTCATGGAGCCAGGGAAGGTGGAATGCTGTCTGGCTTTCCTTCCTAAATTGAGCGGATCAGCACCACCATTGGACCTCCACTTCCTCATCTGGTAAAACAGGAATTAAATGGAATCCTCTTCATCTTCAAAGGAGACACTACGCCTGCACCGGCGCCATTATGGCAAGACTCTGCGCTGCTTTGAGGGCAGTTCTTCACTACCTTTGAGTGGAAATCTGTAATTGGAGTTGTTTAAGAATTGTTTACTTTTGACTGAGGCAGGAGGCTTGCTGGCCAGCCTGGGTTACATAGTGAGTTCGGGATCAGCTTGAATTGGACTACAGAGTGAGACTCTGTCTCAGAAAATTGCTTACTTTCACTCAGATGTATGTCTGCCTTCTTTATTGTGGATTTGCTAATGCTGTTTGGCTTAAAGTTGCTATTATATGAACGCAACATGCTGGTGACTGGTCCCGGGCCGTTGCACACCACAGTCTGAGCATTTCTGTCTGTCAGCTGACATTGACAAGTTCTTTTGTTGCTCCTTCTGTACCTTTCCATGCAGTTGGATACTCAGGGTCACAAGGAAGATAGTGCAACACTGACCAATGGTGTGAGCATAAGGAATCGTTCAAACCCTCTGTTCTGCATGTCCAGGTTGTTCTGAGCTGCAGGAAGTCTGTGCAGTGTCCTAGAGCGAGTGCACGGTTGGGACTCTCTGAGAGCTGTCACACGCCAGCTGCAAATGTGTAAGCAATAACTTCTTATAACTTCGCTGCTCACCTGTAACCTGAGCACAGACATCATGTTTACAGCTCTTTGTGTAGCAAATACTTGAAAAACCTGATCTGTATTATTGCATGCTACAGACATTTCTTCTGTGGTTTCAGCTTTCATGATCACGATGGATTTTCCAATTTCTGTCAGAGAATATTTTTCTGTCTATAAAGTGGGGGAAAAAAGTCATCTCTCGAAGACATAGAAAAGCATCCTCGGAAATAAATGGAGATTTCTAGAAGCGCTGAATGCATGGGGCTGAGCATGGAACAGGGACCGGGCTACGGCGCCATGCGTCTGGAGAGGGGGAGCGGCTGGGTGAGGTAGCACTCCTCCCGGCTGACTCCTGTCTTATCTTTCCCATCTATGAGGATGATAGGAAAATATTTGTAGTGTTCGATGATGTCTTCCACGGAATCAAACTTCTGAAACACAGAAAGCAAAGTTCATGGTGTTAACGTATTTTTGGGTCTGTGGATTGAAATTCAGCTAAGGCGCTCTGTTTTACTCAGAGAAGAGCTGGACACATTTCCCAGTTTTTGTGTTACAAAGGCACGGCCAAGAGTGATGTTTTTTGAAGGAAGTGGAAAACAAGCTCTTGAAGGATACATGATATAGAGATAGCAAGGGAGAATAAGTGTGCCCACGGAGACCAACCGCAAGCCTGTGACTGTATGCATAGTTCCTACCCATGGAGTTGTCCCACAGTCACGGCCACAGTTCTCTCTTAGGGATCTGTGCTGTGAACATAATTAACTTGGGTTTGACACCCTTACCAGCCTACCCAGGATTTTCCCTTTTGAGGGTACATGTAGATGCGATTCCTGTGGTTAGGGGACACCACCTTGAAACGCCAGAACCCCACAGCTGCCACGACCAGCTCCTCTTTCTGCCATGTGGAAGGTGTGCAGAGTGAATATGCTCATGCTGGCGGCAGAAGTAGAGACGGAAATATGGAGGGTGAGCTCTTGACATTGGTCTATCTCTTGATCCGCTCCGTTCCTGTCTTTGCTGGTGATAGGAGCCAATAAATCTCCTCCCTTTCCTACCAAAGGGCACTTGAATTGGCCTTTGCCTTTTCATGGCAAAAGAGCTGATTTGGCCTACATGACTAGCTCCCTCTGCGTCTCTTGCTGGATCTGTGGCAGAGTTTCTTACCAGATGACCTCTGTCACAGCCTGTTTTAGTCTCTTCCAAGTGCTGTAACAAAAATACGAGAAACTTGGTGGCTGATAAACAACAGAAACTTGTTTCTCATAGTTCTGGATGCCGGGAAGCCTAGGATCAAGGCACATTTGATGTCTGGTGAAGGCCCATATCCTAGTTCCTAGGTGGCATCATCCCACTGTGATCTCATAATGGTGGGAAGGTGGGGTCTCCTTGGGCTCTCCTTAATAAGGACATCAAGCCCATTCATGAAGACTCTACCTTCACAACCTTCCAGTGGCCTCACTTCCTAATTCAATCACCTTGGCAGGTTAGGATTTCACCTTATGAATTCCGAGGGACACACACACAAATTCAGACTATACCACCACCCCTAATAGGTGTATATTACAAGTGTCCCTAAACTCAGCACACACAAAAATATGTAATATAATATGGAAATTTTTTGAGCAGTAATTTGTCATAATATCTGAAGTGAAACCACTGCTGTGAGAAAATTACACAAGCACTAAATTCGATGACAAGTGGTCTCCTTCTCTGGTGAGGAGCTCTTGTCCTATTGTTTCATGAACCTCTCTGACTCTAATCGGTATTTCTGTATAGGCTGAGATCGAGAGCCCAGAAATGCAGCAGAGACATGGGATTATAGGTGGGCACCACCACACCCAGCGTGGAGGGGTAAGGGAATGTTACTTGGTAAAATATGATATTGTGCTGAGGGTCTTGAGGAGTTGATCTCAGATGATCCTATGGTGCTGTAGAAGCATCGTGTGTATCCTAATATGATCGAGGCGGTGGGCGACTTCACTCAGAGAAGCAGAGGAAGACATGTGACCAACCACATGGGCAGGGACTGCAGAGATGTGGCCACAAGTCGAGGAAGCCGCGGTTGCCTGCACCCAGCAGTAGCAGAGAGAGGCAGGAAGGATTCCCTCAGTCTCCATGGGGAGTGTCTTCCTGCCAAGCCTTGCTTTGGGATTTCCTGCCTCCCACGCTGCTTGGGAGAATGGGAAAACTCTAAACTCTGTTTTTTTTTTTTTTTTTTTTTTTTTTTTTTTTTTTTTTTTTTTTTTTTTACCTCTGCTGTTTTCTCCTGGTTTCTGGTGTAGAGCTGGCTAAAAGCAGCAAGGCATACCCGTGTGACAGCCTGAACACTGAGCTGCCTCAAAATTTCATTTGGCAGATTGATTAAATAGACCTCTGCATTTAATCTCAGTTGTAGGCAAAATCTCAGGATGGGCCACGATGTCAACACACTTTTTGCCAGAACACAACGTGCATGATTTCTAGACCAGGCACCAGTGGAATCTTACTCTAAAACCTCTCAAGCTTGTCCTTTACAACCCACACTTCTATGGGCAATTTGGCTTGGAGCTCTGACCACAATCCCCCATCAGATTCAGCTGACAGCAGCTTAGGGCTTCTCTAGCCAGCATCTTCAAGTCTTTCCAAACTCCTGCTGCAGACGGGATCCAAAGGCTTCATTAGGTAAAGTCGCAGAAACAACCTGCTTCCCTAGTACCGATTTCTGTTTTAATTCCTTTTCTTGTTGCTGGGACAAGGTAGCACAGTTTCAGGTGGTCTCAGGACTTTGTAGGCAGCTGGCCATGGTGGAAGGGTCTGGCAGAGAGCGGCTGCACACAGCATCACAAGAGGAAGGTTTTGGGGCCCAGGAGAAGCCTACGCAGGAGTTTTTCTCCTTGTAGGCCATACTCCCAGTGACGTGACACCTGCCATTGTGCCACATACCTGGCTCCTGTAATCCGCTCCCCCCCCTCTTATGCTCAGCTCCTAACTGCGTATGAAATTCATAGCATCCATATATATGAGACTTTTGGGGGCATCAGAGATCCAAACCATAACATCCTGCATGTGAGAGTTCCTAGCTGATGTTTGGATAAGGTAATCCCCCACTTATCCAATGGAGAAAGTAGTTGTCCACCATCATGGTAGTCACAAATGAAGCCCTGTGGAGTTTGAGTATCTGAGTTCAAAGCCTCCTTGCCACCCACCAGCTGTGTGACCTGGAACACATTTCCTACATACTCTGTATCACAATTTCTCTACTTAGGAACAGTGATGGCAGCATTAGGATCTGTCTCTGAGGTTTACATGAAGATTAATCAAGCTGGCATATGTATCATTTAGAGAAAAACATAAGCCACATTCTAGCAGATAATGAAAAGTAGACAAACATCAGGCACCGTATCCCTCCCTTCTAGTTTTGCCAGGAACATTGTGTGTCCTGGTTTGGATCCAGAATGTCCCTCAAAAGCCTCATGTATTTGGGTGTTGTGGGTTATCTGTGGATTCCACATGCCATGGGGGGCATCTTGTCAGGAATAGGGGTTCCTGTGGCTGGGGGTGGGGGGTGGGCTTGTGCCTGGCTTCTCCCCAGCCCTCATCCTTCCTCTTGCAATGCCACAAGCAGCTGTTCTCTGCCAGACCCTGCTAGCATTGCCAGTGCCCACAAATGGACGGAGACCCCTGAAACTATGAGCTAAAATAAACCTTAATCCCTTAATCAAGGATCACGCCTCAGCAGGCAGAAGGTAACTAAGACACCTGCCAGACCGGTGAAGTTGCTTGAGGAGTTTGTGGACTATCACTGTATGCCTTTAGGAAAAGAATAGTTTGTGGGTATCATTTCCAGTTATAAACAAAGGACAGACTTTTTTTTTTTTTTACACTTAACAAAAAATGATTAACACAAAGAAACTTTTTTTTTTTTTGCAGAACTCTTCCACAAAATCTATTACCAAATAGAACTAATAAGGAGGAAGAAGCTTGCTTCCTGTTTTCATTCCTGTTTTTCTTAGGATTGTCCCCAAATAATGAATTCAGGCTGAATTGTTTTAGTAATCTACTACATGGATGATATTTTACATGAGCTCATAATTTTCATAAGCAGCAGGAAGCCAGGCAGGTGCAATTAATCATGTTGTCTCTTGCTACTGCTTTCTAGGGGTGTGCCCACAGCAGAAATACTGACCTGAAGAGGCTTTGAGAGGAGATTATAAGTAACTTTTACTTTTCATTTTAAATTTTTAAAGTGGACTGTGAATGTCGTCCCAAAGCTAGTGAGGCAGATACGGATGCATGCAATGAAGAGAGAGGGAAAGAGAGTCAGAGGTGGAGAGGGAGGAGGGAAGAGGGGAGAGAGGAGACAGAGACAGAGTGAGAGAGAGAGAGGGAGAGAGAGAGAGGGAGGAGAGGAATAAAAAATCAACCTATGGGTTCAGTGCTCTTCTCTGCCTCTTGGTCTTTAATGTTTCATTTATCATGTAAATGTCTATTGCAATTTCCAGAAACTTATAAACATCTGCAGAGGAAGTAAAGGTTGCTCTCTTCTTTGCAGAAATGCAGACGTGGCCTACACACCTGTGTACAGGCCTGGGAGTGGCAGTAGGGGAAGCTGTGCAGGTTGTCCAGGGCAAGTGACTCCCTGCTGGCCAGGGCAAGTTCTGTAATTGGGCAGAACCCAGGGCCTTTGAACAGAGCTATATTTTCAGTTTCTTTTTTCTATTTTTAAGCTTTGAGACAGGGTTTCTCTAAGTCATGGAATTGTCTAGGCTAGACTCAAACTTGCAGTGCTCCTGCCTTGGCCTCCTAGAGTGCTGGTGTTCAGGAAGCTGACATGATAATCAAGTTAGATTAGGGGCATGGGTCTTTTGGGAACTAAAGCAGGAGACCAAACTCACAGCAGTTAATTTAGCTGCAGGCCAAATGGCTACTAATTATCGAGGTCCTTTGTTTTCCTTTCCCCCTGGTTCTTCCCCTTTAAAAATATGGCAGGAAAATTTCTTCCCTTTGTACAAAGGGGACAAAGGAAGGCAGAGGGACTAAGCCATTTACCAAGGTCTCTTCTGGTCACCTACTCAACAGACACCCCTCCGCATGCATAATCAGCAGCCCAGGGCAACCGCCCAGTCCCAGGCTCCACAGAAAACAAGAAGAAACCAGAGTTCATAAGAGGTGGCTCCCATGTGGGCGAAGTGGACATCTACCTCCGGGTCCCCTTCCCTGCTTGGGAGAATGAATCTCTCACTGCAAGTCACTCAGTGTGTGGTAATTTATGACAGTAGGCACCAGCGCTGCCCAGGCTTCCCCTGCAGCCTCAGCATCCTCCTGGAAGCCTGGGACACAGGGCCCTGGCGGAAGGGCTTCTAGAGGTCAGGCAGTGAGGGTCCATCTTACTGTAGTAACAATGGCTCTCCTCAGAACAAAGCCCCCGGGGAGCCCTGGTGAGTTTGTGGGAAAAGGAGCCCACATGTATTGTTGGCAGGAATGTGCTAGTGCGGCCACTATGGGATTAGTGTGGAGATTTCACAAGAAACCCAAAAAAATAGAAGCCCTGCTCAGCACTCTGGGAAGCAAGTTTGAGACCAGTCTGCGCAATTTAGTAACCTAGTGATACCCTGTCTCAAAATCAAAAATAAAAATAGGCTGGCGATGTAGTTCAGTGGGAAAGCCCTGGGCTAAATCCCTGGTACCACAAAAGAAAAAGAAAAGGAAAGAAAAAAAGAAAAGAAAAGAAAAAAGAAAAAAATGGCTGGAGGAATGGCTCAGCGGTAACTGTGCTTGCCTAGCAAGTAATAAGGTGAGTGCTAAGTACCCGAACACTTAGGAGGCTGAGACAGGAGGATTGTTGCGAGAGTCCAAGGCCAGCCTGGGTTCCATAGTGAGTTCAGGACCAGCCTGGGCTACAGAGCAAGACCCTGTCTCAAAATAAATAATAAATAAGTAAATATATAGAAAAGAAAGGAAATTCTGTTTGACCCAGCTGTAGCTCTTTCAGATACCCCTCCGAAAGAGTTAGTTATCACATTACAATGAAACACACATAGCTATGCTCACAAAAGCACCGTTCCCCATAGCCAGCTTGTAGAAGTGCTCTCTGTGCTCACCAGTAGGAGAAGAGATAGGGAAATGTGGTAAGTAGACACAATGGAGTACTGCTGCACCATAAAAAAGAATCAATTTGAGTCCTTTGTGAGAAAATGGGTGGATCTTGAGGGCATTCGCATAGTATCCAGGATGGATCTTGACTACTAAGTGAAATGAATCTGACTCAGAAGTTAGACATTGTGTGGTTTCTCTGACACGAAATTCCAACATATAAATCCAGAGCAAAACACCTGGCAACAGTATTTCCTCTTTTTCAACTGGCAGCACCCGGGCTGTTGACAGACAGGTCCGGGTCTCCCGCACCTCATCCTGGTGGTGTCTGAGGCTCTGTTAGGAAGCCCGTATCTTGCAAAGTCTATTATTTGACCGCCTCATTGCTGCTCACTAGCTGTGACCTTGGACCATCTACTTAATGTTCCTGTGCCTTAGTTTCCCCATCTGTTACATAGAGATGTCAGCAGCCCCTGACTGACGCAGCTTATCTGGAGGCTGATGGTAGAAGGGGAGGCTGCCTTAGTTGAAAGCTCCTTGCTTTCCTGGTCAGGGAAGGTGACAGTGGGAGTAATTGCTCTGAGAAAGTAATCACAGCGATGCCTGCTTCTGCCTTTTGTTAGTAGACAGGAGGGAGGCAGGTTGGGGGAAGAAAGATGCAGCCTGCTCACGGGGTCACTTTGTTCACCAGTAAAGGAAGCTCTGTGATGTGTACTTGGCAGAGTGTTCTCAAGGACTGATTGAGGGCAAATTAAACCACCCTTAGCAGAGGGACTGACACAGGCCTGGCCACACAGTCCATTTCCTTTGCTCTGTAAGGAGAAGGAGCCCTTAAACCCAAGTGTTTCAAATTCAGATAAAGCTTACCTTAAAATGAGAAGTGATATGAGCTAGAAGAAGATGTAAAAAAATCAAGGTAACTTGAGCTGACATGTCTAGTAGCCATGGGGATTGATTTGAAGTAGGTCAGCTTCTACAGGGTGTCCCAAACACCCTGAGGTGGAGATAAGGAGGAACTAAGTGGGAATCACTGAATTACAACAATTGAGAGTCTAAGAACACTTTCAACTGAGAGAATTAAAGTAGGGAAGTTAGGTCACTTGCCTGCACTGACTTTTGTGTGCCCACTAAATGGTGATTTGCTTCTTTTCTGGAATTCCTTTCTTTTTCTGCTTATTTTAAGCTATTGGAGGAACAGTCCCTACTTGCCCTCCCAGGAACTACCACTAGGAGGCGTGACTGAAAGCTGTGGTGACTGCCTAAATTTAAAGAAGTAAAATGCGCATTTCCATGAATCTCCCTTGGAATCCTCGCCCTGGCTTTGAGCATCCTGTCATCCTTGCCACGTTCTGAGGCAGTTCCGGAAGCCCTCTTTCGTGACTGTCATGTGCTGCTGTGGCTGCCTCGATGTCCTGAATCCATTCAGAACGTTGACCTTCCCTGGTCGTTTTGACTGGTGAAGAGTCAGAAGTCACACGGTGCCGGGCCTGGTAAACAGGCATGTGAGGACACGCCGTCATGTTTGTACAAGCCTACTTTTCTGTCGCATGGTACTCGGTGGCAGCATCTATATTACTGAGCACACCTCACGAGGTCACTCAGGAAAGAGTTCTCCAGAACTGCTTCAGAAGGTGGCAGGAACAAGAGGATGAATGTTTTCAAAAGGAGGGGCAGGATTTTGAGGGCAATCAATAGTAAAATATCTCTTACTTAGTAAATTAAAAAAAGGTAAAAATCCACCAGAGTTTTCCATCATGCCTCATATGTACTTGACTGTGTACTTAATTTCCTGACCCCCGGTTTTCCTACATCTAAGATAGAAATGATCACAATACTGAAGAGGCATTGGGGCTTAAAACAGGATAATGCGGTGGACTAGGCGTGGTGCATACATTTTCAGTAAAAAGTTCTCCTTTTCCACCAACCTATTCATGTAGTCACTAATGAGTGTTCTAACTGACTTGTTCTTTCGCTCAGCCCCCATCAGCAGACCTATCACAAACCAGATGTATGGCTGAGCTCACACTCACTGCAGGGACACAACCCTGTGAGCAACTCATGATAGCAGAGTTCAGAAATGTCTGCAGTAGGAGCCCAGCACAGGGGTGGGAAGGGATGCGACACTAGTGATGGCGTCCCAGGGCCGCTGGGAGGTGGGAGGCGGGTGCATCATACTGAGAGAGTTTCTGTAATCGGCAAAGCAGGAGGGGGATCTGCAGTGCCAGGATGGTGCTGGCCTGGCGTGTGGAAGGGGCTGGAAGGGCGGGGCTGAGTGCTCCTCCTCCACTTTCCTTCTATCCTGTTGTCTCTGGGACAGGGAGTCATGTCTGCAGCCTCTTCCAGATGCTACCTTAGTTTGTTGCTCATAGCCTAGAAAGGGAAGTAGTGAGGTGACACCCACCTCGTCTCCTCTGAGTCCCGTCCCCAGCGCAAACTTGTGGCTCCTCTCCAGGAAGCGGATCTTCACATTGTAGACTTTGTTGCCATAAAAGACCACTAAGACGTACGGCTCTGCCTTGGATTTAGTGGAGCAGTCCCGGACCAGGAAAGTACCGTCCTGAAGCAAAAGGAGAAAAGGGCATCCTCCAATGGAGACAGCGATGCTCACAAGTGTGGAATTCCTAGGTGGGTGGGGTGGATTTGGTAGACCAGTTCGTCATTCAGCTTTGTTCAGTAAGTTGTTACTGAGTGATGGCGCGAGTGAGTTCTCATTACCTTCTGAGAAGTAGACCTGACGGTCGACCTTTCTTTCAGATCGTCCCTTGTCATCTACTTCCTGCACCTGGTGCCCACAGCCTTCGTGTGCCATTCATGATAAAGGCACCAGTCTGCCCTGTGCTCGGTCTGCCCCTGGCTCCTGGTGTCTGCCAAGCCATCATTTGTGGAAGGCACTCTTGCTCCAGGGCTCTTAGCCTTTGTATGTACTCTGTGTCCCACACTGGGAAGCCCTGTACCTGCTCCCGCACGGGGCACTTGCACATCTGTTCAGGTGTTTTCTGTCCTATCTAATGTTCAGTCTTAGTCTAGACTCACAAGCTTGTTGAACTTGGGCCCATGGAGTCTGTATCGGCCCAGAAGGACTTTGAATGTAGCTCAACACAAATTCATAAATTTTCATAAAACATCATGAGACTTTCTTTTGTAACTTGATTGTGTTAACTATATTAGGTATTTTAAAGGTGGCCTACAGCAATTCTTCACTGAGCATGGCCCAGGGGAGCCAAAGAGTTGGATGCCCCAGTTGAGAAGGTGAGAGCCATTGCAGACTTTGAGCAGACTCTTGTAACCCAATAAATTAGGCCTCTGTGTGGGAAGATGTCATTACAGGATCAGAGACCTTAAAGAAGGTGTGGGACTTTGAAGAGACTGATATGAAAACGATTGGAGCCCCTCTGTGGGAAGCAGAAATGCCACCTGCATGTGCAAAGGCTAAGACGCGGCAGGGATGAGGAGGCAGGGCAAATAGATATCACAGAGACAGATACAGAACAATGACTTATTTTACAGTAATTTATTACTAATATATAGCTAATACTATATAGATTATGCAATATCTATTGGTGGGTATAGTTAGGTTATAGATACAGATCTGTTGTCCGTGTGTGTGTGTGTGTGTGTGTGTGTGTGTGTGTTTGTATTTTTTTTTGAGACAGGGTCTTGCTTTGTAGTCTAGGTTGGCCTTGAACTCCATATGTAGACTAGACTAGGCTGGCCTTGAACTTGCCATTTCCCTGCCTCAGCCACTCAAGGGCTGTGATTACAAGAATGTAACACCAGGCTAACAAGTATATTATCTATAATTATATGGTTTACATAGTATCTCTATATAATTATAATTATGAATAATATATATATAATTTATAAATGCGGATGTTGATATATGTACTCAGAATAATAATCATATATAAATTACAATAAGTTCACTAAACTTATACCTAATCCCATTATACTATGTGGATGTTGTGGTGATGCGGGAAGCTAAGGCCTACTGAAAGTGCCGGACACTCCATACATGAGGTTTCTTTTTATTTTTCCGTGAACTTTGAGGGATATATTCTATTCCCATCTTACAGCTACGAAAATCAGGGCCAAAAAATTGAGGGAATCCCCTATAGCCTCACAGTTTATCAATGGAATACCTATAGTTAAGCCCAAGCCTTAATTAGATATACCAGCCTCTGAATACATAAGGCATGTGGAGGGATTTCCTGGAATTTATTCTACCTAAAACCTTCAGTCATAATCAAAGCCTTAACACTCCAGCATGGAACACTGCCAACGACCATACAGGGAGGGAGGCCAAGAGTTGTGGCCAAGTGTCAGGTTTATCAACTTCAACTCTGCAACAAATCTGTCAAAATAAATCTGAGCCACCCTGCAATTTGAATTAAGAGTTGTCTTTCATAAATGGGAGACAGGTTCTGACAAAACTGAGACAAACAGCAAAGGAAGCTGTGAAAAGGAAAACGTGCAGTCGTTCAGTTGAGATTGTTTCTTCATTGCTTCTTGGGAAGAGGCAGAAGCCCGAGTTCCTAAAAGCCACCTGGCCTGAGGGACACCAGGTAACATGCATGTTGCTCTGCTGGCGTGGTCCACATGTGGGCTCCTGCATGCAGGTCCTCCAAGAGTTGCTTTTCTGATGGAAAACAGACCCCCAAAGTGCAGTGGTACATTGGGTGATAACCTCAAGAAGGGAAGCCAAGCAGTTAAGACCACCAGTACAGAGCCTGATTGTCCATGAACTGAGGGGGTACTCCTCAAGGTGCGGCATCACTCAGCCATGCGCAACTCATCATCTGGCTATTCAGAGCTGTAATGGCTACCAGCAGCAGCTGAGATTTTGTAGAAAGGGCCCCAATCATGAATAAAGATTCTGCCAGTTTCTGTACTTTGTGATGGAGACCTTGGCTTAGCCTCAGTCTCTTCATCCAGGAAATGAGATAATTTTACTCACTGCTAGTGTGTTCAAGATACTTTGTTGGCAACTGTGCTAGTTTCCTACTGCCAATGTAACTTTATTAGCATGAAATTAGTGGCTTAAAATACAAATTTGTTCTTTTTCAGTTCTCAGGCTCAGAAATCCAACATAGATCATACTGGGCTTCAACCAATGGGGGACAATATGTTTCCATGACTTTTTCAATTTCTAAACACAAGCAGAATTCTTGGCTCATGGCTCTCAGCCAGTCTGAGCTCTTTTTCCATTGTCAGCTCTCTGCTCAGAATTTGAACGTCTCCTTTCTCTCATGAAGATCTTTAGGGTCACGTTGGGCTCTACCCGGACAGCAGAGGACAGACTCTTCATCTCAAGATCCTCAACTTAATCACATTCCTAAAGTTAATTTCCCGTGTAAGGTGACATATTCACAGGCTCTGGGCATTAGAACATGGGCATGTTGGGATACGAGAGTGTCATGATTCTGTTTATTAGGGAATTTTATTACTTACATAAAATTCAATTTATTTTACAATATAAACTCTGAAAACCAAGTTTACTGGACTTCATGGTAGGCTTCTCATTTATTCACTTCTTAACCAGCTCTTCATTTTTGTCTTTTCTCGTTCAGCAGTGCCTTTGTCCTGACTGACTGAGGATGGGTTTTGATGTTGCATTAATCTTGAGAAACTTCTGCCAGTTCTAAGCAGCTTAGTATAGTTTTTGGCATGGTAGTCCCTTAATACGTACTTGTGTTATGATGGTGGTTGATTGCAAGTGTTCCAGTTCTTCTCTCCTTTTGGTCACATTCTAGGTTTATACTTCCATACCCTCTTTGAAATTAGGTTTGATCAGCGGATTCAGGCAGTGACATGTAAGCAGAAGTGAAATATGTCACTTCTGAGAGGGTTGTTTAATGAGCCAGAGTGTGAGTGCAGAAACACACCAGGTGGACAGACCTTCCAGCTGCCTAGATTTACTCCCCCAAATCGGTCTTGAACATGCCGTGCAAACCAGAAGTGACACTTTCCTATGCCAGATGACTGAGACCTTGATGTTCATTACTGAAGCAGAACCTATCAGAGCCTGACTATCGTATCATCTGTGATCCTTGCTCCTTTCTTGCGGAAGTGAGATATAAGGAGCTAGTTGTACCTTGGGCACATCTTTAGTAAGAAAAGCCAGTTTGAATGAAACCAAAGATGGCACCAGCCGTTGTCACCTCTTTACCCTGGCTTCCACGTTTGATCTTCAGACTACTTCCTTAGGATTGATTTTTACTATTTTTCATTTTACAGGTAAAGAAAGACGCAGGTAAAATTGTTCAGGAATGTAAAAATGTCACACAACTGATAAGTGCCACATCCAAATCTGACATCTGAAACAATCCATTTTAAAATAACCCTCCTATTTTTTTTTTTTCAGAACTAAGGGTCAAACACAGGACTTTGTGTAGTGTAGGCAAGTGCTCTACCACTGAGCTATATCCTCAGTCCTTAAGTTCTCTTTCCAATCATAAGCATTCAAGCATTGAGACAGTAAAGGTGATGCAGGGGCCGCTACGTTGGAACATGCTGCTTGTTAGTCACGTGACTCACCAGCAGGAAAACACAACTATGGACACAGAAGCGCTGGCTCGAGTGGGGGTCATTACCTTGTTCTCCTGCATCAATGCTTCCTCCACCACCTGGCGACTGTGTTCTCCAATGTACCATTCATTGTGCTGGACATCCTGCAACAATAGTATTTTAGGATCAAAGGGAGGAATGAATTATGAGTTAATTCAAATTTTGCTTTTGTTCTGCTGGTACCTAATCATATTAGTAGCATCTGGTGTCCTAAGATTTTGTCTGTGAACCTGGACATACCCATTGATGTGGAGAAGAACACAAAGTAACTGACATCTGAGAATTCTAAAGTTGATGGGAAGGTGTCTGTCTGTTATTGGGGTAACCAAAATTGTGCTCCGTCGTCCAAGAAAGGCTTTTGGGTTCACCCTTGGGGTGGGTAACAGGCCCTGCATCTATTGAGGTGACATGGCTTGGATGTGGGGTGTATGTATCCCAGGAGCCTCATGAATTTGATGATAATAGTTTTAAATTCTTTTGATAATAAACTCTGCCATAACACAGAGCAGGAAGGATAATCAGAGGCATTTACCATGGACCCGCAATTTCTTCACCGGGGTCGAAGAATCCTGATATTGAATCATCACTCTCCAAGGCCCTTCCACACTGTCCCTACGACGATGGGTGGAGTAGGTGTGACTGGGAGTGCTAGCTGCAGATGGACCCTGCGGGTCAGGAAGTCAAATTTTGCCACATGGTAAGCAAGAACTAGAGAGATGCCATCAGATACTTGGTCTCTTGATTTCTTTTTATAAATATTAAAACCTAATAATACGCAGCCAGAAGGAAAAAAATAAACATCATTCCTAATAATCCCCTTTGGGCCTTGCTCAGTGTATGCGCCTGGGATGCAGATGGACCCACCAGAGGGGAGCCTGTCTCACCTTTGCAGCGGGCCTTGCAGGGAAAGGCTTCCTCTGGCTTGTGTTAGTGCAGGACAGTGTGTTTGCCCCATACCTGGGGCTGGCTGAGGACTGGCATCGCTGGGGAGAGCAGGAACTTGCTCTATCCTTGTGATCTGGAAGAGCCAAGTCACAGGTCAGCATGACTGTGTCACGTCTTAGCCCAGCTCCCTCCCACATGGAGCTGGAACCCCTGCTGGTGACCTGGCCTACACCACCGGAGGCCTTCAGCGCCCCCTCTGCTGTTCTCTTGACTCAGCCTCTGCCCCTCATCTCTTTCCATGTTCATGGGGGCACTCAGGGGAATCTTTTAAGTGTGTATTTCCATTTTCTCTCGTTCTTTCTCTCTCTTTTTCCTTTCTGTGTTCTCTATCTTTTCATCTGTGGAATAGGGGATTGAACTCAGGGCCTTCACTGACTGAGCTATATCTCCACACCCAACTTTTACTCAACTTTTATTTTTGGGTTGGGAGGTTCTGGGGATCCGGCCTACAGCTTTTGCTGCAAAACTACAGCACAAGCCCATGTTTTAGTTTCAATTTTGAGGTAGGGTCTTGCTAAGTTCCTGAGTTGCCCAGGCTCGACTCCCACTTGCAGTCCCTCCTGCCTCAGCCTCACAGAGTGCTGAGACTGTAGCCATGGACATTAAAAAAAAAAAAAAGTCATTTTGACATTACCTTCCTTCTGGTTAAGAAATGCCTCCATGATCCCTTCCCTCCTGGGAGAGACTCAGAACATCTTTCTGCGTCTAAGGCCTTGAGTGGCCGTCTCCTCTTATCCCTCCACCGTCCCCAGCAACCCTCCCGCGTGGGCTCCTCTGTTTTGGTCACAGTGCACAATTTTTTCACACATTTTAAGCTCATTCTCCACTCAGGAAATACCTTAAAATAAACTTAAAATAATAACTCAAGCAAATGAAGCCACTTAAAAAAAGCCCTCAAAGTCAGTGTGACCATGGGTGTTCAGAATTGACTATTGCTCAACTATTTTATTAAAATAGTGGGCTGCTCACTTTACGGGAAAGGAGGTGCAGTATTTGTTGCTGATCATAAAATTTAGCTTTTTCAAGTGCAAATTAGAATTCAGGAAAGCTTGTGTCTGCCTCTGGGACCTAATAGCATCCCAAGTGACTTTTCTGATGAAATTGATGGTATTATTTATAAATGTAATTTAAAAAATGTTACATAGGCTAGGCCCGGTTGCATAGGCCTGCAATCCCAGCACCCTGGGGGCCAGAGGCAGGAGGATGGCAAGTTTGAGCTCAGCTTGAGCAACCTAGCAACTTAGACCCTGTCTCAAAAAAAGTGGGGGCATCTGGGGGCACCTGGGGATGTAATTCAGTGTGATGGTCCTGGGTTTCATCTTCAGTGTTGCGAGTTATGTAATAATATGTGATTATGGTTTGACTCTTACATATTTCCCAATAGCTAGTGTGTTAAAGACTTGATCCAGGCTAATGGCACTGCTGGTGGTGGCAACTTTGGAAGGTGGAGCCCAGTTGTAGAAAGTCGGCCTACTGGGGCATGCCCTTGAAGAGTATAGTAGGAGCTCAACATTTTCCTGTGTTTCTTTGCTTGAAGCTGCTGTGAAGTGTCTTAGTTACTTTCTTATTACTGTGACTCAACATCAGACACCCACAAATTTAGGGGAGGAAAGGTTTATTTTAGCTCACAGTTTCAGAAGGTCACAGTCCACTCAGAGTCAGCTGGTAGGACTGGAAGTATGTGGTAGAGGCAGGGGTAGAGGCAGCTTCTCATGACATCACACACGGGAAGGCAAGTTGAGACTCATCCTCCAAGGAAGGCAGGAAGCAGCTTATATATCCTTCCAGGTCTCATCCCAGTGATCAGCCCCTCCAGGATCCAGGTGTGGAAGGTGTGGTAAACCCCCACTACCTGCCTATAATCCAATTTACATGTCTATAATCTGATTTATATGCCTATAATCCACCCTTCCAGACAAGGCTACAATCTCCCAACAGCACACTGTTCCATAGACAATCTATAACATTCAAATACATGAGACTTTTGGGGGACAGTCCAGATCCAAGCCACCATAGCAAAGGCAGCTGTACTTCACCACACTCCCCGCCAAGATGGCTGCCTTGTCACAGGCCCAAAGAGTGGGAACCAGAGATGGGAGCCAAGGTAAACATTTCCCTTGTTTGTCCCATCAACAGAAATCTGTCTAATGCACATATGTTAACACTGAAAGATCGGTTCATGTCAGCGAGCCACTATTCCCTCCAGTGACCAAGGCATAAAGCTACCACATCATGCCCAGGGAAGGGGTGCGTTCAAGTGCAAACAGACAGGTGCATCTTAAATAACAGATTACGGGTTTTGATTTCACTTGGCACCTAGCTTTAAGATACTGCCACATGTCAAAGTTTGATGTGGTATTTTCTGGATATAATTCAATCAAAATAACACATTTCCAGCTGGGCATGATAGTCTATACCTGCTGTTAAGAGTTTAGATCCAGAATGTCCCCTAAAAGCCTCCTATAAATGGAAGGTGATTAGACTGTGGGGGATAATTACATTAGTGAGTTAATCTATTGATTTCCTGTACTATTGACTAGTGGGGCTTGGCTAGAAGGGGCGGATCACTGGGGTATGACCTGGAAGGGGCGGGTCAGTGGAGCAGGACCTGGAAGGGGTGGGTCACTGGGGTATGACCTGGAAGGGGATGCCTTTCTCACTAGCTCTGCCCTTCTCTCTCCCTCCCTGCTTCCTGCCTTGTCAGGCTGTGAATGGCTTTTCTTTGCCATGCCCTTCCACCACTGCAGACCACCCAGGAATAGACTCAGCCTTTCTGAAACTGTAAACTGAATTATATCTTTCCTTCTTTAAGTTGTGGGTGTCAGATACAATATCCCAGCAATGAGAAAGTAACAAAGACACTTGTAATACCAGGTATGCAGGAAG
Organism: Ctenodactylus gundi; assembly: GCA_004027205.1. Classification (NCBI taxonomy): domain Eukaryota; kingdom Metazoa; phylum Chordata; class Mammalia; order Rodentia; family Ctenodactylidae; genus Ctenodactylus; species Ctenodactylus gundi. The sequence goes on from PVKB01001515.1 coordinate 29,796, forward strand.
CTGAGGCAGGAGAAGCTCAAGTTTGAGGCCAGCCTGGAAAAGAGCTTTGGACGGATCAGCTGTGTCTCAAATTAAAAATAAACAAGGTAGGGCGTGGCTAAGAATGTAGCTCAGTGCTTTCTAGGTTCAATTCCCAGGACTGCGGAAATAAATAAATAGATAAATCATCTGTTTCATGTACTTTCAGAAGAAACAGACAAAACTGAATTTCATGAAATTTAGATTAAAAGGGTAGAGTGAGGTATGGAGAAGAAAACCAAACAAAAGTATCTGTGAACATGCTACTCATTTTAGAGTAAGAATAACTATTTAAGAAAACATGAACTCGTGAGAGTATAAAAACTTTATGTAAGTAAAACTTGGGCAGAGGTAAGATCTAAAACAGAGGAGTGTTGGATAGAATCGTAAGCACTACGATCTTAATTTCATGTGAAAAATATAACCAAAGGTATAAGTTTGGTCAGTGACCTAACAAAAACTTTTCAAAAGAATGAGTCATTTTGGGCCCAGTTATTTTTTTTAGGTGAAATGACAGATTTTGAAAGAGCAAGGACATGCACACCGGTGATGGTGTGTATCACATCGGTACTTACTTGGTTTCTTGTGGTCAAAAAGCCAAATTTCTAAAATTACCAGGAAGAGAAAACAATTGTGATCCCTAAAAGTTCTATTTTAATGGTACCAGTGATTGTAGCTTTTAAATTGAGCCTAGCAAATATATTTGTTATTAGGATTTACATGTGTCAGTGTCTGTAGCAGAAAACTTCATTTATAGTTTAAATTATATTTACTATACTAGCTAATTTCACTTACCAATTTGTTATCTTAGGAATAAAACTCAAGACTTCTGCCTTCCACACTTTTACAATGAAGCTTACGTGTGAAGGGCTGTGGACCTCACAACCTTAGAACATTTAAGTTTTTTTGAATTGCTTATGAAGGGAATATAGACTTCTGATTTTTAGAATTCAAGCATACTTTGTTTAAAAAGTTAAAGATGATTAGGAGAGGAATCATTTTGGAATGTACAGCTTAAAAAGATGCAGAAAAGTGAAGAATAAAGTAGAGATGTGTCCATTATATGACAAGGGAAAATTAATTAGTGAAAAGTAGGATAATTAGGTACAAAACAATATAAAATATATCAAAGGTATGAGTAATGGTAATACACATCTGAGGTGCAAATGGAGCATTTAAACATCACACCTGGGTTGGTTTGAAAACCTCAGCAGTGTGCCATTTCCATCTCTAAAGTATGATGGCACAGGAAGATCGTAAGTAGAAAGAAAGAGACTTTACAGCAGGCATATTCTAACCAAGGGGAGGCTAACCTATTCTAGCATGGAATAAAATCAACTTTAAAACTTTATTTTAAATTACAGCAAAGCAGTACACAGAAGCTTATTCCTTAAAGGGTCATAGCTATCTTTTCAAAATGGGTTGAGGCGGCAGGAACATTTCTGTGAGAGGAAGATGACTGCAGTTGTTTGGCTTGTGCCTCGTCCATAACGCTGTTCAGCAACTATGAATGTTTCATGATGTTGTGGGAACTGATTTATTATTTTTCTATCCCGTGTGCTTTGCTTGAATATTTAAAAAGTCCTACTTAATAAAAAACATTTGGAAACAGTTAAGCCTTTGGAGTCGGTCCAGAGAATGAGTTGAACAAAACAAATGGGATAACACAACTTTGCCACTCAATGTTCTTCCGAAGGCCTGTCTGAATCTTTGATGGTTGAATGAATGAAGGAATGAATTTCTGAGTAATGTCATCCACTATGAATAATTAGTTCATTTTGTCTTAAATAAAAGGAGCAGCTAAGTTTTGGAAGGGTCTTCATATATAAAGTGTGTGAGTTTTGTGCCCAGTGAAACAGAACTCCTCTGGCCGGATAAGGGAGCATACGGCCATGAAGATACTGACACAGTACATAGAGAACACTGGGGTAGGTTGCTAATATTATGGGAGGCAGGAGAGTGTGATAAAAAAGGCACAGGCTATAAAATCAAACTAATATAAATAAACACTAATATTTTAAAATTCCCATGCAGCAAATGCTTGTAGTACAGACCCTGACTTAGGCTGGTCACTTTGTGTGATCTCATTCTGAGTGGTGCTAATTGTATGGTTTAGATGTAGAATGTCTTCTTAAAATCTCATGTGATTGCAGCTGGAGCTTTAGGCAGATGGGTAGATCGTGGGGGCCCCATACCCTTCAGTGGATTGATCCTTTGGTGAGTTCAAAACTAAATGTGCTGTAGGAGGTGGGGCCTACTTGGAAGAGGTGCATCCCTTGGCCCATGCCCTCCCCGGGTCCCCCCTTCTCGCCCTGTTCCTGGCTGCCATGAGGTGAGCAGCTTTCGTCCACCATGCCCTTCTGGCCTTCTGCTGCCAAGCTGCTCTTGCCTCAGAGTCAGCTGAAATTCCTAAACTGTGAGCCAAATTAAACTTTGCGTCCATTAAGACAAAGGTGTTAGGTATTACCACAAGGAAACTGGCTCACACACTAATGTTATTTGAGAAACACAACACTTGTCCTTTCTGTTGTAGTTTATAATGAAAGCATTTTCATTTTAATTAGATCTCTTTGTTGAGATGAGGTCTCACATTATAGTGTTCCAGTCTTATTAGGAGATATTAATGTCTCTTTACACACAGTATAAAACAGGGCTAGATTGAACATAGGATATGGAGTGGCAGGTAGCATATACATGTATTTTACACACACACACACACACACACACACACACACACACACACACACGGTTTATTATTCTGGCTCATGGTTTCAGAGGTTTCACTACATGATTGCATGACCCCACTGCTGTGGACCTGTGAACCCTGGTCATCACAGCGGGGGTAAAATGGTAGATTGGAACAATTTCATGGTGGCCAGCAAGCAGAGAGAAGGAGAGGAGAGGAGGCTGGAGTTGAGCTGTAACTCCCTGGGGCACTTCCCAGTGACCTATTTCCTCCTGCTAGGCCCCACCTTCTAGAGTTTCCAGCACCTCCCACGAATGCCATCAAGTTATAAATGAATCAGTGAATTAATCTACTGATGAATCAGAGCCCTCATGAGGCAAGCACTTGCTGAAAGGCTCACATCTGAACATTGCTGCTTTGGGGATCGAGTCTTCAACAAATGAGCCTTCAGGGGACGTGGACCAGCCAAAACATGACCTCTAAACATCTGAGTTTTACCTTTTTAGTCCACTGGTAAAAGGAATCAATCTTATATTTTTCCATTTTACAGATTTTTTTTCTTGAGATAAATCTATACTGTAGTTGGTAGGTTTGGCAGAAGTTGAAAGTTTCTTATAAACAACTGTTGGAGAATGAGGGGACGTGTAAACTGTCGACAAAGGGACCTGTCTACGTTGGGAAATACCTCTGAGGCACCTGACGAGACACATATCCTAAGACCCAGCAGGTTCGATTTCAGAAAGAGGCATGATCCTATTATCTGCATGAGAAGATACCTACAATAATGTTCATAACATAACTGGGCATGACCTCAGTGATTGAATCCCAAGAGGAGTTACAATCATGTCAGATTAACCCAATGGAAATGCTGTCAACGATTGAAAACAAGCTAACTGCCTCTATCCACATCAGCTCAGGGACTCTGAGGGTCACCAAAGTTAGGGCCCCATGCAGAAATATCATGGCATGATGACTTACCTGATAATGTCATAATTCTTACTCAAAGGGGCCTTACCTGTGCCTTGTGTAAGGTGGCTGCTCAGCATGGACGAGGAGCTGAAGGAAATGTTAGGTTTGATAGAATGTTAGCATTTCCCATTGTGGATAAAATTCCACTTAGTGACACTGTCACTGATCATGACCTAAAGTAACATTTCTGAAGAACCTCATATTTTACTGAACATGCTAGAAGGATTGTTGGGTTTCTAAGTCAATGAGAGGCTGGATTTTTTCTCAGTACCTGAAAATATTACATGTAGCATAAGCTGACTGACCTGTATAATTTCATCCACATCATTTCAGAGCCCATGCCATAACTCTTTATCTTTTAAAGCCAGGAGTTTGGGTTTGCTTTGTAGTTAAAGCCATAGAAATTGGCTTTAGGCTGGTTGGGGCTCATATCCTTTAGAAACTGTTTACCAGTGGAGAGTTTGTGCTAGCTTGGCAGAAGAGCACAGAAATTTCATTCCTGCTTGAAATGTGAACTGGGTGGGAAATTATGGAGAATTATAAGGAGTTCTGCTTAAAAGGGGTTATAATGACATAGTAAGAGACCAGTAAAATAGCAATATGCATTTCTAAACACAAAGATGGTGTTAAAAAGTCTGTTCATCAACGGCTTTACTTCATACCCAGAGTTAATTTTCTGATTCATTTTGTTTTGCGGCAAGCTTTGTCAATAGGAGCTCCAGGTGCTAACAGAGCTAACTCTAATTACATGGGGCACACTCCATTTCAAGGGCTGGTCCATTGACAAAGGCTTGTGGGCCAATCAGGGGAAACTTGACCCTTTTCTAGCACTGGCGAAATTGACTTGAGTGTGCATCTGGTTTTTATTGTTTTCATGAAAGCTAAAGATTTTATAGCTTGCTTTTCAGGTAAAAGTGCTGGCAGGTCACCCAACTGCCACACTGTGCTGTCACCACTGTTTTGTCTTCTGACACCCAGCATGGGCTATAAAAATCAGAGTCCCTCCACATTTTAGCTATTGTTAGTTGTGCTGCTATGAACATGGGTATATATGTTGTTTTTAATTCTTTTGGGAAAATTCCCAGAAGAGGTATCTGGATCAAAGAGGATAATTTCTTTCTTTCTTTCTTTCTTTCTTTCTTTCTTTCTTTCTTTCTTTCTTTCTTCTTTCTTTTTGTGAGAAACCTCCATACTGCTTTCCACACTGCTTGTATCAGTTTACAGGGGATGGAAGGGTTGAAAAAGGAGAGGGGGAGAATTTGTAATTTTGCCACATCAAGGGGGTAAAATGGCAGAACAAAGCATATACTAGTGTTATTTGAGAATAACCCTCAAGATGAATGTAAAACTTACGTATTGCATCTATACATATCAATAAAATGGGAATGATCAGAGTGCCTTTCCTAGGAGTGAGACGATGCTTCTGCTAAATGTCTAGGGAAAAGTATGAGTACAATTTTTCTCTGCTTTAATTTTTCATATTTTTTGAAAATGTTCAAAGATGAAGAATATCCTTTGAGGATGTTCTAGATCTCAAGTACATAGTTTATAAGCACAGAAAAAAAAATCTAAAACTAAGGTAAAAAGGGTGATCCATACGTGGTGAATGTTTAAACTTTTAAAATTTTTGTAATGGTAACCATAATGCCCTTCAAAAAGTTCCCTCTGCTTCAAACACACACAGCCTGTCCTTGCTCGTTCCTGAAGCAGCTCTGAAGGACTAGGCTTGAACACAGAATATACAGTGAGTATCTTCACTTGTTTTGTCCTGACTGCCCTGAGGTTCTCAATTGATTCGAAACATTATCTTTCATGGTCCTTTTGACTTTGGGGTGGAGCCAAAGCCCCCAGTGCCGGATCTGGTGAATAAGGTGGGCGAGGACAGGTTGCCCTGCTTTGAGGAGCCCACCTTTAGGTTGAATGGCACTCAACTCAGCACATTGTAGTTTTCTTTTTTATTATGACCCATAAAGGTGGGTAAGAAGGAGGAGGGGCAAGGGTCCTCAGAGCTATGAGGAGAATTCTGTTGGGAATTCATGGCAATGTGTCTTTTACTGGAATAAGAATTTATAGAGTTTAAACATCCACTATGTAGTTTGATCACCCTTGTATGTCTGATAAATGTCATGGTAATGGTACACACAGCGTCAGCTCCTATAGTTCTTTTTTTTTTTTTTTTTTTTGAGACAGGGTCTCGCTCTGTGGCTCAGGCTGGTCCTGAATTCACTTCGGAGCCCAGGCTGGCCTTGGACTCACGGCAATCCTCCTGTCTCAGCCTCCAGAGTGCTGGGATTACAGGCGTGCGCCACCACGTCCAGCTTATGTGGTGCTGGGGAATTGAACTCGGGTACTTAGCGCTTGGCTTAGTGCTTGCTCAAGCGCCTTAACCGCTGAGCCATTCCTCCAGCCCCACTCCTATGGTTCTTAAAGGTCCAACAGATGGAGTCACTGTGTTTCTCGGCAAAGGCTTCTGGGTGAGAACTAACCCTAAAACGGGAAGAGGAGGAGGGAGGGTGGGTTCCAGGCAGATGGAGCGGTGTGTGCAAAGGCTCAGAGGCAACAACATGCAGCTTATTCTGCCAGAGCCCAGGGTGTAGTTCTGCATGCACAGAGGGTAGGGCTTGAGGATTCTCCTATTACCACAGGGCAGAGAATGAGAACGGACTTAGTGGAGGGTAGAACAGGCCGGAGTAGCGAACGAGAGGGAGGCGAGAGGGGGCGTCACGGTGCCTCTGACGCACAGAGCCGGCATAGGCCGTGAGAGGCGGCATCGGCTCAGCCGTTACTGCCTGGCTGGCTGTGCTCTAAGCTTCCCAGGTGAGATGGTGACGACGCCCTTGTCTCCCTGTTCACTGGTGATGGCTGCGGGCAGTTCGGCCTAACTCTTCTGCTGTTCTGCTGCAAGCATAGCGCATCTGGGGGAAGGGTTAGAGCCATCTTCTGGATTGAGGGCGGCTTTAAGCTTCCGGTGATGGATAAGAAGGAATCCTGTCCCCAGCAGGGGCAGGAGCCAGCATGGGGAAGTGCTTCCAGCAGGGAAATAGGATATGCCAGTGAGGCAGCAGTGTGGAGTGTGACGGGAGGGTGACATCGTGAGGTGGAGCCCTTGGCCACGGTCCTGTCCTGGGGGCCTGAGAGCACTAACTGGAGGCCCTGGATTTTGTTCAAGTAGGGCGTGGCCTATTTCCAGGTCAGCAGACCTGTTGCTCTCGGTCAGTGGATCATCTGTCAGCTTCCAGCTCAGCTGACTTTATAAGAAACTGACCAGGCAATTGTTTACTCATATGATGAAAAGTTCCATACCTGGCTATCTGTCCAAAAGTGACTACAGTCATACCCAGAGCTCACAGTGAGTGCTGAAACCAGGCAGTACTGGGCATTTGCCCCATAAGAAGTAATGTAATTAGAAATAATCTGTAAAAATTCCCCAGAACTTTCACATTTTACTGGGCTCAAGCTGGGCTCATATGAGCTTTTTAAACTTAGCGGTGTCACTCAACTTTTCTGGTGACCCATGATTAGCACTTAAAGTGCAAAAAAGTACAAGAGAGTCGCAATGAACGGGGAGGGGGGGGATGTTCTGCTCTGCGTGTGAGCTACCGTGAGCCTGAGGCAGGTGTCAGGTGCTAAAACATCTTTTCTTGTCAAAATGTGACAAATGGTAAGCTCTGATGCTGCCAGGTGCTGAGGAGTGGCTGTGTGTGTCTTGGTGTGGGCACCAACTTAGAAGCAAAAGAAACAACCAGCCCACTTCTCCAGGGCTTAGTGGCATTCATGTTAATCCTGTCTGGTTAATATTCAGTTCTTAAAACCTCCCTTGTTTCTCTAACCTTCAACCAGTCACTTATCAATTGCAGAAAGAGCAGTATTAAGTGCAGTACTACCTGGATTTTCCTTGGCCTCATTGCTGGGCTTCCAAATCAAAGACCAGAGGTGCTGTCCACTCTCAGAAGTCTTGGCAGCCGTTGTCCAAGACAGTGCAAGGCTCTGTCCCAGAGCTAACACCTGACAGGGAATTCCGGCTCCTTACCTGGGGTTGGCGACTGGAATCTTCTGCGAGGTTTGGTTTTGTGATGGGAAAGATGATTCAGGCTTTCTCTGGTGATGAGCAACTAAAAGCATGTTGTAATTTGTTCAGATTTCATATGGAACATGGAAGACCACGGCCCAAGTAAACTCTGACTATTATAAAGGGGCTGTTGCTAGTTCTTGGTGCTTGTAGCCGCAGCATTCTGAGCGTCTCCCAGCTTCTGGGAGTGTCTTCTCTTAGGGGCTATAAAAATTGCTTTGAATGTATCTGGAGCATACATTATTGAATTTCCAAGAAATATAGCTTATTGAACCAGGAGGTGTTTCAAGGTTTGTTCTAGACCAGTTAGTTTACAACACTTCTGTCTTCATTGTCATTCACTCATCCATCTGTCCATCCGTCCATCCATCCATCCATTCATAGTTTTCAGTATTTGCTGCTTCCAATGGACCAGACACTGCCAGAATCTGAGGTTAGGGTGGAAAAGATGGACACAGTCCTTGTATTCCCATAGAGAAGATAGGAAAGCGGCAGGTGTGTAGATGAATAGGAAATTTCAGACAATATAACTGATATAAAGAATTTAAAGTGCACTTTGAGACATCGAGGGGCTGTACATGAGGGCAAACAAGGCCTTCTAAGAGAGGACCTCTGAGCTGAGATCTTGATGAGTTAACTCTGAGAACTGCTGTGGGAGGTGAGCCACCAACCGCCACCTGTGTTCTCACAGCCTTCCTGAGACGGGGCAGGTGAGCTTCGGGGGTGCTGATGCAGACCAGCAGTTCCCAGCTGCTTACAACCAGGAGTGCATGGTCTCAGTGTTTCTCCTTCATCATCAAGCTTTGAAAAGTTTGGCCAAACCTACAAACTAAAGTTACGTAGGGATTCCTTACACTCCCGGGACATCTGATTTCACTTCCTTTCCGTCACGGAGTGATTCTAACTGCCCATCCAGAATTACCAAGGGCACATAGTGATACTATAATATAAAGTCCCCCCCAAAACACTCTCAGAATTGTGATGGTAAGAAATAGAGCTAAGGTGGCAAGCAGACATGAGTCTTAGTCTGGGATGCTACTCAGGGCTGTGTCCAAGGCTGATCACAAACGGGAGCCTTTTATTGAAGGACTGTGATCAGTGGAAATGTGATAGGGTTGGCGACTGGTGCCTTAATCATATATCTCATAAAACCGCTGCATTGTCATCAACAGCCACTCATGGCACCTTCTGGCCCCTGAGTTGAACAATGTCACACTCTTGTGTTGATATCACTGAAGCTAGATGCAGCAGCAGGTGAACTTCCTAGTTCAGATGTTAAGATTTATTGAGGGAAAGGGCATGGGTTTTATTAGGTTCTAAACTTATTGAAAATTGTCAGTGAACATCCACTCCTCTGGCAGTGATCCTGGGGAATGTATACACCTAGGCATGGCCCTTTTCAATCTTGACTTCCCTGAATGTAGAGAAGAACTTGTGATCCACAGAGGAAATGGAATTTGCCCATGATTCCACACTAAGTTGGCATAAAATCTGTGAAGCTCTGACCCAATATTGCTTTGTGGAATCATGTAGTTCCTGGTTAACTCTTTGGGCTGTGGGCAGGTCCTTTGTCTCTGGGTATATTTTATCATTTTAAGGAATAGTGAACAGTATTTCAAAGGTGGACATGAAGGTACCACCTGTTTAACACCCTACTATTTAGTGACTGTTAGATTGTGTGGTGTTACGATTTGGATCTGGCATATCCCGCAAAAGCCTCGTGTATTTGGGTGTAGTGTGATACCTGTGGAACCGTGTGCTGTTGGGATGTGGGGCCTGACTGGTGATGGTAGATGCTTGGTGTTTGATCTGGGGAGATTGTGTCAATTTGTTGGGATTGGAGGGGCACCAGGGGCAGAGCTTTTAGGTATGTGATATTGACTTGTGGGCCAGAAAGTGAGGGAGGGGCACCCATCCTGGATGGGGGGCCCAACAGGCAGCTGGAACTAAGTAAAGGAAGAAGAAACATTGTTACACATTTTCTTGGTAAATGTCTGGCCTTTGCCTTGACTTTCCAGATACCCACTGGCTCCTCATTCACTTGGCTTTCTGTCAGCCATGCTGTGAAGAGCTTTTTGCCAACTAGACCTCTGCCGTGTGCTTCCGTTGTTTTAAGCTGTCCATAAATGGATAATGTGAGATCTTCTGAAACTGTGAGCTAAAATAATCTTTCTTCCCTTCAGTCATAGATGTCAGGTATTCTGTCCCAGCCACAAATAAGTAACTAAGACACCTGTTTCCACAACAGTGGTGTTAACATCGTGTGTGTACGTGTGTATGCATGCGTATTATTATATGGATGAGGGCATATGTGTACATGCTTGGCTCATTTAGGAAGATGAAAACAAAGAAGAGACTATTGAATTCCTTTCTAGAGCTGTGGGATAGCAGTGTCTTTTGAAAGTGGAAAATAGTGAGAGTAAGACTATGTTGAGTTAGCAGCCTGTGGCTAAAGAAAGATGGCTGCCTCACCTTTGACCTACATTACTCTGTTCAGATTAAGGACTTCTGAACTGATTAGGAGGCTGTAGACCCATCTGAATCACATCATCACATGCACATGTGCACACACACACACACAGGCACACACACCTCTATATATTCTAGGCTTCAAACAGTCCCTTTAAATAATGACTAGCTTTCTAAATCTAGAAACAGAGCTTATACTGATGACAGTAGGATAAGAAAACCAATGTAAAAATTTTACCGTTTTCTGCTTGAAGGACCTGTTGATTAAAAAAAAAAGTATTAATGTTGAATGACTTTTGTGATAGAGAATTCAGTATACACTGTGTTTTGGGGGCATTTGGTTAATAGAGTTTGGGATAACTGGTTAGTACAGACTTTTAAAAATCGACAAATAATATTTCAAAGGACTGGACAAAAATCCAATCCTATGCTCTTTGCAAAATGTAACAGCCGCATACATAATCTGTTGATGGCACTGTAAGTTACTTTGACTCTTTTTGAAAGCAGTTGCGACCTGGTTATCCAGAACCTTAGAGATACTCTTTTTATAGTCCAGTAATTGCATGGATATATAAGAAACATCCTGAAACATCCTGAAATCTGGACTAAGTTCCTCATACAAGGACATTCGGTCCACCATTCCTTACATGTTCAAATAAAAAACAACATACATGTTCAAATAAAAAAAGTTGATAATTTTATATGTATGCTCACTTACTAGAAGGCATCAGATATTTATGTAGATATTTATGTAGAGGGTAGAGGAAGACTATAATGTGGCTCAATGTTATATAAAATGTTCAGGATGAAAGCAGGGCCCATAATATGTTTACATGCTTGTGTGATTTAAGTGTGTGTGTGTGTGTGTGTGTGTGTGTGTGTGTGTGTGTGTAAATGGATTTGACAAAATATAAAATAACTAGTGGAAGTTGTGTTTCAGTGAAGAAGATAGGAGTTTTTCCTTCCTCTTTCTTTCTTTCCTTCAAAGTGGTGGAATTACAAGTCATCCTTTAGTATGGGAATGTACAGGTTTGCCAGGTTTGTAGCTCATGTACTTCACCATACAAGAGCAAGAAGTTTTATGTTAGGGACAGGGTTTGCTGAGGGCTTATTTAACTGCAAATAATCCTGTGAACTTCCTCCCATAATGTTGCATCAGTCAGCTGGGGAGACATTTAGGTAAGAACTTCCTTAAACTTCTTTAACCTGGGAATTGGAAAAGACTGACAGAGAGTCTAATGCAGTTTATGAGCCTTCGGAAGAGAAAATGTTTTCTCTTTATTGCTAGGTTCATACACTTTTTTGTCAAATTATCAAAAGGGTCTTGAGTCTTAAGAAATGTTAAAAGATGTAGGTTACATCTGGGCTCTGATAACTGCACCATTTTCCCAAGTTTACAGTTAATCTATGGTCAAGATGACGTTGAGCCCAGTTCTCCTGACACAGGTGTGCTTTCCAGTCGAGCAACTTCCAGCAATGATTTGTTTAGAGAGCGGCCTAGGTCTTGTTTGAAGCTAGCCAACATGCAGGCCTTATTATTTTAGAGACAGGGCATCCCCTGGGGTTCTGGAAATAGCATATGCGTTTCAATACACACAGTGAGAGGGAACTAATCTATAGGCCAAGTAAATAAGGTAATGGATCCATTCTAATGAGTAGCTTGGAGGTGTCCCCACTGTGCGCGCCCCAGGATGCTGGATCTGGCAGTTCCAAGTGCTCAATTAGATGCAGCAGGTGTTCTCTGGCTGGCGAAGAAGAGGGAAGGCCAGGACCATAGATACTGTGACAGTGCCCTATTCTGGGGGAGCAGTTGCTTCATTTCATTGAGACCCAGCCAACTTTTTGAGTGAGGGCTCTGAATTTTAAATCAAACACAATTAGAAATTGGAGTGAAATTCTTTTAGTTTTCTATCTTGGCTTTTCTTTGCTGCTACAAAATAAGAACATCCAAGTGAGACAGGAATGCCTCTGCTCTCATCACATCTTCGTGCCCCCTCCCTCCGCCTTGCCCTTATCTCCCTCCTTCGTTCCTCCCTCTTTTGCTTTCTTCTCTCTTTCTCTTCCTTTCTTCCTTCTCTCCCTTCCTTCCTTGTCTTTTTAAAATTACTGTTATGTTTTAGCTCAGGCCATCTTGGTATTTTTAAAGGCAGAGTGAGTTGTGGCTGTGGAGACCGGATCTGGACTGGGTGATTTCGGCCCTGGGCCCTGTCTTTTGTCAGCTGTGGGAGTTCTGGCAGGTTGCCGCCCCTCTTGGACTGCATGCTTTTCTTTTAGGACTTTGTGTGGGTACAATGAGGTGATGAGTCTCCATTTCCTTCGAACACCGGGCAGTGCTAGGTGAACTTGAGTTGGGGCGGGTAATATTCCCCTGGGAGAGATTTTACTCTCTAAGACATAATTGAACACATCGTTTTGCTTTTGGGGGAGCATCTTGGCAAAAGATAAGCAAGAATGTGCTTTTTGTCATAGATCTTATTCTTTGAATGATGCCAACTTCTAGCAGAAGCCAATTGCCAATTGCAGCTGCAAAGAAAATAAACACCCTGTGTGCCCTCTGCTGCTCAAGGTGAACTTCTCTGCTTTCCTCTTGCTTGTTGGTGACTGAGGAGCTTATGTTCCCCTGAGGTTGGGCAGTGCTTTATAGACTTGACGTCATCTTGAGGGGCAGCTGACTTCGACTTGATATGTATAAGCCCAGCTTCTAGGGAGAGGGAGATGGAGTCCTGGGTTCGGGTACCTTGATGTGTGGTCTCTCCCAGAAGCAGAGCAGTAGGCTCAACTTGCTCCTTCCGGGTAGCAATAAGTTACTCCAACAAATCCCAGAAGAAACCAAGCTTGGGGATGTCCTGTATAGAACCGGGGCCATCCCTCCCGTGCAGAAGTCACGTGTGCCATCCTTCTTGACTTAGTTGCTCATTTCATTCAGCAACAAAATGTAATGAATAGTCTCGTTTGGATGACAAGCTAGAAATATGACTTGATCTTAGCCTTCTCACACAGTTAATAGGGAAAAAGGGAGAAAGGGAAAGATAAAAGAAGGAAGTAGGGAAGGAAATCAATATCTATGGTCTAGTGTAAGAGTATAGGACCAAAATAGGAACTGAATCCATTGGAAGGCCAGTGGCAGCCACGTGCGGCCACTTGGGCTGTTGGAGGTTTTCCTTCTGTCATGGCACTCACCCTCTTCTTTGAGAATGTAAGAACCTAGACACTCATAGAAAGGTCCCGGGCAGCTGCATTTCACCTGATTCTCATGCCATTTTTTGAGCCTTTAGCAGCCACGTGGCTGTGTGTATGTTTACTTTGACTTAGTCTGACCGTATCACAATAACTTTGCAAGGAAGTATATTAACCAAGGAAGCACGCTTCTCTCCATTTTATGGCTGAGGGAGCAGAAAGCAGACGGGGACACTCGCCATAGTTTTCAAACACTAGGAGGTGGTAGAGCAGAATTTAAAGCCAGATTTCCATGCTTCCAAATCTCATCTTTCTATTTGTGTTTCTGTCTTGCTTGTGGAGAATCAACGCCGAGGGGTAACCTGCTTTCCAACATTTCTTTCTTGTGGTGCTGGAGACCGTGTGTCCTCCTTGGGGAAGTAAGTGGGCACGCTCTCCATTGCACCATTAAATATACAATGACCTTGGAGATAGAATGGGATCGTGACTTAAAATCTGGATCTTACCTTGTTTTAGTTTTCTGTTCTTTAATGTGGGGATAGTAATACATTGAGCCCATATACTGAGAAAATTAAGCATAACTGACCACCTGAAGCTAGTAGAATCTTGCTTATTGTGGTCCATTAATATACAAACATTTTCTTTTTGTTTCCCAGGACAAAATTGTACTTACCTCACTTAAATTCTTTAAGTTTATGTGTCTGTAGGAAAAAAGAGATACAGTGTTAAATAAAATGCAGTTCATAATGACCAAGGTGAAATTATTCTGAGGTCTTATAAACCTCCTTTGATTACATTTTTTATTGCCAAATTAACAGTCCATGGGCTAGTGTGATGTTTACCACTGTTCTATAAAACTGAGGTAGGTTAGTTCGCTCATGATTTCCTAAGGAAAAGAAGTTATGAGGCCATATAAAAAGTGGCATTGGAGAGGGCAAGAACCCTTGCTTCTTGCCCTGGAGGGGTTGGAACAACATGCTTCCTCCTGGCACATGATTGTCCACGTCAGTCTCCTGAGAAAAATTTTTGAGAAAAATTTTGAGAAAGATGTGAAGAGTTTTATACATGAAGTTTTCAGGAACGGTGGGACCCAGGAAGGTGGGTGTAAGAGAAAGATGACGGGTAACGAAAAGAGGCTGGGGACAGGAGACAAAAACAAGAGCGTGAGACTGAGTGGAAGGGATAGAACTCAACATGGAACTCAGCAGATCTCAGAGTCAAGTCCCAGCTCTTCATCATACGGACGAGTTCATTCATCTCTGAACTTCATTTTTCTCATCTGCAGAATGGCACCAGGAGCCTTCGCCTCGGAGGGTTACTGTGGGCATCGCTAGAGATACACATGGAGACGGGGCCCTAGAGTGCGCACAATTGTCCGACTGTGGCCAAAGTCAGATGAGAGAGCTCTGCCAGACGGCAGGGAGGTTGGCCCCATAATGCCAGGCTCAGCCAAGGGTAGGCACCCAGAGCTGTCACAGCCCGTCTGTGTCAGACAAGATGACTCTGGATGTGCTCAGTGCTCAAAAACTACACCCTTGCGTCTAATCTCCAAGCAGCACGTAGCTGTCCTGAATTTTTGTGGCGTCTACGTCTCAGCTCGGCCTGTCTGCGAGCCCCTGTGCTCTCTCCCTCCCCTTTCAATAGGGAAGTGAGAAAACAGAGGTGCGATTGCAGGTCATGCAGAAGAACCATGCATTTAACCAGTTGACAGATGATTGATAAGCAGCGTAATATTAATTATTTTGAAGTTGAATCTCAGTATTTTGATGTTTAAGAGATTGGCGTATTAGGATTACTGATAGATTGGCAGCAAGGCATCAATTTAAAATGTGTAGATGTTAGAATTGTAATTTTAAGTTAAAGCTCGAAGGAGTGTTTCACTCCATTTGCAGATTTGAATTGTGTAAGAGAATTTGATTTTTAAAAAATGTCCATTTAGTTTACTAGATTGAAAATAATTGTTAAAGTTTTGCCAGCCAGGATTTAAATCTATTTTGTTAGTGTTAGCGGTATTAGAAGTACTTAAATATTAATTTATAAAGATACTTTAAGTATTTAAGTAGGTTTATCTGAGTTTGTAAGCAAATCTAACTAAAATTCCTTAGCCTCCCTCAGCTGAGTTAGTTCTTGCTTGTTCAACGGAGACTATTTCTCTGTTCAGATAGAAGCCTTTGATTTATAAACAAGACAACGGTCTTTATAGGTTAACAGGTAACTTCTGGAGAGGTAAGCACTGGAATCTGTCACTTAAGTAGACTGAATTTTACGACAGAAACCCAGAGCTCAGCCTGGTGGTGCAGGCCTGCAATCCTAATAGTCTGGGAGGCTAAAGCAGGGGGATGGCTAGTTTGAACCCTGAACTCAACCTTCAGTACAAAAACAAAAACAAAAACCAAGCCCAGAACCCCAGGGCTGTAGCGAGTCTCTCTGTGTAGACACAGTGTGGGGCCCTCTGATCTGATGTCCAGACCTTGGGTCTCCCCCGCAGGTCCACTTTCCTTGCCCAGGCATCTATAAGCTGCTTGGGTTGTCCGTGTTCTCTCTGCTGCAGACGTCCAATAAAACACGGTCATTAACTATATAGAAAAAACACACAGATACGCTTTTCCTGTGCATAACCTACACTGAGTATAAGTTTAATAACGTTACCATTTACTACAAACATGGATAGCCTTGCACGGTTTTTAGTTTTTGGCTTTGCTTTAAACAAAATGGGTTTGAATCTTCGACTTGTCGTCTGCGGCTCTATCAAGCCAAGTAGGTGAAACGCCCTCTCAGAAGCTGCGTTTTTCCGCCTATGAAGTGGACAGATGCAGATAGTGAGTGATGGTGTCCCCGTCTCCTGGGGGCTTTTGCTACTGGACAGTCACTTGCCAGCCATGGAACTGCACCTTGGCGACCCACGCGGTCCAATGGGGAGGGAACCGATGTTTACTGAATGCTTGTGAGCCACCATTAGGCTACGTCTTTCGCCCTTCTAAGCCATGGAAGACCTTGCTTCACAGAGCTCCTGCTAAGCCTTTGCCAGCCATAGTTCACAGAGCTGCTGGAAGGGGTCCGAAGATGAAATGCACGTGGTTAATGACATGGATGTGGTTACTATTTGGAGGGTATGTGGCTAAGCGATACAGCCCGGTTCCTGGCATATCGGAAAATGAATATTAACTAGAACTATTGACACAAGAACCTTGGGATGGCAAACACCAGTTTCCATGGAGACCACTGCCACTAGGACGGGGCAGCATGGGCTGGTGTGATGTGGCTGTGGAGGGACCTTAGGGGAGGCATGGAGCAGTCTGCCAGGCAGTGGATCCTCATGGGCACCCTGGGAAGGTCTGACAGACATAGGGAGCATTTGTGGAGGGTACATTCCTAGGACCCAACTCCTCTGGATTCTGAGCCAGGGATACAGGGATCCACACTGGGACACCTCCAGAAACAGACTTTATTTACTGAAGTGGGCCTCACTTAGGTGGCACTCATGTGCAGCCATTAAAGGAGCTGTTTTTTAAGGTGCTCAGAGTTGGGCCAGTGGTACACTTCTGTAATCCTGGCACTCCGGAAGGCTGAAGCAGGAGGATCTTAAATTTGAGACCAGCCTGAGTAAGTTAGTAACTTAGTGACAACTTGTCTGAAAATTAAAAAAAAAAATCAGAAGATGTAGCACAGTGTCAACGTCCTGGGTTTCATCCTCAGTATCATAAAAAACCCTCAGATTTTACCTGAGAGCCACTCAGATGCGTGCTGCGGATAGTGTGCTTATAAAGCTTTCTGATTATTTGAGTGCTAAGTCCAGGTGAGGAGCGCTGTGCTAGAATGTGTAGCCTCTGGTTGTAGAAGAACCCTGAGTTCCAGGCTCCAATTCTTCTCATTACCAAACAAACGCACACCTGCCAGATGGGAGCTGCTGGATGCCCGTCTTTCCCTCTTCCCGATGTGGGGGCAGGTTGTGCGGTAGGCACGTCACAGGAGCCTCATGCTCCTGCCGTGACCCGCCACGCGGAGGTGCTTGTTTTCTTCTTATAAACAAGACAGCAGGATCGCAAGCACTGAAGGAGCTTTCTGACATTATTCAGCTGGAGGCGGCTCCGGCGGCATCCAGACTCACTTTGGTTGGGCTCTAGGATCCTGTTCTTTGCAGCGTGAGGCAACGAAGTACAGCGTCTTTTGTCCACACCGTGCCCCTCCTCAGTGACGCCATCTGGTGGGTCCTGTTTTCTAGGTTCCTGATGTGTGGACAGCTCCACGGAGATTCTCGGGGCAGCACATTCTGTATTCCTGGCTCCGATGATGCCACTTCATGGCTCTAAAGGCCCATAGCTGTCGCTGCCTCTTAGTGTCTCCCTGTATGAAAGTGGCTGCCAGATCCGAACCAGTCTGATGGCTGCTTACCTAGTTGGATGACTTTGGAAGCTGCCCGAGGAAACACGCATTTACCAAGAATCTGAAACAGCACCCATCAGGCACTGTGCGTGGAAAGGTAGGTCTTGTTTGAGTTACTCTGATTTTGGGGTGGAAGGACCACACCAGGACCCAGGAATATTGAGAAAAAGTGTGAAAAGCACCCACAGCACAGGAGCCCAAGATGTGTGGTAACTGTCAGCCACTGACGTGCTGTGGGGGATCTCGTGGGAGTCATCCCACTTAATGCCCCTTTCTCTGCAGAGCTGGGTGGAGGGTGGAGGGTGCTGGGTATTCAGACCATCCCTTCAGTACCACTACAAACAGTCGTGGCCTCAGCAAAGGTCTGTCCCAGACTTTGCCACATATACTGCTGTGGTTTCTTCTCCTCTGCTCGGGAAACTTGCAAGTCCGCTCCCTGGTCTGTGGGACCCCACGCCCTGTGGATACTCCGTACCCTCCCCCCCAACCAAACACTCACTTGAGACCAGTGGCAGCCCTCCTTCAAACTGTCTCAACTCCTAATCTCTGTAGACATTGCTAACTGCCCGCTGGGGAGGAGGAAGGGTGAAGTCACCCTAGTTGAGAATCACTGCCCCCAACTCTGCCAGTTGAAAAGAACTTAAATTTCATCTGGGACACCTTGAACCCAGCAGCTATGGTGGGTGACATGGGGACAGCTGAGGAGGGAACATTCCAGGACAGTACTTCCTGGAAGACAAGCATTGGTGTGGGACTGTGAAGGATAAACGGGCGAGGGGATGCTTGCCTGACACTGAGGGGGCAGAGATGGCAGTGCAGACCCTCTAATCCCCTGGCCCATCAGAACCACCAGTGATGAACAGGTTTCCCATTGGACTCAGTGTGAACCAACATCCCGAGCTCCTGCATGCCTGAACCATGGTGCCGTGCCAGTCACGCCTAGGCCTGGACCTACTGCGTCAAGCCTGCAGCCATTTACTCTGAAGGGAAGCACCAGGTCGTGCTCTGACTTCCAAAATGAGGCGATTTTAGAAATTTAAGCTCTCTTGAGGGGAAAGAAAACACTCAACTGAGTCAGTCACATTGTGTGATTACAGCCAGCTCCCCACACCCCACACAGGGAGGCGTATGCTCCCAGTAGCTCTTTGTGCCGGAAGGTTGGGCTCTAAATATTTATTTGTCAAGAAGGTACAGTGTTTTTGACAGAAGCATGGTTGTGTCTCTCCAGCCTGAGTGAAGGGGAGCTGGGATCGCCCCCAGATTGCTCCTGGAATAGTTGAATTTCCTTCTGGCCTTCACACACAATGTTCTGACTTCCTCCTGGCATGGAACGTTCCTTCAGTAACTAACTCAGGACTTAAGGGAGTCATTCCTTCAGTAGCTCGTTTTACTACAAAGAAGCTGTGTATTCTGTGAAGTATCAAACCACCAGCTATTTTATCCACAGGAATAGTTAATGCTCCCTGCCCTGCAGGCAGCTTTCGTGGGGAAGCCCCTTCAGAGGGGTGACTCTTTCGCTTCCTGGCCCCCCTCCCCCCACTGTGCTTCTTGGTCATTTCCCCCGGGACCAAGGGTCAGTCTCTCACCTGTGCCCTCTCTGGGCTTCCGGAAAGGTGTGCCTCTGCAGTGCAGGTGTGCTGTCCTCCCATGGCGTGGGGGGCAGGGGCTGGTACTTCTTCAGGAGGGTGGTAGGAGGCCTGTGTGGAGTCACAGCAGGGCTTGAGTGGATATGCAGCTCTGCTGGCTCCTTGGCTCCCACTCTGCCCACAGTGTCTCCATTCCAGGTGAGATTTTCAGCTTGGGGATGCTCACCGCTTTAGTGAGCGGCTTGCTCCTTTTGAGGGAGCTTCAAATGTTGGCAGAGTTGTTTTCCTAGTGAGTCTGTATCTGCCTCCCCATAACCTTGCTCTTTGGTGTGATGCTCTTGGCTAGAAGGGGTGACACACTTTTTCACAGGGTGCCATATGCATTTCCATGTGCCACCGGCTGAATTTTAGGAGGCCTGGTGGAAACAGAATGATACCCTTTGATTCATGCTAGACTAAAAGACTTGAGGTTTTAAGACTGCCCAAGAGAATATGAAAATGCTTGAAGGTGAAGAGTGAAGGAATGCCCCACTTAGCCATTAGTTCATTCATGTATCAGGCCCTGTGGTAGATGCTAGGCATGTAGAAAGGAAAAGAACACATCTCCCTGTCTCTTCCCTCCAAGAAGGAAGAGAAAGAAGTGACTTTCAGAGAGTGAACGCTGGGCAGAGGGACACACAGGGCCCCACAGAGCAGTGGGAGTTGCCTCAGTGGCCTACTGTTGGTCTTATCTTCATATATATATATATATATATATATATATATATATATATATATGTTTATATTACTTGGCCTTATGTATGTAATGTATATAAATATACACACTTGTATGAACATGTTTACACATTGTAAGTCTCTTGACTTAAAGTCAATTTCTACATACACATTGAACAACTAATTGAATATATGTGTGTGTATGTGTATATATATATATATATGTGTATATATATATATATATATATATATATATATAATGCATCACAGTCTCATTTGAATTTTGGTATGATAGAAACACACCCATCATTTGATCCAGCGGATTTACTGAAAGAGGGAAGAGAAGCAGGAAGGAATGGGGAAGAAATGAAAAAATGTTGAGTGTGGGTGTACAACACAGATAGATGTGAATGAATGAGTGGTTAAATGCATGAATGAAGGCATGTTTAATTTTCCTTGTTGCATTGCTCAACTCATACTGTTTGTCAAAGCCCAATGTTCCTATTTCTTGTTTTCAAGTGCCTACAGAAATCAATTAAGTATATAGCAACAGCAATACAAAATATGATTTTACAATAAATGTCTTACCGAGGAGGTGGTAAAGGGGTCTGCAAAAAGACAGAGTCAGAAATTAAATTTGTTATTCTTTGGGAAGTGCAGGTGGCTGAAATTTTCTTTGACTTACTAACAGAAATTACACATTGTGACCAAGCACCTAGGGCATGCCGAAAGTCATATCCAAACTTTCACCCAGTCCATATTGCTGTGATTTTTATTCTTTTTATGATTTGAAGGTAACAAATGTGTTTAATTGTTCATCTTACCTTGTTTCTGTTCGTGGATCTGTTCCCTAGAACGGAAGGAGAAATGGCAGTGAATTTGTGGGAAATATTGTCAAGTGTTGTTATTACATCTGCTTAAATGAAAATTATTCCTAATTTTTAAAATACTGTTGGTGATAATATTGATTACTATTTGGTGAGATCTTATTAGGTACCCAGCATGTTGCTGAACACTTTGGAGTTATGACCTTATTAAACCTCATCTTTATTCTACTAATGAAAAGACAGAGGCAGGAAGAAGTTAAACTGTCACTGAACTAGTGAGGGGAGAATTAAGATTTGCAGAATAATGGACTCCTAAGACCCCTGGTCGCCACTGGTCCTTATTTAACGTTGAAATTCACACATAATTCAATATACTTAATATAAAATAAGGAAATTTATCAAGAAATGGGCAAAGCTACATTTAATGGTTAATATTCAATTATACATATATCCCACTTTACACACATGTATATTAATTCAGGTTCCTCAGGGCACAAAATCAACATTAAAAAATTAACAGCTTTTCTGTATACCAATAATGAGCTGGCTACAGAAGAAATTAGAAAAACAGTTCTATTCACAGCAGCATAAAGA
This sequence comes from Ctenodactylus gundi, assembly GCA_004027205.1. Classification (NCBI taxonomy): domain Eukaryota; kingdom Metazoa; phylum Chordata; class Mammalia; order Rodentia; family Ctenodactylidae; genus Ctenodactylus; species Ctenodactylus gundi. Next base: position 51,288 of record PVKB01001515.1, read on the forward strand.
TCTTGAATCAACCACAGAGGTGGAAAACCACTACTCGGCAAATTATAGAAAAGAGAAAGAAATGGAAAAAGTCGAAAGAACACGGAAAGGATTTCCACATCCATAAATTGGCAGAACTAGCATGGTTGCATTAGCCACAACCCCAAAGTGACCCGCAGGTCACTGGATGGTGGCCCGTGGCGGCTGCAGGATCCTCCGGAGTTCTTCACACTCATAGAGACGCCTAGGCAAGAGGACTTGCCACAAGGGCTTTGGACTGTGGCGAGAATGGTGGGCCGTGTGTGCTCATGGTGAGGGAAGGGCTCTGACGGCGGTCACGGGACGTTGTCTCTTAGTATACATGAATGTCGGCGCTCGCCTTGCGTTTGGATCCCACCTCGTAGTCATGAGTGTACCTGGGCTACCCACGAGTGTACCTGGGCACCGTGGATCTGCAGGCTTGCTTCATGCAGCGCTTGAGTGGCCACTGCGGCCTGAGGTATACCGTCCCGTAGGACGTCACGGGAAGCATGGTGCCCGGCCTGTGCCTTTGACTAGCCATGCCCCTCAGAGTCTCCCGTGTGAAGCATGTTGAGGCCTTCTGTGCCCTGCGGCCGGTGTCTTTGTGACAATGACAGGTTTTCTTCAGCGTCCTTGAGTGTTTCTTTCCTTTTTAAAGATTTTGTGTGTGATGCTGTCACAACACCAGCAGAAAATCCCTGAGGGTTTCAGCCACATCAAAGATGCCCCCGGCAGCCCTGTGGCCAGAGCCTTACTCGTCCTGGCTTAGGTGCTCAGTGCTGACAGGCGTGATCCACCTGTGGCCTGCCTTTTTTTTCTTCGTTATAATGATGGAACCTGCCTTTATTTTTATTTTTTGCCCTTCTTTAATAAAAGTACTATAATAAAAATTTAAGTTACTTATATACAGGATATTGGCTACATTGTATGTTCTATATGTGGCTTCGGTCAAAAACACAAGAAGAAAACAAGGGCGGGCCATGTTCTGGACACACCTGCGCGTGAGGCCTAAGGTAACTTAAGGACTTTTAAAGAGAAAACTGGATCCCACAGGTGAAGTCATTTGCCACACGGCTGTGAGGCAGCTGCAGTGGCAACTCAGGTAATAGCCAATGAACTGCTTAAAACTGAATTTGAGGCCCTTAACTCAGGCATCTGCCTTACTGCTGAGTGAGTGAGCTTGGCGTGGCGTTTCTTGGCACTGAGTCTCGTTCTGCTACTTACTGCTTACCATGGACGGGATCCTGGCGAAGGCTCAGCCAGTGTGCATGAGAGAAATGCGTGAAGGGATGAACGAGAATCTCTACAAAAGCGGGGGACAGTTGCTTGTAATCCATGGCAATTTATATGTGGAATAAATCAGTTGATGCATTTCAAGGCATGGCTTAATGTACACCAGAAGGTGCTATTTTTAATATGTAACGAAATGGAGACTGACCCTCCTGATGAGGTACACAGATATTCTCAAATGCTATCAAAAGTCTTCCATTTTGTCGAACAAAAGACCCAAAAGATGGCTCTTCAAGGTCTTTTACCGCCTAAATTTGAGTGAGCAGTTTTCCTGTGGAGGAGGTTGGCACATGCGCCCTCTGGTGGCCAGAGTCAAAATTGGCACCTCCTGCCGTAGCCTGTCCGCTGGTACCTGCTCCTCAGGCTGAGACAGATCTCACACCAACGGCTGAAATTTCGGTGTTAGGCGAGGAAATGTCCTGAGGCGTGGAGAGTATGGCTATGGGACTGGATGGACTTTGTTTTGGCTATTTATTATTTTTTACCACTTATTGAGGAGAGAAGACTTACAGTATTATGTAAAGTTAAAACCAGCCTTCTTGCAGGAGTGAAGTCTGAAAGATCCAATTACAAGAGCTAATTGAAATATTTTCAAGAATTTTATAACCTGAGTGCTAAATATATGACACTATTATAAAATAAATTATAGAAATATATAGTTATATCAAAACAAAGAATACATGCCTAAACTCATTACCTCCTATACGCCTATCATCTGTGCTGTTGAGGGTGGAGTGCGCTTGCCTCCATGGGGGGACACTGTGCAGTGGGAGCTCTTCCTGTGGCCACACTGGCAGCTTCAAGCCCAGCAGGCTGGCACTGTGTACACCATGGGAATTGGCAAAGACTGTGAACTAGAGCCTGACTTATTGTTTTGTTGGTTGTCTAGACTTAAGAAAGTTACAGAGAAATGTTAACAAAACAGATGAAATTTAAAAGTGGGTGGTGTCTGTAGCAATTGCCTTGTGAAAAGGAGAGAGTTGAGGAAATTACTGCTGTACTCTGCTGGGAAACTATTATTCAGCTCAGCTGAGAAGTTGTTCATGCTAATATTGTGTCTAAAGGAGCCATCTGGCTGCAGGTACAGGACTTCCGCAAAAATTCACCAAGAGCCATTCTGTAAGAATCACTGGCTCTGTGGAATTATCATAAAGAACATTGGATCTTACACTCTCATTTTAGAATTCTCTCTCTCTCTCTCTCTCTCTCTCTCTCTCTCTCTCTCTCTCTCTCTCCACACACACACACTTTTTTTTTTGAAGCAAGGTCTCACTCTGTACCCCAAGCTGTCCTGAACTCACTGTATAGCCCAGGCTAGCCTGGAACTCATGACAATCTTCCTGCCTCAGCCTCCACAGTTCTGGGATTTCAGATGTGTAACATCACATGTGACTTGTGCAGTGCTGGGGAATCGAGCCCAGGGCCTTGTGCTTGCTAGACAAGCACTTTAACTGCTGAGCTATGTTTGCAGCCTTGTATATATTTTTAATTAGTAAAATGTATAATAACTCATAAACCTATGTATTCAGTTACCTTTTTTTAAAAAGAAATTCAGGTGTTCACTTGTTATCTTGGGATCTATTTTTGTTGCTACTATGAATGAGCTGAGCAACTTGATATTAACTGCTTGGTCTCTCTGAGCTTTTTTGTGTGTGATTTAAAGGATCAGAAAAGAAACTGTATAGGAGACGAAGATTTTCTTGATAGAAGAGTTAGTGGCATAGGAGATTGGCAAGAAATAGGATGTTTGAGGTCATTTCCTGTTGGGTTGTAAGCTGACATTTGTCACATACGAAGTCATCTTGGATAAGTTACTTAAATGCTCTGAGTTTTATTCTTTTACATCTGTAAAATGCAGATAATTAAAGCTATCTCCTGAGCTTATTAGGATTAAATAAAATAATACTTATATTTTTGCTTTGCGTCCATGTAATCTGCACTCAGTGTAACATCCTTTGTCTATGAAATGCCATCCATCAAGTCAACACTTTCACCAACAGACTTTCTGTAATTAGAGATAAAGAATTTGGACAACACTGGGTAAAACTTGGCCTCAATCACAAGCTGTATCATGGCTAGGAGTTTTACGACATACAAAGTGAGCCATAAAGAGTTCTTGTCCTGATGATTAATTATGGAGGTGTCTAAAGAACCAACCTACAATCCAACCAGCTAATAGTGTGTTTTTGGCAAGGCCTGTTGGAGAAATGTCTCCAAGTCTATTGAAGTTTCTCAGAAATGAATTGCAGCAATAAATTACCGAGAACACTCTCTGAGATGCCGTGGGGAGGGAGTCGGCCAAGAGAGCCAGAGATGGGAGCAGTCTACCTGAGCTAATGGCTCCTCAGGTAAGGGCTGAAGGTTCACTGCGTTTCGGTTGGGGTTTGTGAGGGATGTGGGATGGAGGAATTTATTTCCAGATAAGTCTGGAAGATGGCACGATGCTAAGCTGGGTGTGTCAGGAAATGGGGAGGGGGTCAGCTGGAAGATGAGACGTAGACTAAGTAGTGGGAAGGCCAGGGCAGTGGGGCGGGTGGGTTTACATGGAGGGATCCTGACCATGGATTCATGTGATGCTGGAGACTGCGGAGTTCTACTGTGTCTCCACTGTGCTTCCACAGATGGGATATAAAGGCCCAGTGAAGAAAAAAGAACTTAAAAAATTTAAAGGAAAAGGAAGACTAGAAACATCCCAGGCCTCTTGAAATGACCCTAGTTAGAATATGATTAAAGTCCCAGGTTAGTCGCTTGGTGGCCTAGGCAGAGAGGTAATGCTAATCTAATACATGGATAAAACTAGCCAAATTATGGAATGACTGTGTTAAGCATTTACTGTACATCCACCACAATTCTGAGTATTTGCTGTAGGGCAAACATAAACTGAGGTCTCTGCCATTGAAGCCTCTTGCTTAATTTTGTAAATTCCCCTGTTACTGTGGCAGTTAGGTGGGATGGCAACCTGGTTGGCTTTTGGAGCCCTCATGGGGGAGTCAAGGAACACTTCTGAGTGTTTGGGTAGATCGTAGAGTGAGGCCTTTGGGAACCATATCTGGTCCCCACTCAGTCTGTTCCTGTCCGGTACTATTTGCCTGCTCTGCTTCCTGGCCACCATGAACCAAATAACACTGCCATGAACTTCTACCATGATGGTATGATGGTCCAGCCCTGGAACCAGCCAACCATGTCCTGAATCTTTCAAAACAATGAGCCAGTTTAAACCTCTCTCCCTTTAAGTTGTAGGTGTTGAGTATGGTATCCTAGCATTGGGAAAGATACTACAATAGCCATGTTTTTTTTTTTTTTTTCTTAAAAGCAAACTAGATAGAGCAAGGGATGATTTCAGCCTGCAGAAAAAAAGTAGGAGAAGGTTCCAGTGGGACAAGAGGGTGAGCGCAAAAGAAGAAAACAGCTGAAGATGGTTAGTCTCACTTCGTCTGCCTTTGTTGAGGGTTTGTCATGTGCCCATACCTGTGTGGTAGGTTTTGCACTGTTTATTGCCCTTTAAGTGGACAAATACCTTATGATATGGCACTGTGTCTTTCATTTTGTAGGTGTGGAAGCTCAAATTTATGAGGTGTGATCAAAATATATGGTGAATGCTTAAATTGAAAGAAGTTTACATTAAAAGACACATCATCATTAATCTCCCTCAAAATTCTCCCACTCCCCGGCTTTAAACACACGAATCTTTCTTGGCACTTGCTGAGGCAGGTGTAGAAGACCTTTTCTGGGAGTGTCTTAATGAAGTATGATCAAGCCTACAGTGCCATCCAATGGGAAGGCAAGCTTGTAAACACGTGACTGTGTGTCCTCATCCACCTTATTCACAAGATGTGGCACTATGAAACTTCTGGCTGTTCTCCAAAGTCAGAATGACCACAAGAGGCCAATATTTTGAATTGACCCCTGCTACTGAGGTCACCATGACAACACAACCAAAGAGGCTCACAGAACAGGACTTTCAGAGCTGCTTCAGGCAGGGGTAAGAATAATGGAGTAAGTGTGTTTGAAATGAAGGAGGAGGATTTTGGTGAGGATTAATGACCATGTGGCTCTTACTGTAATAAATTTAAGACTTTAAATATTCATTGTACGTAGGTTTTGATCACGCTTCATTGTGAGGTTAGGATGGTTGTGGTGTGTCTCTTATTTGGGAAGCAGTAAAGCTGGGATGTTGGATATGAAACGATCCCAAAAGTCTCATGTATTTAAATGTTGTGGATTATGTATGGGTTTCATGTGCTTTCAGGAGGCTGGGCCTGGTTAGGAGGGGTGGATCACGGAGGTGTGGCCCTGGCTTGTCCCCTGCCCTGGTCCCTTCTTCTTGTGATGTAAACAGCTGTTGTCTGCACTTTCACCATTGCCAGCTTACCATGAATGGACTGAGAACTCCTGAAACTGTGAGCTAAAATAAGCCCTCTCTCTCTCATGCTGTGGGCAGCAGATACTGTGTCCAGCAAGGCAAAAGTAACTAAACTGCTTTCTCTGAGGTCATCGTCTCACACCTGTCCCATGTCCTTTGCTCTGTGAGGCCTCCTGGGGTACTCACAGCTTTCCTCGGTGGCATGAAGCTCATGCTGTTTTGAGTCCCTGCAACACTGTGTAGAATTTACCCTAGGCCTAAGGCCTCGTGGGATTCATGCTGCTCAGGGCCAGGCACAAAGCCATTTTAGACATAGGATTTCTTTCCACAACTGTCATTGTAAATCCAACATGCTCCTTCTTTGAGCAGCTCATTGACTGATAGGGGAAGTAGTGCCCGCCGTGGGACTGAGGATTTACAGTACAACTGAGCAACGAGCCCTCGTGTCGAGCGCACAGCCGGTGCTCAGTATTACTGGCTTAATTATGATGAAATCAGATCTCTTTCACTGTTAACTGTGCTCATTCTTCTCCACCCTTAAGATCTTCTTTCGCACCTGGGAATCCTGGTGGGGGCCACTGATTGCAGGTCCCGTGATGCCCAAGTTCCTTCTATAAAAGGCATAAGACTTGCTTATAACCAGTTTACATTCTTCTGTATACTTGAAATCATCTACCAATTACTTAAAATACCCAAGATGGTGTAAATGCCATGTAACTGGCAGTTTTGTTGTATTGTTTAGGTAACAATGACAAGGGAAAATAGTCTTGACAAGGTCAGTGCAGACATAATGTTTTTTTTTCAGAATATTTTTCATGGGTGGTGGGCAAAGTCTACCAGTGCAGAACTCGCAGACACGGGGTGATACACATCCCAGTGATGTCTGCTACAGTCGTTTAATGTTTATGGATCATGGGCTTTTCTTCATGTTGTGATGCAGAATATAGAATTCAAAAAAATGAGTAAGGAGGAGGGAGGTCAAGCTTTTTATTATTCACCATTCCAAGGGGAGTGGTTTGGAGACAAAGCAAGGGGACAGTGTGGCAGTTGTATGTCCACAAAGCTTTTTGTTTATGTGGCTTTTATTCAGCCACAAAGAAGAAGGAAATGATGCTATCTGCAGCAAAGTGGTTGGAACAGGAGGACAAAATGGAACTGAAGCGAGACACAGAACAACAAGTAGAAGGAGAGAGTCAACCTGGATGTAGAATTGCCAGAGTGTGGCAAGAAGCTGGGAGGTGGCAAAAGGGGGGTGGGTCTGACTAGGGCGTGCTTGTTGGCATGTGTTGAGTATGACAACGAATCTCATTAATACCTACAATGAATACACATACATCAAAGTTTAAAAGTATGTGTGCCCTCCCCATCACCACCACGAAAGAGCGACGTGGAATGGGGAATGTACTGTGGAGTCGGAGTTGGCTTTCTGGAGTATGGTGTAAGGAGCCTGGGTCCAAGCACACCACTCGGGAAACGCCAGGTTCCTCCAGCACATAAGACGCAGCTGCTCTGGGCCGCAACCCCCTCGGGGGACCTGAGGTGCCCTGCAAAGTCGGCATTACAGAGAGCTGTTGACTTCAGCCTACCTAGATGACCCCAAGGGTTGTTGCATCCAGAGTCCCTGTCCCCTTTGGTTTAATGTGACTCTTGATGTATCAGGCAACTAACCACACTTGGAACTGTCTGGAGCACAAACCAAAGGGCCAAATGTGTAGGAAGACAGAGGCTACCCCTCACGTTGCGTTGAAGGGAGATGGGTGGGGCTGGGCAGCTGGAGGGCTGGCAGTGTGGCCAGGCCCTCGCCGCGTGAGCAGTGCCATGGCGTGGTCACAGGCAGGGACCCACGATGGAGATCCTGTTGTCATGAACACAACACCCTGTCATTCTGCTGGCCTGTGGGCAAGACTTGCAGATGTACTGGCTGCTGTAGGTGGCCCACGTGGCCAGGTGTGTCTGGGATGCCTCTGGTGTTAGTTCTTGGAGGAAATCAGGTGCTTGATCCTGGGACCACCTCAGAGCCGCAAAACAAGAGCTTTGTTTCCCATTATGCAGACACATAGAGTGGTTTTAAAATGCTTTCTGGAGGAGGAGCAAATTTTATCTGTGTAAAGATAGCTGTACATTGAGAGTCTATTTGGAAAGTGAGTCATCTTGGGAACTTATTACTTGAGACATGGATTCTTTTGAGCTTCTTTATTGAAAGCTTTATAAAATTAATTCATGAATTAATTGTACTGAGGATTGAACCTAGGGCCTTCATACTATGCTCCAACCCCAGTCCATTTTGCTTTTGATCTGAGGCAGGCTGTCGCTGAGTGGCTTAGTTTCCCAGAGTACTAGGACTATAGTTCTATATCGGCAGGTCCAGCGGAAAACCTTGTTTTTAATTCTCCTATTTGTGACAGTTTTATGTTTCTCTACCAGGAGATGCATTTTCTGCACTCAGCAGCTAAAAGCGGCCTTTTCCCTAAGAATTTTTCCTGTCTTTGTCAAGTAGTGGGACAAATACCATTCTGTCGTCCCATTCAGAAATTTACCAAGTTTGTAACGATGTCAGCTGTGATCCAAATATTGCCGGTGCCTCTGTTGCTTCTGAGCCACGGGCTATGGATGAAATAAATTTAAAAATCTTAAATGGAAGGGGAATACTTTTAAAATTGTTTCTGAACGACCCTGTGACCTAAGGTTTGCTATTAATATTTGTGAGACAAATAGCCAAGTCCACCATTATTGTCATGGTTTGTGTTGGCGTATTTGGCCACGAGGGGGCAGTATCATCAACCAGTTTGCGTTTTGCCTACTAAACTATGATTTGATTTTGTGGATGTCAGAGAACAGGAGTTTGCAGAACCAGTGTTCTCCACGGGCCAGTCAGTAAAGCCGCAGAAACAGCACGAACAGTGTGCATCAGCTCTGGCCCACCTGCTGGATTCGCTCCAGCAAGCCACTTCGCTTGCTAAGCCTCTTTCTGTAAAATGGGGGACTTGAACCAGATTGACTCCAAACTCACCTCTGGTTCTCATTTCCTCAGTACCCCAGTTCATCTACAATCCAGCAAGTATAAAGGTCTTTTGATGGCATTGCGTGGAATTCTATACGTCTTTTCAACCAAGCTTGTGTTTCGGGATATAAGTGTTCAGTCGCCTGTGCATAATTCTCTTTTTCTTTTCCTGGGTAGTTTATTGTACTGCTTTATAAATTCAATCCAGAATATAATACACTTGTCATTTCAAAGGAAATTGTTTTAGAGTTTGTGCTGGGTTCCAGTCGAGGGCAAAGAGAGATGCGTTTTAGCCTCCGTTATTCTCAGCTTTGGGTTTCCTGAGGTGCTAAGCCTTGTCATAGTTGAAAATTACAGCTCTCTTAAAAATGAGACAGCTCCTATGGGTCTATGGTTAGTGCTGCAGGTTCATCACAACAACTTACACTCTAAATACCTCCAAGTAAACTTTTACCCATTTGTAGGAATGAAGAAAAAAAAAAGTCAGGCTTCAAGGGAGACAAGTTCTTGAAATCTGCTAGTTTCCAGATAAAGTCAGAATATGATTGCAAGAAAAATGACACGAAATGTACATTTCCATAAATCTATAACTGCTCCGGTTGGTGAAAAATACCATCATGAAGTTCTTCCATTACAGAACCAACTGATAGGATTTTTTTCTATGACATTTTGTGAGAATGAATAAATTATTTCAGAATGTGTTTGCATGAAAAATATAGAATTTTGTAATAAACTCATAAATCACCCCAAAGCATTTTCCCCAGGAAGATGCCTGAGTTTCCAAATGGGACAATTCATATTAATTCTCCTCTTCCTACTTCCCCTTTATGTGGGACCTTAGGCTCCAGGTGGTAGAGGAGAACCATCAGTTATGGGAGAGTAGAAAAGGAACAGGAAAACAAGAAAAGAAGGACTCTGGTGGGGGCAGTCTGCCTTGGCATTTCCTTCCAGGCCCACAACTCCCAGCCTCTGCAAGCCTTGCTGCCTCTGGGGTTCCCTATGAAGACATGACCTCATGTTACACTAGGGTCTGCTTAAAAAACAACAACAACAACAACAAAAAACAAAAACAAAAACAAAAAAACAAAACAGTTTTATTTTGGTAGCCCTAGTCCCAGCTTACATTCTCTATAAAATAGACAAGTATAACCCTAAGTGATGTCCTTGTTGGTTTTTCTGAGGGGCTGTCTCTTTTGTTATAAAGCTGTAATACACATAAAGGAACTTTCTGGGTTCTCTTTTAGCTTAGACTACCAGGAAACTGAGGCAGACTAGCAGCTTGATTGTAGCTGAACTTAGCCGTGTGTGTGTGTATGAGAATTGTAAACTTTATCTGAGTTAGATCACCTATCTAGGTCATTACCTAGGGTTTTTATTTCATTGTACTGGGCTACTCAAGGTTTTGTTAGCTACTCCCAAGGCTTTGTGGACTGAGGCGAAGGGTAGGAAAATATGCAGATGGATAGCAGCCACAGAAATGAGGCAGAATGCACAAAGAATTGTAAGGAGAGAGACAGTGGTTTTGTTTTTGTTTTTTTGAGACAGGGTCTCACTCTGGAGCTCAGGCTGGTCCTGAACTCACTACGGAACCCAGCGTAGCCTTGAACTCATAGCCTGGCTTATGTGGTGCCAGGGAATTGAACCCAGGGCCTGAGCTTGCTAGGCAAGCGCTTTAACCACTGAGGTATTCCTCCAGCTGAAAACAACAGAGAGAGAGAGAGAGAGAGAGAGAGAGAGAGAGAGACAGAGAGAGACAGACAGACAGACAGAGACAGACAGACAGAGACAGACAGACAGACAGACAGACAGACAGAGACAGAGACAGAGACAGACAGACACTAAGTTTGGGATCACATGTCTTTGAGAGGGGCTGTGGCCACCATCTTGAGTAAGATGTCATGTCATGTTGGAATATTTAACTTTTATTTTGCACAGGGGCTCACAACTAGTTTAGTGGAGATTTTGTAATTAGCCCTTTCAGCAGTGCTGAAACTGGCCACTGACAACTCCTAAGAAAGACTTAAGTACATTTTACACGAGGACGTGAACGTGGTCTCTTGAGTCAAAGGCGAAATGTTATCATTTGCGTCTGAAATGTTCCTTAAAAGCCATGAATTATCTATAGAGTTCAGATGCTGGTTAAAGGTGAGGCATTTTTGAAAGAGATAAATCACCAGGGCTTGACTTAAAAGGATATAAAGGTTGACAAAGTAATCATGCAGGAGATAAGAGATTTATAGCAGGTCACAGAGGTAGAGACTGACCCAGGGAAATAAATGAGTGCCTGCTAGAATGAATAAAGTATTCTGTTCATGCCCCTAAGGAGAGCAACTACTGTGCACTTGTGACAGGAGGGCCAGAGATTCCAGGTTCCTGGCCCATTTTGGATGGACTTCAGGCTCTATGGGTATTTAATGTATGATGTCCCTCTTTCAGGATGATCTTGCCTGGAGTAATAGGCCCTGTTGGAAACTGTCACTGCTGTTCTCAGATGACAAGGGGCCAAAACAGGAACCCCTGAGGAGTTATTAGACCACTCCCTGACACTATCTATACCTGTGCCTTTCCAGGTGAGAGGAAGAGTTAAAGTTTATAGGAAACATATCTCAATGTTATGAAGGATTAAGCAACCAGTTGGTGCTGACTGTGGTCTGAGTGAGTATTTGGTGATACTGGGGGGAAGGGAATGGGGTGTTGCGTGAGATCTGACTGGCTGACTGGAGTAGGACTTGTACTTTGGTCCAGTTGGCTATCCATGCCACTCTGGCACACCAACAACCCTAGCCTTTTCAAGTCCAAACTCTACTTTGGGCTAAGAGAAAGTTCACAGCCCGTAGTGGCTCTTTTGACCTCTCTATCCTAGTCCCTCAAGAGGTCCTTACTAGATTTAATGACAAAAGTCAAATTGGCACAGAATTTAAGTCAGTGCTGTGGTTCATGGTTAACAAAAATAGATCGCATAAGTTACATCTGTTACAACCAACACAGTTTGTTAATTACGCAAGGGATGCTACCAAGGACATAGCTGAACAACTAGGCATAACCAGTAGGATGGCCTGGGTAAACAGGTAACTTTAAGACAGGATGTTAGTGGAAAAGGGGGAATTTATGCCTTGTTAGGTAGTCCCAAATGGAAAAATGGGGCGGGGGGAAGGTGATAATTTCTACCTCTACTTGGCTTCACCATAGTGGTTGCGGTGTTGGTTGCCTGAAGTTTCTGCCTTGTTTGTTTTCTGTGTCTGGTTGCTAGCTCAACGACTTGTAAGAGTGACCTTAAGTAAGCAAATAGCTTTCTTGCCCGCAGAACAACCTAACTCTGACCTTGATGAGGACAGTTACTATCTGTTAAATTTGAGAGCTGATAAATAAAAATGTGTCAGATCGTTCAACAACAATAGCAACAGCTAATGGGAAGGGATTGTGAGCAGCACCTAAGAGTGCTGGTGGTACATTTTCATATGGTAATGGCGATCTCTCAGTTTCATGCCCTTTACCTGGACATGTGGTGAGGGACAAAGGGGAGGGGAGGAGAAACAAAGGCCACACCAAGGTGACTTGCTTGACCCTGAACCAGTCAGCTCAGATCTTACTGGAAAGACTACTCTGTGGCAGTGGGAAAGAGGCCCCGGAAAGAAAATCACCACCTTCCGTGTTTTGGCGAGCTCTGCTTGTTTGCTGGGGGCTCACCCGTTTGCGAGGGGTAATAACAATAGTAAAGCCTGTTTCTGCACTCCACACCTCTGTGCCCTTCCCCTGTGTGGACAGGTGGTCCCTTAGAGCCAGTCAGTGCATCCTGTGTCACACTGGGGTTAGGAACAGAGGGGGATGCAGAGAGACTGGCTGGAACCGGAGGCCTGCCCAGGCTGCAGGTGTGCGATGGGTTGTGGGTAATGGGGAATCCCTCTCATCATGGCGAGACCAGCCTCCCTGGGCCAGTGCGGCTGCCATGAGGACCCATCTGCCTGGCCCCTCTGCAGATTTATCCATTTTAATTGGTGGTACTGGCCCACGGGCTTCCCTGGGGTAGATTAGCCCTCGTGTGTGCCTGACATGACCGTTCTCACCACATGGCCGCTCCCTCCCCCGTTACTTTGCTCAAATCCGCCCCTCCCCACCCTTTCTTCTCCTTTCCCTCCCTGTCTCCTCCTCTCATCTAATCGTCCTCCTCCCACTTTCATTTTGTGGGCTGCCTACATCAAGGAGAGCGTGGACGTTTGTCACAGCCTGGTGATTTCATTCTGCGTGGCCTCCGCCAAACTTAAAGAAGACGGCAAGCTCAGAAAGGTCGCGTGGCTCTCTTAACGTCACACAGTGGAGTGGCCGAGCCAGGCTGTGGTGGCCCTCCTCACCCTGCCCGCATGCTACCTGCTCTGTGCTTGCCTGCCTGCCTGCCTGCCTGTCTTTCTTTTCTTTTCTTTCTTTCTTTCTTTCTTTCTTTCTTTCTTTCTTTCTCTCTCTCTCTCTCTCTGTTCTCTCTCTTTCTCTCTCTTTCTTTCTTTCTTGGGATTGAACTCAGGGCCTTCACTGTAAGCTTCATTTCCAGCTCATTTTTGATTTTGAGACAGGGTCTCTTTCAGCGGCCAAGTTGTCGAGGCTGCGCTGTAACTTGTGATCCTTCTGTCTCAGCCTCCTGGAGCGCTGGGATTACAGGACTGACTCTACTCTCTCCTTAAAGAAAAGGTGGTGTCAGTAAGACGTTATGGAATACAACGTCAGATGCGCACATGGTGAGTTCCGATTACTGGGAAGTGTGAGTCCTGGGACTGTCATCTTTCCCAGCCAGCCTCTGTAGGAGGAGATGAGGACACGGAACGATGGGGGATTCTAGGACGCATCTGGTGTAGTTCAATTTCTTTGTCGGCCATGGGGCTCCTAGTACTTGTGGAGTGATTGTTTCCTTTCAGGCTTGTGCGTCTGTTTCCATCTTGAAATTGAGTTGTTTGGCCTAAAGCTTTCAGACCTGTTTTCACATTAATTAATCAACATTTTAAAATGATATTTCTGCCTGTGACTTTTCTGGCCTATGGAAACAGTGTGGTTGGGTTGGTTGTATATTTACTGAAACCTATGGCTGTTTTTCTAAAACAATTTCTTTCTCATAAGCAACACAGACTCTGAATTTCTCACAGTGAATTTCTTTATCAATAAGGCCAGGTAATAGGAAGGTCCAAGGTAGATCTGACTTGAAAATTAGTTGTTTCCTGAAGAGAGATTCAAGAAATGACTTTGTGTAAAATAATAGCTCATGGGCCTAGACAGTGGCACAGAGGGAAGAAAACTAGACCTTCTCATCTTTACATTTCAAGCTTTCATGACGTGGCCTTACCTTTACTCTGCTGGCCTCTAGTGTCCTTGTGAATGGGCTTGTCCACCTGCAGAAGAAAGGAGACATCATGACCTCCCAAACTGCGACACCGGTCGCTCAGAGTGGCCGGGTTGCCAAGGACTCATGGTTCCTAGCGACCACTGCACACCAGGCTGGCCATGATGAACCCGCAGGACATGTAAACACACACTCAATTGCCTGCAAAGGGGTGGTGGCCCGGGGCATATTTGACACGAAAGCACTTGGCTTGGAAAACTAATCCTATCTCTGATTGCTGTGAAATGTTGGAAAAAGCAGTTAGTGTAGTAAAAACTTCCTATTTTCATTTCTACGGGCTTTCAGCGAGCCTTGTGAGCCTGCCGCCGGGACGGGGCCTCTCTGCCGGCTTTTGCCCTTCCAGCCTGCTGGCCTGGTCATAGGCTGGGGACGGAATTCATCGTCCCCATTTTCTGAGGCCGCCTTTCTCTTTATCTCTCAGCAGCCAAATCCTGCCTGTTTCTTTGGTGGAACTTCCTGTTCTGCCTCCGGAATTTCCCATTTTCTTTGGAATATCATCTGTCAGAACTGACTGCCATGACGCTGGACCGAGAGGGAATGGGGAAAAACTGCTTGGATTCTAAGAGAGGGCCCAGCACGCACATCGGTAGGGACAATATAATCTCACTCTGTTGAGATTTGGTCCTTCTTCTCCAGGGGTGGGCTGCCCTGAGCCTTGTCCAAGGCCTAGCTGCGTTGCTGTCTTCCGCCGCTAGTTGGCAGTAGCACTTCCCTACTTGTACAAAAATGTGGCGGGACTTGGCCAAAGAGCCTTGCGGTAAATCCACGCTGTTGGAAATCACTGATTGTGGTGCCGCGTGGAACAGGTGTGTAAGGCCGTGCTGCCTGCGTCTCCAGGTGGCTTTGCTGAAGCCGCCAGCCGGGCTCAGGCGTGCAGCTCTGCGCTTTGCACCCAAGAGATGGTTGGAGACACTGCACCCTCCAATCCACTGTGGGACTCTGTTCCCACGGTGCTGGGTCCGCAGTGAGCACTCCAGAAACAGAGCCGTGGGCCGGGTCAAGGCAAGAGGCCCAAGGAATTAAGAACCAACCTCCACAAGGGTGACTGAAGACCCATTGTGCAGGTAGTTTAAACTCAAATATTCAGGACTGACAGGAATCAGCCCCTGGAAAAGAGGCCTTGATTATTGAAATGTGGATTATGCAGGTAATTCTCCCTCTGAACGGAATTTGTCTAACTTCCTAAGCAGTTTCCCTGCTGGCCAAAGTACCTCTCCAACACTCCTCCTTTCTTCCTTTCACTGGACTTGATGGGTTCAGACTGCAACTCTGCTTGTAAAGGGAGCCATGGTAACTTTAGGAGGGCATTTGTTTATTGGTTGCAAGAGGACATTTTGTGTAACAGGAAGCTATAAAGATACTATGATGAAGAGTATCAGGTGTTAAGAATGGAGGTTTGCATTCTGCCGCAGTCCTTTATAAGAAACTCAGATGGTGACTTCTGTGTATGTGCGTGGCGACCTGCCTCCTTGTGGGTGGGCGTCAAGAACACATAGTTCATCTCAGAACATGAAGAGATTAGAATCACTTCAACGTTCGCGTTGTCTCTGGTACTTGATTTTACGTGATCTTTTTCGTACCGAGGTCAAAAATTTTTATGAAATCAAATATACCAAAATACGTTGTAATGCTATTTACCATATGTAAAATTTAAAAAAATCACTTGATAGCTGAACAATTTTTTAAATTTCTTGTGGTTTTATATTTTATATTTAATATTGGGGTTATCTGAATTTGATGAGTGACTTTAATATGGGTTTATGTTTTTGCTTTGCAAAATAGATTTAAAAGTGCTATCTGTCAAGTAAACATTTCACCCTCTCAACTCAAAAAGTGATTATTTTTCCTAAAAAGACATGACATGGGGGATTGTCAGTGCTTTTTAGGTTAAGAAAAGCTCAACATGTTTAGCTCTATTTTCTTGACTCCTTTATGCCTAGCCCTGAATTTGCATCTGTGGCCCCTGGTCTAACCACTGAGTTCTTGTTTTTCCTTGGGCATGCTTCATGCTCCACGGATGGTGCCCTGAAATGCACATCCTGAAATGCGCCTGCCTGTCACGGTGCCCCCAGCTGGGCAGTCCCAGTTGCTGATCTTGGTGACGGTAGCAAACAAAGGTAACAAGAGCGAGAAGTTTGTGGTCAGACTGAAAAAGTTTTCTGTGTGAGCACACGTCGGGCTGGGGAAAGGCTGGTCCTTTCTCATGTTAGACATGCACGTGGTCTTCAAGACTGAGTTTGAATGATTGGCTCACTGTTCTTTATCATCCGTTTAACCAATATCAGTTGGTTAGCACTTACAGGAGTCACCACACCAGGTCCCTGTCCTCATGGAGATGGCCTCTACTGGCTGGTGCCATATACAGTGCTCTCTTTGTATTATTACAACAGCAGTGAGATTTTATAAATAAGAATGAACACCCAGACAGGGTGGGTGACTGGCCTACAGGCACAGCGCTTGTAAAAGGCAGCTATTAACATAAAAATCATAAGTTTGTCTTGCAAAGTTCTTTTAAAGATTAAATGTCATTTGTTCCTGTAGCCTGAAAGGCTTTCCTTGGCCCCCTAATCTGCCTCAACTATCTTAAAGCATGTCTCCCCTGCCATGTTATTCATCCACGATTTACTGACTTCTGAGGGTCCCCTCCCACTAGTATGTATGTTTCCTGACAACAGAGAATTGGTGGCTCCCCAATGATGTGTCTCTGCGTCTGTAATTGTATCAAATCCTGGC
Source organism: Ctenodactylus gundi (assembly GCA_004027205.1). NCBI lineage: Eukaryota > Metazoa > Chordata > Mammalia > Rodentia > Ctenodactylidae > Ctenodactylus > Ctenodactylus gundi. Next base: position 68,058 of record PVKB01001515.1, read on the forward strand.
AGACGCTGATGTCATAGCTCTTGGGTGTACCTGCTGAACGAATGACTGTAGTGCTTTGCTTGGTGTTATGCAAAGAAGTGCCGGTATGTTACCAGTCCTCTTGGTCTCTCAGTTCCTGTTGGACATAGTCTACGCATGTCTCTGATTTCTTTGGCACCAGGGCCTGGCTTCTTGAAAGACAATTTTTCTGTGGACTGGAGGTAGATTGGGGCAGGCTGGGGGAGGTGGCACTAGCATCACCACTGTGGCTCCGTGTCAGGTCATCAGGAATTGGATTCGCACAAGGAGCACACAGCCTAGACCTCTCATGTGCATACTCCACAGCAGGGTTCATGCTCCTGTGAGAACTCAGTGCTGCCGCTGAGCTGACAGGAAGCAGAGCTCAGGTGTTCAGGCAAGTGACAGGGCACAACTCCCCTTGGAGTCTCACCATTCCCCTCCTGCTGGGTGGCCCAACTTCAGGTCATGGCCTGGAGATCGGGAACCCCAGTGTCAATGACATTGCTGGATAAAATATGCGTTTTTTTCTTATCTGCTGTGGTTTGAATTTTTGTCCCCTCTACAACTCATTAGCACTTAATTGCCATTGTGAAGGCAATTAAGAGCTGGGGCTTTCCCAAGACATAATTAAGGCATCTGGGCTCCACCCTCACAAATATGGATTAGTGCTTTTATCTTGTGAGTGGAATTGTCTTAAAAAAGGTTGTCCATTTTCTCTCACTGTCCCTCTCTCCCCACCCCTCTTCCTTTTTACCATGTCACGATGCAGAAAAAAATAAAGCCCTGTGAGTTGTTGCTGGCACCCTGATCTTGCACTTCCTGGCCTCCGGGAGTGTGAGAAATGCCTTGTATCCATAGCGTATTTCTCAGTCTCAGATATTGTGTCACAGCAACGCAAAACAAAGGCATTGTCAATGCTAACAGAAGCCTTCAAGTTACACAATTCAAAGACATAGTACACAAAGAATAATGTGAGTATTCAAAGAATATTCCTACTCATTAGTGAATGGGTATGAGCTTAAAAGTTAATAACAGAAGTCTTCCTTTTATAAGATAAGTTATGATTAAAAATAATAACTGGTTTTGAAAAAATTTTTTTTCCAGTTCTGGGAATTGAACTTGGGACCTTAGCACTAAGCTACATCTCTGGCCCTTTTTGATGTGGTTGTTATTATTGTCGTACTGGGGTTCGAGCTCAGGGTTTTCTCACTGAGCTACATCCGTAGCCCAGCTTTTAGTTTTAATTTAGAGACAGGGTCTAGCTCAGTTGCCAGGTTGCCTAGGCCAGACTCAAATTTGGAAACTTCCTGCCTCAGCCTCCTAAAATGGTGACATTATAGCCCTGGACCATCAGGCCCAGCTCCCATCCCATTTTTTATTTTCGATTTTGAGACAGGGTCTTAGTTGACCAGGCTGAAACTAGCAATTCTCCTGCCTCAGCCTTGCAGAGTGCTGAGATTATAGGCCAGCGCCACGGGGCCTGATTGTTGAAATTCCTTTGTGTAGGTGGGACATCCCTACACAGACCTACTGGGAGGGTGAATTAAAACAATATTTCAGGAAGGAAATTTTACAAAATGTATCCTAAACCTTTAAAATATTTTTACTTGATAGGTAAAATAATAAAAAATTCTAGAATAGATTGTGACATATCTATAATAATGCTTATGAATCCCTGTTAATCACGTGGAAATTATTTTCTAGCAAGAACTCAATGCCAGAAGCAAAGAAAGTCAGGTGAAAATTGTATACAGCAAGGATTCTCACTTGTGACATATACCTGTATACAAAATACTGGCATAAAATGCATCAGTGTTACTGTTGATGACCCTGTAGTCCCGGGAGTGATTGGTCTTTATTTTTTGCATCTCTTCCCTATTTAGCAAATTAAATGCTAGCAAGCATCTTATTAAAAACAAAAATTGGCCAGGCCTGGTGGTGCAGGCCTATAATCCCAGCACTCTGGGAGACTGAGGCAGGAGGATCGCAAGTTCGTGCCCAGCCTGGGCACCTTAGCAACTAAGGGAGACTTTGTCTCAAAAAAAAAAAAAAAAAAAAAAAAAAAAAAAAAAAAAAAAAAAAAAAAAAAAAAAAAAAAAAAAAAAGACAATGGGCCAAAGCTGTAGCTCAGTTTAAAGGCCCTAGGTTCAGTCCCCAGTCCTGCAAAATAAACAATAGAAAAATCTGTGTCTTTTTTAGACAGCATTTTTGATTACAAGACATTCTCACAAAACTGTGTTATAACTTCGCAATAGCTTTTTAAAGTCAGCTGGGCAGGGATTTTCAGTCCTGCCTTGTGGATGACGTGGCAGAGGCTCAGAGAGGTTGTGTGACTTATTACTGACTGGCAGGCAGCTGGTGATACTGAGCTGAGCATATGGACAAAAGGAAATATCATTATGGAAAAGATGTGGGTTCAAGTTCTGGCTCCGAAGAGTGCACCGTCACGAGAGTCAGCTTGCCTCAGTCTCCCTGAGCTTCGAGTCTCCTAACGAGGTGACTTGGGGAATGGGATGGGCAGCTTTGGGCTAGGGATAGTCCACTGCTGCTTGGTTCCCGGGGCCCAGTGTTTACTCACATCCTCCAGCCTCATCCACCTGCCCCGGGTTTGCCCCACTGCAAACGAAGATGGCACCGCCAGCACTCGAGTCGGAGGGTCCAGAGCGCCCTTGAAATAGTGCTTATCTGTGCAGAGAGAGAACTGGTCAACTCACTGGTACTGCGCGTGGATCAGCAGCTACAGTTTGCAAAATCCTCCCACATCTACAGGCTCCCTGAGTCATCACAACACAGGAGGAGGTCAGCAACTTCACCTCCACGTAACAGATGAGAAGACTGAGGTACAAAGAGGAGAAGAGAAGACTTCGCCCTCCCTGCTCACACCGATACCTGTCGTGTGGATGTGACTTGACCACTTGTTCTCACCCATCTGAGGAGTTCTCCTAACCCTCCGGAATCTGACCTGGGCCACACCCGTAAGCTCTTCCTTGGTCCTACCACTGCACCCGTCCTAGGCTGGCTCTTCTTTCAATTGTACTCAACAGATTCTGTCACATTTCTCTGTTGATCTTTTATTATTATTATTATTTTTGAGACAGGCTCTTGCTTTGTAGCCCAGGCTGGTCCTGAACTCACTATGGAGCCCAGGCTGGCCTCGAACACACAGCAATCCTGCTGCAGCCTTCCCAGTGCTGGGATTACAGGCATGTGCTACTATATCTGGCTAATTTTTGCGTGGCACTGGTGATCCGAGCCAGGGCCTTGTGCTCACTAGGTAAGCACTCCAGCCACTGAGCGACACCCCAGCCCTCTGTTGATCTGTTTCTAGACTGAGACCTTCCTGGGGGCAGGGGTAATGTTTCATTGTCCTCACGTCCCTAGCCAATTAGAAAATGGTAATTGGCACAAGGTAGATGGTCAAAGATACATATATATTTTTAAGCAAATGAACAAAAGATTGCCATTGTGATTTACAAGCCTATTCTCCCCGAAGAGGCTTGAGTGGATTCACTTCCGGCTCAGGCCCTCGGCAGTCACGCATGTTCCCCTTCCTGCTTACCATGGTCTGTAACATGGAAACTTCAGGAGAAGCTGCCCATATGCCCCAGGGATGAAAAGGCCAAGGCGAGTCCCCAGCGAGGTCCACTCCCCACCAGCACCACTCCTTAGCTTTGTTGCTAGGTCCCAGAGCAAACCATGGCCTGGCTACCTGCAGCGGGGTCACCCAAGCTGAAACATCTCCCCTCTGGCCATTGCTCCCCACGCGATCTCTACCCTGACCCTCCCCACGGGGCCCCATCCCTGCCCTCCCTCTGCCTTGCTTCTGTTCTCAGACTTGGCCTGGGATCTGAATGTCATTATGATAACGACAGCTAATGAGTCCAAAGCTCTGGCTCTGTGCCAGGAGTTGAGGTCACTCATAGAATCAGCAGAAGAACTCCCAGGAAACCTATGAGGCATGATTGAAAAATCAGTGCATATTTAAATTTAAAGTATTAAGTCAGAACCACATTGCTATTAACCCCCCTTAGAATACTTCCCTCACTGCAGACACACTTATCCTAGTGTTCTTGTGTGTGTGTGTGTGTGTGTGTGTGTGTGTGTGTGTGTGTGCATGGTACTGAGGGTTGAATCAGGGCTTCACGCTGAGCTGCATTCCCAGCGCATGTTTTTTTTTTTTTTTAAATCTTTTATTTTGAGACAGGGTTTCTCTAAGTCACCATGTTGCCCAGGCTGGGCTCAAACTTGCAGTCCTCCTGCTTCAGCCTTTTAGAGCATTGCATCTGATCATTCTCGCCAACTGAAACAGTTCTGAAAGTTCACGTTCATGAGTGTCCTTAGTTGTGGGATTGTGGCTGCCCCAGTCCCATAAAATAACTTCTCATATGTACCTCTCAAGGTCATGTTGACTCTGGGAACGAGCTGAAAGTTGTATGGTGCCAGAGACAGCGAATGAGGTAGATGAAGACACACCATCATGTTTTTCTAAGCTGCCTCCCCATTGGATGGCAGTGGGCAGCAGTGTGGATCATAGTTCTGATCATGCTCCGTATAGACACTCACGAAGGAGGACTCCCAAACTGCTCCAGGAAGTGGCAAGAACAATGGGGAGAGTGTGCTGGAAGCAAGGGGGAGAATTCTGAGGGAAACTAACAGCAATGTGTCTTTCACTGTGACAATTTTTTATTTGAACACTCACTGTATAATCTGGTCATGCCATGTATCAATACATCATTTTCACATAAAGCCAGTGAGCTCTAGAGATGTGCTGCAGTCACAGACCTAGCAAGTCACGGAGGCAGAATTTTAACCTTAGGTTGTGTCATTCAGAGTCTGCAACCTTAATGACTATGCCTGTGCGCCGTCAGGTGGTAGGCAGCCCCCGACGTTACCTGCGTATTCACGTTCCTTCATTGGCCTGGCTGGTAACATTTCCGCCGATGGCCACGTGTCCACCATCCGTGGCTCAGGGTCTTCATAGTCATCGTCACACTGGGATTTTGTTCTACCTGGAACTGCGGTCATGTTTCTTCCCTGAGTAGGTGGGGACATTTGAGTGAGTCAAAGAAGGGACTTTGTTGAGAGAGATGATAGGCTAGAGCATTGGCTCTGTGAGTAACATAGATTTTTTAGCTGCAGTTTTAAAGATTTAAGATTTTGGAGTCTGGGGTTTTAAGTTTGATTCTTATGGTAGAGAGAATTGTAAAGATGCTGCCCCCCACCAGACAGAATATTTCCCTCTCTGAGTATTCAATCAAATCCCCCCTTTAGCTTCCAGTATGAAGGAACACAGGAGATATAGGGATGATGCTGATCAGAACACTAGATGGTCCCGGATTATTTGGGTAGCCCATGTTGTTTCATGAGTACTTGAAAGCAGAGAGGGGGCTATTTGCTGCTGAGATGATTTTTGTGTGTAGAAAATTTCTAAGATTCCACTAAAAACATTACTAGAACTCATTATTAGAACACTGTCGCACTTAATTGTTACTAGAATGATCTGGAATTTGTGTGTGTGCTTGTGGATTGAGAATTGGAGTCAGTATCTTGTGTCGGTATTCCAAATACTCAAAATTGAAACATTCCTTCCTGGTGGGTGGGAGAGGCTCATGAGATTCAGGAAGAAATAACTCACAGGTGAAACTTCAAGAGTCCCAAGGCTCCTCCCTGAGGATATATATACATATAATCAAAGCCCTGCGCCCTGCAGTGACCACCTGGGATTCACGTTCTATGAGTCATCACCTGTGCTGCGGGGGGGGGGGGGGGGGGGGGGGGGGCTTTTTGATAATGCAGCTGCCACTGGGTCATCCATGTTCGTCTGAGTTACCCTTCACCCTCATGTCTGTAAGGAACCCCAGGAAGCCCACTGGCTTGAGAAGTTGGAGTTTACCACAGTGGTTCCACTTATTTGTTGTTCATGTCCTATCTGGCACGAGTACACATCCGTCTGCCTCAGACTAGTTTAAGCCGGCACTTGCTCGTGTCACTCGGGGGGTCACCCTTCACCTTATATCCTCTCAGCCATTTTACAGAGCCATAAAGTCACCATTTATTCTCCCAGGATCTCAAAATGCTCAGCCTTTTCCAGAATAGATTTTAGGCTTGCTTTGGGTTTGGGCTTGAGAGAGATGTCCACGTGCCAAGATGAGATTGTGCCCATAAATGTGGACATTTCCAAAGCTCTAATGGGTTTCCTGTGATGCCAAGAACTCAAGAGTAGACAGGAGCATCCTTTTTCATGCTCATTCCCCAGTTTGGGCCGCAAAATAAAGGCTGTTTACCTTCCTTTTCCACACACAGAAAAAAGCTGGCCTTAGTGACTTCCCAAATCCACACAGGTCACTGGTTCTACCATAGGCAAAAACAAGGCTTTCCACCACAACCCCGCTAGAACCCAGCACCGGGAATTTTACGGACCTCTCCTGGGTGGACCGTGTCTGGACTCTGCTGTGTTGAAGGGCGTAAGTCTAGGCTGGCATCCTGCCACTATGCAGAGCACCTCCTCTTCTCCCAGTCAGTCACAGCAGGCCACGTGTGTGTGTGTGTGTGTGTGTGTGTGTGTGTGTGTGTGTGTGGGCAGTACTTGAACTCTTTTTTAGACACTCAATTTTTTTTAGTTAAGGATTGAAAACGTCAAGTCAAAGTTGTTGCTTTATAACCATAACTGTACTTGGGCTTTTTCTTTTGGCATGTGGTAGATTTTTTTTTTTTTTTTTTTGAGACACTGGGGATTGAACAGAGGACCTTCACCTTAAACTACATCCCGTGTTCCTTTTTATTGTTTACTTGAGACAGTCTCCCTAGGTTGCTAAACTGCCAAGTTGGGCTTGAACTTGGAATCCTCTCGTCTCATCCTCCCAGAATGCTGGGATTGCAGGCCTAAACCACTGCCTGGGCACACAGCAGATTCTATTTTATTGGAGAGACAGGGGAGCAAGAGAGAGAGAGAGAGAGATTTGTTTTAAATATAAGGAGTTATGTCTACCTATCAGTCAATTATTATCTATTTTTTAGCAATTGGTTTCTTGCTACAGGTCCACTATTCACTTCCCTTGAGTTTCCTAATTAAAAAAAAAAAAAAACATGGTGTGTGTGCACATGTGTGTATTCCTGGATAAGGGTCCAGAAATAATTTGATTTTTTAAAGGAAGCACTTCAAATAGCTCTAAACCAATTAGTTAGAGGCAATCTCTATATCTACCACCTATAGTCATATAAACTATTTATACTACAATCATATGTAACTTAACAATATAACTACTTATAGTGTGGGATTTTTGAGTTAACATTAGAAATTTTAATCTTTTTCATTAGTTGCTAAAACTCTTTGTGAATACCTTAAGTGGCTTCCTAAAATGACTTGCCACACCATATTCAACTATTTCGGCATTATTCCATATGTAGCATGGTTCCAAGATGGAAACCATTGAAGAAAGGTTATCAACATGATCAAAGTGCCATACGTAAACACACGAATTTTTCCAGCTGATTGGTACTATGTATCACAAATATATTACTAAACAAAGAATAAAAGGGGAAATGTGTTATTACAAAATATCAGTGAATGTCTTTAAACAGTTGCCTAAAAATTTAGGTTAGTTCCTGACCTTAAACTCCCAACTCTGGAATTACTGGGCCAAAAGGCAGGCATCTTTAGCGCATGCTTGCTATGGTGAAATTATCTTCTAGGAAATGTGGTTCAGGTTAACACCCACAGCTTGGAAGCCTGGTAATTTTACTTTTCTCAACCCACGCAATGATCTCATGCATTGATTTTTATCATTACTTTATACTTGGAAAACAGTTTTCTTGAAGAATTGAAATAATTTTTTCTTGCCAGGAGAGTATGCCATTTGGAAGATTTTTTTTTTTAACTAAAAAAGTTTGTCAAGAGACTCGAAAAAAAAATTCATACTTTGTAAGCATGAAGGTCTGACTGAATAGCTAAGAGAAGCAGCAGACTTACCAGGTCCGGGAGAGGCTCAGGCATGGTCTGGTGCTGGCCTGCCAACGGAAGCAGACCGAAGTTACCGCTGGCCCAGTGGTGGCTCGGGACATGGAAAACCCTGAGCCCTGTCCCCAACCCCAGAATCTTGTGCTTGTTTCCACAAACTTCTTGATTTTAATTATTGAGAGCAGAAGTACACATTTCCTCTTTCCCATCCTACCTGTTGGGCTGGAAAAACGGGAATGGAGAAGTAGGGAAAGAGAAATCCAACACAAACACGGTGTCAACCCCTCCGCAGAGTCGACCTCCTGTTTCCTGTTCATCTCTTTATTTTGCTCTTTCAATTACTCCCACATTGAGTTTTTCGTGTAGGAGAAACTGATATTTAACCTTCTGCGTCTGGTCTTGGGTGATGGACGACGGGAAGAAGGGGGCAAGGAGGGAAAGGGACGTAAAAATAGCGGACAGGAGATAGGTGTACCTGCGGATTGCCCAGGGTGATGTTGCTACAGACCGCAAATGAACACCAAATAAAACGTGAGAGTGAGAAGCAGGCTCCCTCCAGCGCAGGCTAAATTCTCCCTGAAAGAGTGACGCAGTGCCCCTCGCCCTGCCACTGGCTCCCCAAGTTCCCGCTCAGTAGCTGCTAGGGACGGTCCCCCGCTTCTTCCCGTGGCGCAGCATGGTGCAGGTATGACATGGTGTGAATGCCCTGTCTCCTCCAGCCATCTCTCAGCCTCCCGAGGGCCGGGATCCTGCCTGTTCCTTAATCCATCCCTGTTCCAGCCTCAAGTCTTAGTGTCCAGACACTGAGCCATCATGCTGGAGACAGACATCGTGAGTGAGCTCCGTCCTGTCGGGGTTTCTTGACTCTCCACTGCTTGAGGCCCTGTGGCCCGCTCGGTAGCTCAGTATTGTCTTTAACACTTTACTTCCAGGTTTTGCAGAATCACCAAAGAATTGCCCGAGAGGCTGCTGATGTTTTGGGCCTAAATTATGACGGAGCGTGGTGCTGTGAGTCTGCGTTGAGGAGCATTACATGCAGAAGATGCTCTTCCGTGTCCTCTCTTTTTAGCACGTGTGAAAAGTTTCTTGCAGCCCCCAGACCAGAAATGGCAAGCATCTTAGGGGCTTGTTTGCTCTGATGTAATGGAAACATTCCATCCGGAAGGAGTATTTTCTGTTTGAGCTGAGCGGGGCAGCTTCGCAACTTGCTGAGACCTTGTCTCAAAATCACAAGTAAAAGTGGGCTGGGGATGTCGCTCAGATTTGGTTTCCGATACCACACACCGAAAATGGCATCCTATTTCCCTTCTTCTTCTGACCTCCAGAATGTCAGAACGGTTGTCTGCAATCGGTGGTGCTGAGGCCCATTGCAAGCTCTTCCATGTCGTCCTCTGGCTTCGTTCTTCCCTTTTGTCCTGTTACTTCGAGTCCCTTTACCACCCTCACGTATGACTATGAGGCCGTGAGGCATGTCAGGGTGCCAGTGTGCTGTGGAAGGGTACTAGTGAGAGCGAGACTCACAGGAAAGACACTTGTCCAGAATTTGCCTGGGACAAGTGTGCAGGAAAAATGTTACCTGGTCCGAGGGACTTCCCTGGGAGAATGAACAGAAAAGGATGAAATCCTCTGGGACCTGCCCTATTCCAGTCCCTCCTGGTGTTGAGACCAACCCCAGGGACAACCTTGGTCCCCAAATGGCACCCTTCTCACCCAGCACAATCACACACCACTGAAATCACATGTTGTGATTTCAGATGAATGATTAGAACCTCTCTTCAGTGGTGTAAAGTACTCAGGTTACCCACTGAGAACCAGCCGGCTCAAGGAAGCAAAGGAGCAGAGGATTATTGGAGATCCTCTCTGGCCTGCGTCACCCAGGAAAGCAGCTCCCTGTGTACTCAAGGGTTCAGTAGAGCTTCACTGAGTGTGGCCTTCTCTGCATGGCCCCTGTTTCGCTTTGGGGCTCTCCTCTCTCTGGGCCAGTGTACCAGACTGAGGTTCCCCTGGATCCCCAGTGTCCTCGCACCCCTGGATGGCTGTTTGCTTCCACCCCCTGGGGTCTTCTCCTCTGTCTTTTCCCCGTGGCTCCCAAGTGTCTTTTCAACTCCCATGTCCCTGTCTCCTTCCAGGCCACACGAATCTCACTGAATTGCTAAAGGCCTGTTTTCTGTTGACTCACCCTGATACTTAAGTAAAAGCAGGCAGCAGCATCTGACGACTTCTTTGTTGTGTACACTATCTTTCTGTAGGGAGGTATTTATCTTTTCTTTATTTCAGAGATCACCAGCATCGTCCTGAAGGCAGAGTTTGGATATATAATTTTAAGCATAGTTCTAAACCTGCATTCATGTTGTGCATAGCCTCTGATATCTGGTCCAGATCCCTGGCACAAACCTCAGGGCCCAGTAGAATCCACTCGTGCTTTGAGCTTCACCACACCCTTTTTGATTTCTTTAGACAAAGAATCACTTCTGAGCCAAATCACAGATAGATTCCTCTGGATTCAAGCAGGCCTCACCTTCTGGACTTCTATGTTGTCTCCGCATTTTCCAATTTTAGCAAGATTACTACTGAGTCATTTTAGCCAGAGTTCCCCACCCTCCATACGTGGTCACTTTCCATGTGTAGCCAAAGTCCTTGACACCTCTGCATTCTTCCAGGTAATGTCAGCTCCCCTGGCCTGCCTTCCCCAAGAGCCTGGCTGGTCAACTTACTCAGAATTCCTCTTTGTTCCTGATGTTTCTTTCTAATAATTACCAATCGTCAGACTTCCAGCCTGGGCCTTGGCTGCACGGTCTCTCTGAGCCCAGCCTCTTTCTGCCATGGCACGTGCCCATTGTGGCGTTCCTGTGTCTATTTTAGTGGTCCTCAATAAAGTCAGCCTTTCTTTTCTTTAACAATATGGAAAACTTTTCCTAAATGCCCCCCACCCCTCACCCCAGCCCAGGACCCTAGCACATTAGGCTTTAAAAAATTTTTCTGTGGACAGAGCAGGCTCCCCTCCTGGAAGATACATACAGGCCTTTCTCTGCCAAGGCTGCTTTTTTCCTGGTTCTGAGGCTCCTTTCCCGGCTGTGGCTTCACATTTAGAATGTCGCCCTCTCACGGGCCTTCTTCAGCCACCAGTTTCAGCTATAAATTGAAGAGGCGTTCTTCCGGTTTCTCACACCACAGTCACCTGTTCTGGCAGTGGAAATGCCACACCGGTGTGCCCACCAGATTCCCTCTCCTTTTCCCGTGGGGCTCAGCTAGAGCACGCTTCCCAGCTACCCCTGCTGCGGTGCGTGTGACCTGGCTGTGGCTGCCGAGACTAGGCAGGGGAGGTGGATCCCACCCGGCTGGCCCACTGGACCTGGCTGTGGCTGCCGAGACTAGGCAGGGGAGGTGGATCCCACCGGGCTGGCCCACTGGACCTCCCACTCTTGTTTTGCTTCAAAGAGTGGTTGGTCCGAGACAATAACCCCAGGACCCCTAGGGACAGTGGAAGCCATTGGGAAAGAGGGATGTTTGGAAGTAGACTTCCTTCAGGCCAGTCATACTGGATTGTGATACGGGAAAGAAATAAAAATTCATTTATTCCACTCCTAGCATTTGCAGTTTATTCATTCTAAATGTTAGTCCTGCCTCATTAAAGATTCTTTTAAAGTTCCTCCATAGCATCTAGGAACAAAAGCAGTTGTTCCTGGATTCTAAAAATTATACAGTAACAGACCATGGTGACTTCCCAAAGCCATGGCAAGATTTCAGGCCCTGGTGGTTTCTGCAACTCAGGGTATCTCAGAGACCAGCATGTGGCAAATGAATAACAAATGGATAGCTAGCTGTTGGGGACAGCGTGGGGTACAAGAGAAATGTCCCAGAACCAGGAATCACCAGAGAACTTCAAGTAGATACTGATCTCCTCCACTGTGGAGTGACCTTGACCTTGGCTTCTCCTTTTGCTGGGTCTCAGATCCCCATCAAAGTGGCCTGCTCCAAACATGTCCAGGTCTGCGCTTCTTTCTAGAACTCATATATAAATTGCTGATGTAGTTTGAGCCTTCATTGTTGCTGAAGAACCTTGTATTGAAGGCTTGGTCACAGCTGGGGATGGTGGTGCTTCCTACATTCCCAGTACATAGGCAAGGCTGAGGTAGGAGGATTGCAATTTTGAGCCCAGCCTGCCTGGATAACCTAGCAACCTAGCAGAACCCTGTCTTAAAAAATTATCTGTCTATCTATCTATCTATCTATCTATCTATCTATCTGTCTATCTATATGAACACACACACACACAGAGGAAGGTCTAGGGGTGTTGATGTTCAGTGCAAAGGCGCTGGATTCAATACCTCATACTTAAAAAAAAAAGATGTGGTTACCAACCTCTAGTGCTACTAGAAGACAGAAGAACTTTAGAAGGAGGGACCAAGGGCAAAGAGGCGAGGTCGCTTGGGTCACACCCTTGAGTGCGTTTCTCCGGGGCTGCAGAGATGGTAGGTAGCATCATCACACCTTCTCTTGGTAGCTTTCTGAGGACAGTCTGGCTGACTGAGCCTCCGAGTTGGATGCCATCAGGTATTCTCCTTGAAGGGAAATCACAGGCTGAGAGTTCTCCCGGCAGCCCCCGTGGTGGGAATGGGGCTGCCTGGAGAGACAAGAAGCACAAACCTGGGCCTGCAGGGTTCAAATTCTCACTTTCTTTAGGAAATGAAGTCAGTAGATTTCTCAGATACCCCAAGCCACGCAGGTTTTTCAAGCCACGTCAGCTTCTGTCTTCAAGTCAGTACTAGGAGGGTCCGGCAGTGGGAAGGACGCTAGACATATGGGGCACTTAGATCAGACAGAACACCAAGCTGCCAGTGGGGCTTCTTCATAAATCTTTCGTGAAAATTGAGCAGTCGGTGACTTCTCCCTGCCCCTCTCCCTTCTCCTTCTCTTCTCATGTGCTAGATCCACCCGACGTCACCTCCTTGTGGCCACCTAGAGGATGTACTGTGCACCAGTCTTGCAGCTAGGTGTGGCCATGAGGCCGTATTTTGGCCAAGGGAATCTAGGTAGGAAGTCAGCTCACGACCTTCGGGAAGCTTTCTGACGTGGCTGTGTACCTCCTGCTGCGTCTCTTCATTCAGCTGCAGGGAGCCTCATGTCACTGTTGCAGATTGGGGGTTTGGGACCAGTACAAGCATCAGGACAGGAGGAGGGAGTTCCAATGACCCCCAGGAGCAGGGCTGCCCACTGCCTTTGACCACTTGCTTCTGGGCTTGCCTCATACAAGGGAAGCGATCAAAGCCCATTGTGGTTAAGTGCATGTGACATTTTTTTTTTTTTAAGTTTCTTGCAGCCTTTCATATGTTATTCTCCCGTGGAGGTCAGCTTTGGAGTTTACAGCAACTTGGCAAAGCTGTTGGTCAAACTTATCAGGGGCCTGGGGTTATGGCTTTGTGACTTGCTCAGCATGCATGGGGTCCTGGGTTCAATCCCCAGTACAGGAATAAGTGTAAGGAAGGCAATATGTCTCCTGAGGACTGGATGAGCAGTTCTGGGTTCAAACCCTTGACCGCGAGGCCTCAGGCAAACCTCATCATTTATAAGCCTTGGTTAACGGACGTGGCCCTGTAGAATAGGTTTAATGGTATCTGTCGCAAACAGCATTTGAAAAGTTTGGGTCAATGGATTGTAGGTGGAAAAATCAATACCGAGTTTTTTGAGAGTCCCTCAAGAACCAGATCCCGGGTTCTGGGTTTGTCTTTGCAGTCTCGGGGTCCTGACCAGAGTTTTCTGACCTAGCCCGGTCGTCAGCACTGCTTTCGGCTCTGGGGTGCGGGTATGTTTGCTGCTTTGCTCTCAGTTTTAAGCGAAGTGTGAGGTTTTTGCAGCGTACAACTCTGTGGACATCCACTCCTGACTCATGTGAGTTCCTTGAGATGGGTCCCTCCCAGATGGGAAGATAAGGGGCTCAGTAGCCATCATCACTGGGTGACCCCTCATTTGAGACTGAAAGGTTGGAAGATCGACCCCGAAGGTGCTTGTTGCGCAAGTTCACTGTATTCACTGTAGTGGATTTGAGTTCTATGCTATTGACTTCATTCCAACGTATTTAACTTTTCCTGGGCTGTTTATAGATATAGATATAAATATCAGAAAGTCAATGCCCTACAGCTAAATTAGGCAAGGGATAAAGTGCCTGACGTGGGCTAGAGACTCAGTGTGTGCTAGTTTCATATAAATTCATATATTATATATGAATATACACATATATGCATATCCCAGTAGTCACCACACATAGGAGATATTGTGATACAAACTGCACGTGTTTGCGAATTTTCCCCACATGTAGACAAACAGAGGCAGAGAGTCAGCGAGAGACTCGGGAATTTAGCATCCTGGGCATTTTGGTTTCATGTGCTGGGCCACCATCTGCTTCTCTAATGAACAGGAAACTCCAAGTCGGAGGTAACCAGAGAGGAAACATTCATGGAGCATTTGGGGGAAGTTAGTGCTCTCCCAAGGTGGCCCTGGAAATTCACTTCCTTTCTGTGGATCCCCATTCCTCAGGGCAAAGCCTCGCTGAGTCTCTGAGTCCCCCAGTGCATTTGGCTTTGTAAAGCATCTGTGCTGTAAGCTGGGGCTCCTACATGTCAGTTTGCAAGCCTGTCCCATAGGGGCTGAATGAGCCCAGGAGGGGCGAGGGCGCCCCCGGGCTGTGAGTAGCTGCGAATCCCAAGTGGCGTGCGCCGAGCCCCTGACAGCGCCCCCTGGAGGGCACAGCCTTGATAGTCGCCTTCATTTTTGTTCTTGGTCAGAGTCAAAAGAACACCCCAAGGGCGTGTCCAACTTTTGGCCTGCCAGGTTGGTCATTTTCCCCCTGATTTATTTAAAAAAATTGTTATAGTAAAAAATTTCCAGAAAGTTGTAGTACTTATATGTGTATGTTAATTATATCAGATATTTTCTATGTGACCCATGACAGTTTGTCTTCACTCAAAAAAAAAAAAAAAAAAAAAGGAAGGGAAAAAGTGGGCCAAAGACTGCGTACTCCTGTAACGAAACTACGGGAAGTGCAGCTATTAAAAATAAGGCTGCCTAGGCCTCACTGTCCACTTCCCGAAGCATTAACCCTGAGTGGATAGAGAATACACAACTTTATTATGGGGATTCTAATGGGCCCTGAATTCTGAGAACAGTTGCTAGTTCTTGGACTGCCAGTCCTGAGGTGATGTGAAACTCTGGCTGTGTTTACAGAACCTGGTGAAAATTTGATCCCAGGAGCTCATGTCAGTGTCTTTTGTCCATGGCCACCAGTATTTCCAGCATCTCTGAGAACAATTCCAGCCTCTACTAAGTATGGGCCTTGCAATTGCCAGGAATGACCATCAGGGGGCACTAGGTACTCACAGATTCTATTCCTGCCTGCCTTTCCTTCAGTACTAAAAATCCTTATTAATTTTGGTTTTCAAAGTGGAAAAGGAAAAAGAAAATCAATCTTTAAGATTTTTTTCTTAGAAGGCTAAAAAAATTAAAATGTTCCAGGACAAAATGAAATTTCTTATCTCTTTAATCGAGTCAGCCAATATCCATCTTTATCAGGGTTTTTATCGCCTATGGTGACTTAGGACAGTAGGATCCATTTTCTAAATAAGACTATCTTTCCCAATTTCATTCTTTATCCAGAGGGAAGAAAAGAAAGCCCACGAGTTTTTTTTATGAAAAAAGACAGCACTGTTCTGTCCCTGTAAGCCTCAGAGAAGGGGTCGACATTGACGGATTGTCCGGGTCTGAATATGTATCTGTCTTCTCTGGGCCTACAATGTTTTTCTTTCTTTTTAAAAGAATTTACTTTTTTGATAGATTATTTCTAGTATATAAGAACACATAGTACTGTGGAAAAATTGTTGGCATAGATGTGCAAAAAAGAGAACAAAAATGTCACCACACTGAAATAACTGCTATAAATAGTTGATTGTAGCCAGATCTCTCTCACTCTCTCTCTCTCTCTCACACACACTATTTTCTGTGCATATACAATCACACTGTGCATACTGTTCTTTTGCCTGCTTTTTCACAAAAATCACATTTTCAGTGCTTTCATACTTTCATGGCCTGGAACCTGCTTCCACCAAACCTTTTTAAATAGCTTCACAGACTTTCCTCAGAAAGATGCCCATCATATTTTCAATTAGTTCCTATGGTTAAAAAAGTGAACAACTTAAACAATATCTAGGAACGTGTCCAACATCCCCACAAAGGACGTGCTTTGGTGACCACCCCTGTACACATCCTTCATTGTCACAGGTCTGTTATGTTTTCATAAATGTGTGCCATGGCTCATGCATGTCCACGGGCTGGGTGGCCTGATTGGCTCAGTAGATTCTGCGTGCACAGGCCTGGGCAGCTCTGTGTCAACTGGTTTTCTCTTTTGGGGAAAAGAAAAAACTTGTGTTCCTAGAATGTTGTTAATGAAACGAGAAAGCCCCCTGCCAGTTTTCTCTGCCTTAACCAAGGTGGGGAGCAAGATGGAAGGGAAAGGGGAGCCTCTGGACATAGCATGATTTTATCCGTCTGGTTTCTAAGTCACTAGCCAGAGCCTCAGAGAGACAGCTTTCTTTTGAGACGTCGGGTCCCCTAGAATCTTCTGCTGCCCCCTCCAGGATCCCCATGGGTTGTGGGGAAAGGTAAGAAGCAGTAAGTAGGTGGGATATTTGAGACCAAGGACGTCCGCACCGTCTGGACACACCTCCCTAGGAAGAACACGCCCTCACAGCCTTTCACCCTTCTGCAGGGGGTTCGTGTTGGGTGCTCCTTCCCTGTTTGAACCCAGACTCTACAAGTTTGGTCTTGTTTGGTCTGGTTCTCCTCAGGCATGTTCCGAGTGCCCATTATGTATTGTGGCATGCCAGCAAGGGCTCTTCAGAGGCACTTGCTGGCCACAGAACCCCCTAGGGCTCCGGTACTTCTTCGCACACTTCCTCCAGATTATCTCTCAGTCCTCTGTATCATTTCAGTCACCACAGCAAGCCACTGGTTTCTGGAGTGTTCTTCAGACTTCCCCTGAGATGATAACCCTCCAAGGCAAGCAGTTCATGCGGTCACTCACACTTTAATCATTCCTACTAAATGCCTAGTGCAGGAAGTTGGCTCTGAAAGGAGAAACAAGAGAAGTTGGGTTTCCGAATCACTCAGTTTCTCCCTTCAACCTTTTGGGGGAACTGTGACATGAGCACTTAGTTGAGCGAATGTTGAAAAGTAGCCAGAGTCCTGACCCTGAGGCCGACTTATACCCACCTCACAATGAACAAACTCAGGCTCAGAGACAGGAGCCCTATCCACGCCGCACAGCTAATAAATGGACAGCCAGGGTCCCTGCCTGTCTGCTGGCTGCCAGAGCTTGTGTGAAGCACAGGCCAGCTGAACCGCGGTAGCAACTGGTAGGAAAGTGCACGGCATTACACCCTGTTGAACAGGCCAACATAAAATAGAAACAGCTACTAAGAAGTAGAGCTTCATTTCCCTCCCTTGAAACAAGGGTTCCATGGCTGCTTGTAATCAGCGTAGTGCATTGGAGGTGATGCTGTGTGACCTCTGAGATTAGGTCAGAAGAAGCTTGTAGTGTCTTCTTGGTGTCTTGGGTCGTTTGATTTTGCTTTTCTTTCTTGGGATACTTCCCATGAAAACCTAGTCGCCCTTGTGGGGTAAGCCCAGCTCAAGTCAACAGGCAATGCCTTCCCATCATCCACGCCCAGGCAGCCACCAGCTGTCTGAAGCTTGCCAACCACCTGTGTCCAGGCATCAGGGAATATGCAGGGAAAACTGCCCCTATCTGCTGCCCAAAGTCACAAGCTGCAGAACCTGTGAGCATAATAAAGTTTTTATGTGACACACACACACACACACACACACACACACACACACACACACACAGAGAGAGAGAGAGAGAGAGAGAGAGAGAGAGAGAGAGAGAATGAAAAACAGCCCAACAAACTCATGCTGACATACCCAGTTCTCAGAAGACAGAGGATCCTGACTCACCTGTGGCACTGTTGAGGCGAGGCCATGACCTGGGGCAGAAAAGAGAACCAATGTCAGTGCCACTTCCTGAGTCATCCTTAGAAATTTTGTAATGTTTGTGTTACTATAGACTTGAAGGAACACTACTAGAGAGAGTGTGAAAAATAAAAAAGAATGTATAGAAGAAAAATGTCCACGCCACATCTTATGAATTTGACTTGTATGAATTTATGGTTGATCCTTACGAATTTACGTGTCTTTGTATATGAAGACGCATGCACACATTTAAACATATATGTGTATCAAAACTATATAAGAGAATAAATAGGTTCCTAAAGTTACAAATACATCTATAGACTTCAAGCTTGTTAAAAATATGATGTCTATCAGCTCTCAGTTTGGGGGGGATGAGGTTTCTTTCTAGTTTTGACTCTTGTGAATAGCATTGTCACAGGCATCCATTCTTGCATTTAAAATCTCACCTCTGAATATTTTTGCAAATAGACTTTAGGCAATGAGAGGACAAATGACACAGACAGTCTAGACCACCTGTTCCATGCTCTTGGCTGCTGTCAGGATGGGTTGTGTAGTTAACTTCCATTCTTATCCGCACAACGGGAAGTGGCGTTGCATTGTGCATCATTGCCGTCGAGGCCACCTTGCCTACTCAGCGCGTCCTTATTTTGCCCATTTCACTTTTGGATGACTTGTGAGATTGTACCGTTGTTAGTTTTTAAATCGCATTTGCCTCTCAGTAGGTTATCTGTGCCTGTCTTTACCTGTCTTCCAGCAAGGACCTGCATAGGCACAGTGGTCCCTCTGATGGTACCCCTTTGGGACCAGCTTTTCCCTAGATTTCAGGTGTGGATCCGAAAGCCCCAGAGTAACACAACGCTCCCAAGGATGCCACTTCTGTGAGCCGGCTTGTTTGCGCCATTAACGATCCCGGCCCTTACAGCACACCTTTCCTCCAGGGCTCTCAAAGTGCGTCACAGGAGCAATTAATTGAACATCGCAACACGTATTAGGTGTAAATATTTATGAGGCCCACTTGGTGGTTGGGACATTGGGCACATGGTAGTCAAGCAGTGAGGTATTGCTTACCAGGAGACCGTGGTCTGACTTTGGGGCCGTCATCACTTCTTCACCAATCGAACATTTGAAACGCTCTTGTAGGGCAGACGTTACTGCCCCAAGTTTACAGAAGAGGAAACAGGGCGTTTGAAGTACCCAGTGCATTGCCTGATCCAGCCAGTAAGAGCAAAGAGTTTGCCACCAGCCAGTGTGCTCCTCACAGTCTCACTGTCCCCCTGGCCTGTGCCCATAGGAAGTGGCGAGTCATGCTCCAGAGAGATGGTGCAGCTGTGGCCTCAGAGCCCTTGTGGTTAGCAGCTGGCAGCCTTTCAAGTTGCCTGCGATTCTGCAAAATTAACAGTAAATCACCTAGCGAGGAGCGAAGCATTTATCGGGGCCTGTGAGCTCTCTCTCTCTCTCTCTCTCTCTCTCTCTCTCTCTCCACCTTAAACAGATGGCTTTTGTTCTGACATCCTGGCCTTTGATTAAGGCCTCAAAAGGCTCCAGACTTAGGACTCACAACACGTGAAAAGGAACTGGTATGTTTCTGTGACGATACTGTGAGCTCACTGTAAACACGGCAAGCCAGCCTGGGGACAGCAGGTGACCATCCCACACTGGTCAGTGTGGGAGTCTGAGCTGAGGGATTTCTTAATCCAAGGCAAGCTCTTCTAGAGATCTTAGAGAAAACTTTGGCTGCCTATGGACCTGACCTTGGCCTCTTGGACTTTAAAATCAGAAACCCTGGAGATAATCTGGTTCATTTTGTTAGTTGACAGAGGAACAAACAGGGGCTGGGAGTATTCACGTCTTACTCTTGGAGGCAGAGGTTCTCAGACCCCTCCAAAGAGAGGGACACAGGGGAAAGCCATGGCCCAGATTTCTAAGCATGTGTGAAGCCCTGTTCTGGGCTGCACTTTAGCTAGTGTAGTATTTTCCTGATAAGCTGTTTTGGCCCATTTTTACCCTCTCCTCCAATTCAGCATTCTCTTTAGAAATTGTCTTGAGTTACAAAAAGCTACACATATTTAATAATACAACTTGATGAGCTTAGAGATAAGAATGTGCTGTGAGCGGATGAGCACTGGTCAGTGTCCCGTTAAGGATGAGGCTAAGCCCCTCGCGTGCCTAGATGCAGAATGGAAGTGTTGCCAAGGGCGGGATGTGAGAAGGAGAGCCATGATCTGGTTGTGGGAGGCAAACAGGTTCTGGAGAGCTGCTGGGCAGTGTAGTGCCTATAAATAGCAATAGTGGGTAATTCCAATTTTTCTAAAAGGGATAACATTACATTAAATGTTCCTTTGAAAT
Source organism: Ctenodactylus gundi (assembly GCA_004027205.1). Lineage (NCBI taxonomy): Eukaryota > Metazoa > Chordata > Mammalia > Rodentia > Ctenodactylidae > Ctenodactylus > Ctenodactylus gundi. Next base: position 88,381 of record PVKB01001515.1, read on the forward strand.
TTATAAAATTATTTTTGTGGTACTGGGAACCAAGAGCATGACCTTCACACTGAGCTGCATCTCCAGCCTTTAAAAAGTTAAAAAAATTCTTTCTTTCTTTCTTTCCTTTTTGAGTCAGGATCTCACTCGGTAGTACAGTCTGGTCTTGAACTCACTGTGTAGCCCAGGCTGGCCTTGGATTGTATCAATCCTGTAGCTTCATTCAGCCTCCTGAGTGCTGGGATTACGGGGTGCACCAATATGCCTCTTTATGTAGTCGTGGGGAATCTAACTCAGGGCCTTGTGCCTACTAGGCAAGTGCTGTACCTTCTGTGCTATTCCTTTAGCCCCTTAAGTTTTATTTTTGAGGCAGGGTCTCAGTAAGTCGCTAAGATGCCCAGGCTGTACTTGAATTTGTAATCCTCCTGCCTTAGCTTCCTGGAGTGCTAAGATTACAGGCCTGCGCTGCCAGACCTGGCTCGAAGTTCTTACAAAACACACACACACACATACACATACACACACACAGAGTCTCAGGAAGAAAGCTTTGGGGGTGATGGGTAAGTTTATGGCATAGATTTTGGCTGGCAGGCCTGTTGAGCTGCACTTTGGGGAATCAGCTAAAGCTTCCAGGAGTCAAGCCACCCAACTGGCATGGTGAGCAGGCAGCACAGCCCGACTTTGTCCAACTCTAAGTCCCTTGCTACTTAGGAGCCTCTCACAGCAACTTAGGCTGAGGAGCTCACGACGCCCGTGAGCTCCTCCAGATTGCGCCGGCTGTCTGCTGGAGGCGCCTGTGCTCTGCCTCTCGGTGGGCCCATGTGGCTGTGCTCATTCTCATGTCTTATCCCCCGGGGCTGGACACCCTGGGGCTCGCGTGCGTCACTGCAAGCCAAGTGAATTAGCAGAGGAAGCATCAGCAGAACAGGGAATGGGGTTGTTATTCCAGCTGAGCCTGCCTGCCGCTGTGAGCTGGGGGCTGAAGGAATGGGGCCGGCGGGGTGGCCAAAGGAGGGCTGGCATTGCCGCCTGGGCCTGGGAAGTGGCATCCGGGTATCCCCGTGGCTTTCTCCAACTGGACGGTGGACACTGTCTTGACACCAGCACCTGACAAGCTGCCTGCGAAGGCTCCTGTGCTCGGGCTCTCTGCAGCCTGACAGCCCACGGTGATGGATGGGAGAGGAGCCAGCGAACTCCCAGGGCTCTGCCAGGCTGTCTGGGTGTTAGCACGCTGCCTCTTGTGGGGATTTACAAGATGCGCTCATCTCCCTTTGTCAACAGCATCAATAACAGCCACGTGTGAGCAGCCACACTGGAGGGCGACCCAGCTCAGGAGCCCCCCGCCCCACAGCCCTGCTGCCCTCCATGTCTGGGTGGCACAAGGCAGCTCCTCCTTCCTCTGTGTTTCCCGGTGCACACACGGGAGTCAACACCATGCCAGGGTGCGCAGGATGTGGAGGGATGAGGCTGACCCTCCGAGGTCTGTGGTTTTCAATATTTAAGTCTCATTCCAATTTCAGAGTGCTAATTCTGAATTATTTTAATTTTTAATACTTTTAAATGATATTATATGTTAATACTTTTTTGTGGTACTGGGGTATTGAGCCCAGGAACTTCACACTGAGCTACATCCCCAAGTCCATTTTTATTTTTGATTTTGATACAAATCTTACTAATTCACTAATTTACCCAGGCTGGTGTAGGACTTGCGGTCCTCCTGCCTCATCAGTCTGGGAGTGCTCAGAGTGCTGGGATTACAGGTGTGTGCCACCAAGCTTGGCTCTAAATTTTAGTTTTTAAAGGATTCTAAACTACCCTCTTTCCCCCATACCCTCCGCCACCACTGGCCAGCTCCTGACAGAACTAATTTCAATGGTACAGGGAATGCGCACTTGTGTACTACTTGACTATGGGAATAAAGTTTGGATGGCATGTTATTCTGGTCCCATAGAGACAGGGCCTGAGCCTGTCTCCAGGGCCGTGTTTCTGTCATGGAGACTAATAACTCATTGCCCCCTTGAGTACAGTGTGTTTGGTCCCCTCTCGGCCTCCCTAGGTGCCATCTACTAGTCCAGAATTTGGTGGCAAGACCTGGAGACGTGATATGGATGACATCATGCTGCTGGCCTCTCCCTGCCCCTAACCTCCAAGGTGAGCCAGCTCAGCTTCACAGCAAGTGCAAAGCTCTGGCCCCGACAGCACGGGGATAAAACTCCCTCCTTTTGGAACGGCAGTTCTTTCCAGGAGTAACTCAACTTGTTGTGAATGCGAAGAGGAATGAGAAGGATGTAAAATTTCTGAGTTCATTCCTGGCTTCCCCTGGTTGGAACGTGTGTGGTACCCTGGGGGCCAAGTGTTTCACAAAGCGACTTCACAGGACACTCACGGCAATTCTGGGTCTCCAGTTGGGGGTTTCCATATAATTCTAGGGCTGGATGGGACATTCAAGTTATTAACTATTTCATTTTACAAACAGCCTGAGTGTGGGAGCCCCCTGTGGAGACCCTGATGCGTCATGTCACACGGAGGCCCACTGCACAGTCAGAGGAGCGCCAGGGCTGTGGGCTGAGGTGCGGGTGTGCACAGCAGCCCAGAGAACAGGAAATCGGACAGCCGGCTCCGGCTGGTGTCATCCTGGGAGGGGTGTGGGGCTTTGGAAGGCTTGTGCAGAGAGGATGCCCAGAGCCGCTTCTCTGCAAGGCAATGTGAGAGCCAAGCTCAGTGGTGCAGGCCCTTCATCTCAGCTCCCTGGGAGGCTGAGGCAGAAAGATTCCGTTTGGAAGCCTGCCGGGGCAACTTGGTCACTTGACAACTTGTCTAAAAAGTAATAAATGCACTGGGGGTGTAGTTCAGTGCACTGTCCCTGAGTTCATTCTACAGTACCTCAAAGAAAGAAAAAGGACAGTGTAGGAACACGTAGGACCGAATAGAGAGGAAGACACGGGTTGCTAAGAGTCCAGGGACAGAGCAGGCTGGCTCAAATGGGGTGTTTCCTAGCTTTTCACACGGCCCCCTGCCTCTCTGTGGCAGGTGACAGCCCTGGCACCTGGGGATAGATCCGCATTCCTGCCGCCCGGGCAGGTGCAGCCTCAGTCCTCAGACTCCCCCACTGGACTCCTAGCGCCAAGAGGGGGTGCAGGCTGCACGCGGTGGCTGCAGCGCGGCCCATGCACACAGTGTACTGCTGAGAGCATGAGACGAGTCCATAGGCCTCCGGGTGGGCGCCGTGGGCACCAGCCGGGGCACCAAGACGGGGCCTCCCTTATGTGAGACAGCTGGGGTCACACTGCAGGCTGGCGCCAGGTCTGTATCTGGACGTGTACTCTTCTGACAGGAATGTGCACCACTTACCAGGACCTTACCCCACGTGTATACACGGTCCCTGAAGCTTCCCACAAAGGGAGGGTGCAGTTCCATTATGGGTTGGGGTTACTCTGAGGTTGATGCCACTGACCCTGAGGTAGAGGGGGGCCGAGGCTCCCAACCGACCCGTGAATGCAGGGGCTTCTCCTTCTAAACGCTTCCTTGATTTGTTTTAAGAATCCTCTGTATTTTATTTTAGCTGGCCCATAGAAATCATATTTATTTATAGATGTGATATATATGTATATATATATATATATATATATATATACATATATATATATGTTGTATAATACTCAAGAATCTTTCTCTTATTAAGTTGTTTTTTAAAGATAAAATTTAGACCACACAAACATCTACGGAAGGATGACACTGAGGGTGTTTGGTGACATTGAGGCTGTCACAGCTCGTACCCCAAGATCCTTTGGCCTTGGGGAGGCCTGGTCCTCTCCGGCCTCCTCTAGCACCTGTCCTGTGCGGTCCCGCCTGGACTCCTTTTTCTCCTCACAGCTCCTACAGAACGTCTTGCTTTAATAATCTGCTTGGGGAACCATATACTTGTTCATTTATGATTTATTGCATATTGATAAACTTTCAGTTTTTTCTTCGAGGACTGACAACATGTCTTCGTGAACTATGATCCTCTTTTCTGATAAGCTGTTGATGTCTCTGACAAGCATTTAAAGAAGTGAACTCAAAGCTTGATGTTTGGATGGCTGTTGTGGCACACAAGTGAGAGCAGGATGACTTGGTAGGCCCAGTTCAGCGTGGACAGTCCTCTGGTGGCTGACAGTGCTTGTGGCCAAAATCCCCTCTGCCTGTCCCTGACCCTTCCTCTGGGTCTCTGCCTTCTAGTTCCTCCTCCTTTCTTCCTTCTCCTGTGTTAATGTTCCTTTGTCAGCTGTGTACACACCTGGTACTTTACCCCAGGCGCTGTACGAGGCTCTGGGTCTAGTGATATCACCACCATGCAGCCCTCATGGGGCCAGCAAATTTACTGAGTTTTCTGAGGTCTGCTTTGTAAGCGTTCCTGGGGACAACCAAGGGACATATGGTGTCCACCCCACTGGCTTCCTGAATACTTGGCAAAGCTCTCAGCTGGCAAGATTCTTCCATAGAACCCTGTGCCTCCTGCACAGGGAAGGGGACCATAGCCAGAAGTTACTCTGGGAACTCCTCAAAGCTACCAAGTTCCAGAGCTCCAGTGAATAGGCAGGACAAAGCCAGACCAGTGTGCCAACAGCTCCTGTGTGTGCCGGCCTGGGGCATCCAGCAGGGGGCTCTCTAGACACCCACAGAAGTGCGATCTTGTCTCTTAGGGACCTTCAAGGGCCTGGGACGCCACAGCTGCCTGCTCTGTGTACCCTGTGGTGGACCGTGGCTGCCACGCAAGAATTGATGGTTAGTGAGGTGATGGACTGGGGAGGGTCTGAGTGTGGGCAGTGTGGAATTCTCTGATAGAAAACACACTTTTCTAGGTTGGGGAAGGAAAAGAAGCCTGGGATTATGGAAACAGAAAACAAAGACAGGATCGGAACCTTGGCCCTACCTTCACTGCCCTGATCCCTGTGGCCTCCTCTTCCTATAGGGCCTGCTTCTATTTCTACATGCGTCTTACCTAACAATTTTTTTTTTAAATCCTTTCTACTTTCCCACACCTGCTTCTTCACCCGTACAGCGGACTGAGCATACCAGCTGGGGGCTGTGTCTTTGGTGCTCCTAGGGCTCAGCGCAGTGGCCTTAAGGAGGTGCCTGTGGAGGGAGACATAGCCCCTGGGGTGGGAGAGTGTTGCTGGCCACTGTTGCCGTCTTGGTAACTTCCACCCTCTCTCTAAGATCTCCTTCCCCCGTCCATCTGTGGTGGGCTGCCATGCGGCAGAAAGGACCAGGGAGTTAGCCCGGTGCCTCCTGCCGCAGCTCGTCGGTGGGTGGAGGTGCTGGGATCTCTGAGAGGACAGACTGGAGTCCAGTGCTCTGGCTTCAACATTGGCATTTTGGACAGCAGGTGTATTCTGCAGATCCTCATTTCTAAATGTCCTTGTGATGCTGAGCAGCTCGGCAGGCCACCTCTGAGCACTCCTGCTGCAGGGTGAAGTGCTGTAGTGTCCCAAGGGAGGGTTGGTTCGGGGAGTGGGACACACCTACCCTTCCTTCTCAGGGGAAGTCTCCACATGTGCAGATTAGGGACTCTGGAGATAGAAAGCTACGTTCACACACACACTGATAGCCCTCTGTATCCGTTCTCTGCCTGTGCTTTCCACCTCCGCACCAAGATCCACAGTTGGGAAAATCAAAATGGTGCCATAGCTGCACACCACCTTGTGAGCTCATCCTCCTGTAGTTTTTTGAAACAAGGTCTCAGTCTGCAGTTCAGGCTGGTCCTGAACTCACTATGGAACCTTGGCTGGCGTCGAACTCATAGCAATGCTCCTGCCTCAGCCTCCCGAGTGCGGGGATTACAGGGACATGCCGCCAGGTGTGGCTTTCATCCTTCTGTATTACACATTTATAGATGACTTGCAATACCTACCACAGTGTAACCACGATGCAGAAAGTTGTTATATGGTGTTTAGAGAATAAAGACAAGAAAAATGTCTGTGTATGCTCAAAGCAAACAGAATTTTTTTTCTGAAAATTTTCCTGTGGTTGGTTGAATCCACCGATGCAGAACCCACAATTACCCAAGGCCAATTGTATACTGACATAAGAAGGCTTTGATCATTAGAACCAGAAACGGTACTGACACTGCATCCAAACGCAGTCACAACCCTCACTATTTTTGAGCACATCCTGTAAAAGCCTTCACAAAAGATGATTCTAGAACTGCCTTAGGAAGTAGCAAGAATGATGTGTGTGGTTAAAGTGGGGGAGAGTATTTTGAAGGGGATGAATGGTAATGTGTTTGTTTTTTACTGTAATGTCTTTAAATTTAATCATTAGCAATATTTTTGATCACCCCGTGTACGAAGTCTAGGACAGCACCTCGCACACAGAGCACTCCTTTGTGAGAACACGACAGAGAATACCCATCTGTTTCCCAAATACAGGCTCTGATCAAGGCCCCGAAATCTGTGGTAAACTTTTCCAAATGAAATTTCTCAAATACGTGAAGTACAGGTGTGGACACAGCTATCTGGGGACACACGACTAGTAAGCAGTTAGGAAGGTTGGGACTTCAGTCTGGGCCTGAGAACTCTCTCCCCACTGTGACACTGGCTGGGGGCAGCTCCCCTCACTGACCCCGTTGTTGGCCATGGTCATTTCTGTGGGGAATAAGCGTGACCCTGTAATAGCCATTAAAGTAGAGTAGTAGACAAATACACGGTTTTCAGACATCTTGATTTGATTTATGTATCTTAAGTACTAATTTATATTCATCTAATACTTTCATGATAAAATATGCAGTGGTACAGAGATTTGTATGTATATGAGGTTTTTTTTTTAAATTTGAGTTTATAAATGGTTTGGAGCAGGTTGCAGAAACATCGTCTGTTGCTCTTTTTAATATATCTTGAGCATGCTATGACAAATCCTGAAATAATTTGCTTTGGAGAAAAGCATAGCTCTTCTTTTTCTCTGTCTTTCTCCCCCCTCAAATGTAACTGTAAATATTACTTTGATGTATGTAATTGCTTCAACTCCCTCCACTTGAGGGAAGGCTTCTAACCCTTCCCTTTCCCAGCTCTTGCTTTTGTCAAGAAATAAGAAGAATGGACTTAAAATGCATTATTCAAATGTATTTAATGTAAACATTAAAGAAGTCTGAGGACCACAAATTTTCTTTTGCTCTAAGTGGTTTTGAAAAATCATGTGAATATTCTGTCTTATAGGCTCTGCTTGAGGAAAATATTTATTGTAGCATGCTCTAAAATCCCGAGGCTGCATGCATCATTGGTGCATAGTAGGGCCAGAAGGAGGATGCTTGGTGGATTAGCTTGGGATGTGGGGACTGGTCGTTCTAATGGAAACATTTGGGTGCTGCCAGAAGACAGGCCACACTGGAAGGCTTCAGCGAGAGGGTCTTAGCTTGGCTAAGGGACTGTGGGATCGAGCATCTGGGGTTGCCCAGGTTATTCTGCTGGCCAATGCAGAGCTCAACTTGACTTTGGGGTCAGTTGTTTCATCAAGTGGGCACTCAATTCTCCGACTAGTCTGGGAGCCACTTCAGGTAGGACTTTTCATGCATCTCTGCATTTACAGAAGCCCATGCAACTCTTGATGCCCCAGCTGCATCCTCTGTGCTTAGTCTCCTTTAAAGGACAAAGAAATTCAACCAGATGGGCACTTGGCTGTCTCCTGCTTGCCGACTAGGAGACCCCGAGGGGGGCTTGTGGCCTGGTCTGTGATCCATCATCCCACCCATTCACTGGCTAGGGACAGGTACCTGACTCACCTTTGGGCAGTTAGAGAGCTGTGTGGGTGGTGGAAATGGGGCCATCCTGCAAAGCTGTGGTGGCTTTTCAGCCTCCTCTGTATTATATACCTACCTGCTGAACACATCCCTTCTGCACCTTGATCTTTGGGTCCCCTCAAGGATCCCTGCCCCTCCAATATGCAGACACACACACACAGACACACATGTGTGTCTGTGTGTGTGTTTGCATGTGTATGCGTGGTGGTCATTTTACATGCCACAGAATTAAATTTTCACTCCTCTACTAATAAATAAGTACACATTCTAACCTGTTTTCCGGCAGAGTGAAGCTCTGGAATTTCAGATCACTGGATCCTTCTTTTGTTGTCCTTTTATTGCCCCTGGGATGAAAGAAAATAGATTAAAGCTGGGAAATAGCAAGAAGCTGGAGGAAAATTAATTAAGTGCATTCATTCATACAAATAACCACCCAGTCAGATTTAAGTAATTAATGCCTCACATGAAATTCTGAATCCATCTTTGCATTCCCATTGGAGTTAAAAAACTACATTTAAAATAACTTAATGACTTACCAATACCTTTTTTAAGAAAAAAATAATGTAAGAGCTTTATTTCACAGGGAGCAGCGCTGTGGGGTAGAGCTAGTGCTCTGGTCAAGACAGGGACTTGGCTCTTCGCCCACATTGCAGGGTGACCTTGGTATTTTCCTTAAGCTCTAAGAGTCCCCTCCTTCTCTGTCACATGATGAGCATTGCATGTCTGCTACATGGCTGGTGGGAGGCTGCTAAGACATTGTTGGGGCAGAAACCATGAGCCTACCAAAATTGCAGATGCTTTCCTATATCCTTTGATTTCGACAAAATTGTAGGAAACATCATCCCATGTAGCAAGGGAGGCCCTTTAGCAAGAGCAGCTGTGATCCAAGTAGTAGTTATTGAACTCCTGCAAAATTTTAAACTTTTTGCTAAGTCACTTTCCATGAGCAGATTAAAACTATTTTAAATTGAGATAATTTGTTAAAATTCATGAAATACACTCACTACCACAAGTCATCATTGTCGTGTACCCCTAGTCCATTCAGTTAGCCCAGTTAGACACGCTTCCTCTCGGCAGGCTTTTCATGAGCTTTTCAAATATTCGCAGGTGAGCCTTGCTTCTGTGAGTGCTTTGTGATTGCTAGCCCGTGAGCAGTGCCACAACGTTGTTAGCGCCAGTGTCTCTCCTGCTCTCTCTGCTTGGACTAGTCTCTCCTCTCCTTGGGCTTTGGGGTCCTTTGTTTCCATCCACTTCCGTGGACCCTGCTTTCTGGGGTTCCCATGGTCCTGGCTGGCATTAACTCACACCCTTGTCCCCATTCCCAGTGCTACTTCCTAAGGAATTGCTCCTGGCCCTTCAGATGGGCTCCTCAAAGCACTTGGCTGAGTTCCCATTTCACTTTTGTTTTGACTTGTAGCTTATATGTACATCTTACAAGGTCACTGCTCTGCCATGTTGGTGAGCGCAGAGACATGCAGGTTGCCTCCCGGGGCCTGGGCTCCTGCGTGACCTACAGCTTGCCTCTGTGAACATATATGCACACATCCCCAGGGCCTGAGTTTCCTTCTCCACCTGACATTTAAGGGTAACCCCTTTGTGGCCACATCGTAGAATACATGATAAATAAAATGCTCAGCAGATCATCTTCATGAGAACTGGTCTTTTAGAAGATAATGACATTATTTCATGGTTTTGCTGGAACTCACTTTTTATTTAATTTCATTATTGTATTATTTGTTGTATTTCATTATTCCATAGTTCTTTTCCTAGCCAAGTAAAGCTTAATTCATGTATTTATATCTGAACCTGACTTTGAGGTTCTGAAATGAACATCCAAATAGTTTCCAGGTGTTTTCCTGCTGGTATCCTGCAGTAGAGCCAGGTCCTTTTTTGGGAAAGGTGTTATAGCCAACCTTGTAGTTTCCAAACCAATCACCAGTGCTAAGCGTGGGCCTTCCCTTTCCTGCTCCTCCGTCATCGCCTTGTGCTCATTTGTGACCAGACCTAGCCTGAACCCTGGACATCTGTGAGCTTCCTCCCTTCCTCTTTGCCCTCATTACCTCGTCCTGATCTTACTTCCGCTGTGATGTCTCCAGCAATTACCTGCCTTTCTGGCCTCCAGGCCTTCTGGTCTCTCATCTGTCCACCAGACTGCTATAAGAACCACCTTTCTAATTAGCAGAAAATCATTAAGTCAGTTCTCAGCTTGAAAAGCCTCCCCAGCTCTCCATCGAGCCCGAACTTCTAACCATAACAGCCAAGACTGCTGCCCTGGCAGCTTTGAATGCCAGTGTTGTCGTGTCCTCATTTTCAGCCTCCTTCTCTGCCTGGTGCCCGTATTGTGGTCTCAGGGACAAAACTTATTTATGTATTGCCTGATGTTCCCGTAGCATCAATCAGGTTGTTCTCTGTGTGTCCTCTGGATCTAGCAGGATACTTCCAGCCTTCCAGGTCAAGTTCAAGTATGCTTGCCCCATTTAGTCTTCCCAGCTGCTTCCTGTGAATGCCTTGTGTGACTGTACACACCTCTGTGCTGCGGTTCACTGGTTTGTTCAGGAATCCATTCATACATTTGTTCAGATAGTGACTGTTGTGGTTTGGATCTGGAGTGTCCCCCAAGAGCCTCATGCACCTATAAATATTGTGTACTGTTGGGATTTGGGGCCTGCTTGGATGGGGCAGATGCATGGGGCTTGACCTGGAGGGGTACATGCTGGGTCTGCCCTTTCCCTTAGATTGTCTCTTCTGATATAAATCATAAATAAATGATTGCCAGTCTGGATGCATACATAATAGTAAACCATGGACTTAATTGTGCAGAGACCCTTTGTCTGTCTGATACTAGGAGCGTTCTGGTCTGATCCTGACCTGGGGAAGGTCTTCTTATCTCAGAGTTGTGGACATCATTTCTTTCCCCCCCGACACACACACACACACACACACACACACACACACACACGTATATATGTATATATATGCAATACATGATGTTTACAGTGGAGTTGAGAATTTTGTGCACATGTACATCACATCAATATTAAGATCCCATCCCCTCCCCATTTTTGGCCCTCCCGTTCCCTCCCCATCTCCCTGTAACTCCCACTATCACATTAGCTTGATTCTACGAAATGCCTGTGTTCATCTGACAGTCCCTGTAACATTTGTTTTTAATGGCTTTAGCCTGTCTACTTGGGGTGATGGTGAGGCTCGCCCTCCTCCCTTCCCTTAAAAGCAAGATATATAGACCTTGGGGGAGGAAAAACAGCAAAAGAAGGAAAAATAATAGACATGTAGATATGCAGATACCAGCTAGAGGGGAGAAAAATTGCTTCACCTCCTTTTCCTCCCCAAAGCAGAACATGGACCTCAAGGAGGAAGGGAAAGCAACAAAGCAATTCCAGGCACAGAGCTCGGCAGACGCCAGCGATCAGAGCCCGCTAGCCAACTGTAGACACATTTTATTTATTTATTTATTTATTTATTTATTTATTTATTTATTGGTAAACTTCAGTCTGTAAGGCACCCTTCTCCCTGGCCCATTCTTCTATAGAAGTCTCTGGTACCCAAAGAGAACTTGGAGAAATGGAAATTTTCGGAGAGTTATTTTCACCATCTCCCCGATGCTGGCTTTGAATACAACTTCTCTTATTTATCACAGGAAGTGGCCTCCTGGGTTGGGCAGGTGGGAACTGAAAGGGCTCTTAGGAACCTGGGCCTTAAGCAGCCAGTAACCAAGGGAGAGATTCTTGGGACTTTCTCAGCTTCCTTCTGAGTGCGTCAAGAACACAGCAACCGGGAAGCTCCCGTGACCTTTATAGATAATCATGTTTGGTCTTTTAAAGTAGAAAACTAATCTTGGATTCTCTTCCTGTCTCATTTTTGCAGCAAACCTCAGTAGTTAATGGGCAGGCATCCTTCTCGGATCTGTGCTACAGGAAGTGGGGCCTGAAGGATGTGGTGGGAGGTGGACAGGCTGGTGGGAGACAGGGCTGGGGCTGCAGAGAAGGGAGCTGCCCTCCTGCCAGATGTGCCTGTGGGCTGCAGACAGAGCCCAAGGGCAGGGCTGCCCATGGCTGCCGCCCCAGCTGAAGGCAGCTGACTCACAACCAGGGCACGGGATGGGAGGGAGGGAGAAGGTGCAGAATAGAGAATCACTCTTACGAGCAAAACTGCCCAATAAATAGCCATCGACCTGCATGGTATCTTGAATCTGCTTGTTTTTAAACGTGTGAATGAATAGCAAAGGGCATTAGCAAGTTTCTTCACCACCAGGTCTTTCTGTTTTCCTTATAGTTCAGTTTCTAGAGATATTTAAAAAACAAAGCAAAACCAAAGCAGTACAATGAAGTTGTCATGCATCGAGAAAAAGGTTACTAAAGAACTGAATCATAAGAGGTCAGAATTGTTCATTTTGTACTCATATGAGTTCTGACCTTGGCGGGAGATGCTTCCCATTGCCAGGTTGGCCAGTGCACCAGGGGATGATGGTACCGTGCAGCACGGTCCTCTAAGTAGATGCACATCATGCCACAATGCCACAAGGCTTCTGACACGGCACCAGCCAGCCCATTCCACCCGTAGAACAAACAAAATCATCATTTAACCTATGTGTTTGTCACTGACTGGCCACTGTTCCCCAGAGCACCGGCACGGGCTGATTTAATATGCTGAGAACTCTCCACACTCCAGGAGAGCTGAAGAACCAAAGGCTTATGGGAATCTGAAGCACAGGATTGGTCAGTCAGCTGGCAAATTTTCTTGTAAGTGGCCCATATTCTTGGAAACAGACCCTATTCTCTCCCACAGTCCAGCTCCTTTCCCTGACACCCCTTCTCATACTCTGGGCCCAACATTGTGCAGCCATCTTTGATTTTCTTGTGTGTGTGTGTGTGTGTGTGTGTGTGTGTGTGTGTGTGTGTGTGTGTTTGCACCACACTACCACAGGGTCAGCCAACAAAGCCCACTCAGTGCTCCACACGTTTCCCTGTTTTGTTTCCTCTGTGCCTTCCCTCCGCTCTTGCCCTTTGCGTACTCTCCTTCCTGTTCCGGTGGGCCTCACAGAAGCCAATTCTGTGTGTTGGATTCAATATACACCAAGTACATGAGGGCTGTCAGTGGACGCCTGCATTCCATTAGTAAGTTTTCCCATCACCGAGGCGCAGTTCCTGACACAGCCTCATGGAGAAGAGGTTGGCTTTGGCTCATGTTCTAGGAGATGCGGTACGTAATTGGCAGGCTCCAAGGCAAAACCTTATGGTGGAGGGTGTGGTGGACCAAAAACTCATAGCTCATTGCAGCTAGGAAACAGGGTGGGGGAAGCTGCATCAGAGAGGAAAGGCAGGGAACTAGAAATATCACCCAAGATCATGCCTCCATGACCCACCCAGACACACCTTGAATGTGCTTCACTAATCTGAGCGGGGATTCTTAGTCCAGTGACATTTCAGGACTGATGTTTACTCAGTATTTATCTACTTGGGGTCTGTATATATATGAACTCACTTTACTCTTTGAAAATGTAACATTATTCCAGATTACCTTAGGTCCTACACCCGAATCACAGACACTCTTCTCAGGGAAAAGAAGAGGAGAATGAAGGTCATGTCATATTCCATGTGAAAATCATCAGAGACTTGAACGGCAATTTCCCAAGTCTAGGAGCACTTGGAGTCATCAAAAGCAGAAGAGGCAAAGATGGATCCTCCCCGAAAACTTTGGGAGGGAACCTGGTCTAGCCTCCACTTTAATTTCAGACTTTTGGTTTTTGTAACTGTGAGACAATATCTTTCTGTTGCTTAAAGTCACTCATGTTTAAAGTCACTCTTAATAATTCAACTTATTAAGAGAGATATGGGAGAATATATAATGAATATTTAATCTTTCCCAAGAGGAAGAAAATGAATTAGATCCACATCTAAACCTGGGCAAGGTAATGAATGTAATGATTAGCACACACACACACACACACACACACACACACACACGCACACACACACACACACACACACACACACAGTATTAAACAAACAAACAAAAAAGAAGCTGGTCAGTTTTTCAAGTGCAGGAGTATTCAAGTAAAGTAAAATCAAAGAAGTCTTTCAGAAAGGGATACTGCATGAGACACAAAAGCAAATGAGAGTATTGGCTAGACAGGTGACTTGGTGACTTCAAAGGTAGACAGTAAGGAAGGGCAGCCTGTGCAGAGAGGAGTTAAAGATGCCTTTTCCCTTTCTGAACTTCCTTACCTTTGCCGAGGTTGCTCTCAGCTGCACCTATGACAGGGGCGTCTGGCCAACTCAGGAAACACTAACCGTCTCGTCTATTGTGAAATGGCATTGCTCAGTGGAATTTGAAGTTGAGTTCTGATTTTTTCCCCCAGGAACTTCTCATTCTGTACACTCAATGTGAGCTCGCAAAGCTGCTGACACAGCGCACCAATTGCCCCTACTCATTAGTCTCTTTCAAGGATTTGTACAGCTGGATTTTTGGCTCCCAAGATCATGAATAGTAATAATGTATAACACTGTAATTAGAATGACATTGGAACAGCCAAACATTCATATAAGATATATAACTGACATGTCATTGTTTGGCACGTCACACGCATCAATCCATAGAGTCCTCACAACAACCTGGTAAGGCTGCACTCATCCTCTTAAACCCTGTTGAGACAGGATCTTGATACATAGTCCAGACTTGTCTTGAACCAACTGTGTAGTCCAGGCTGGCCTTGAACTCATGATCCTTCTGCCTCAACATCCTGAGTACTGGAAATATAGGTGTGTGCCACCATACCTAGTACTGCTTGAACTTTCTCATCTTCTGTTTAGCTCATTCTTTATTTCTCTTGGAACAGCCAGATTGGGCTCTTGAGAAAGATGTTGAGACTGATGTTCATGCTACAATGTAGTAGGGAACACTCCAGGCCAACCCTTTGGAAGGAGGAGGAAGGAACAGGACCAAGCAGAGGCAGAAGTTGAGCTGTGAGGCAGAGGTCTCAGCAGCCTCAGTGAGGCACGATCACCTCTACAAGCTATCTTGGGGTGAGGTGAGCAGGCCAGGACTTTGGGCCTCTCGTGGGTAGGTAGGGGCTACGTCAGGTGAGGCAGCATCATTCAAGCACAGTAATTCTCAAGGAAGATGAAGAAAGAGACTTGAGTGGAGATTTACAGAACCTAAGACAAAATTATTTTAAATTTTGACTCTTTTTCTTTAGCTGGGAGACCTAAAGGGGGCCCTGGCTGTCTTTTTAGTTGAAAGGAATGAGAGAATGTGAAGAGGAAGGGTGGATGGTGCTAAAGGCAGGGGTTACACTGAGGGCAGGTGTGCCCTAAAAGGAGGTAGACAAGTAGGCTAGAGGTGCTGGTGGCATAAAATGGACAAAAGATGCGGTGTGCAAACTTATGCCTGATGCTCATTTGAGTCCAATCCTGCCAACTAAACAAGCGATTTATTGTCTTGTTTTCATTTACACCCAGGGAAAGGCAGAGTTCTAGCTTTTTCTTCATACATGGATTGCACCTTTGTGGTCATATTTATTTTCTCGGGTTCCATTGTTATCCCAAAAGACCAACTAATACCAAAGTTGGTGTCTTAGTTACTTTCTCATTGCTTGAACTCATGATCCGTAATTCCCAATATCTAATTTAAGAGAGGAAAGATCTACTTTTGCTCACAGTTTCAGAAGGTCTCAGTCCACTCATGGGTGGCTGGTGATGGTGGGGGCACATGGCAGAGGCTGGAAAGCTGCTCATAGCACAGTGGACGGGAAACCAAGTGAAGAAGAAAGGTTGGACTAGCGTACACCCGTTTCGGTTCTGTCCCCGTCACCTGCCCCTTCTGTGTCAAGCCCCAGAATTCCACCCCTTCCAGATCCTTCCGGATTAAGCCCTAGTGATCTGCCTCTTCCGGGTCACGCTCTGAGTAATGTGCCACGTGCTCATAACCTACTATGCACCCCTAATGCACTGCATGCCTGTACTCACTGCTCCTGACCAGGCCCCACCTCTTAACAGCAAATGGCTCCATAGGCATTCCACGACATCCAAATACATGAGATTTTTGGGTACAGTCCAGGTCTAAACCACCACAGCTTATCAGCCAGGAGCACTGCGAGGTGAGGTGGAATATTTCCAGTGTGTCACAGTGTGGGTGATTCAGTGACAGAGATGGAAATTTACAGTCCTGAAAAAATCTATCATATATTTTTTTGTGTGATCACAAGTTGTTTATTTTGTTTTTTTTGTAATTTTTTGAGAATAACATATTTTTTATTGTTTTATATAGCAAATCATACTGACACAAAGTATTTTTTATCTTGAGGAGACCAAGAAACATCAAAGAAACTAAAGAATTACTGTCATGTAGATTTTTATTCGAGTGCAATTAAATGATGGAATCATTTTGGTTTTCCTCTGGCCCTTTATCCTTTGCAGGTTTAGGTGGACTGGCTGGTCATTTCATGAGGACCTGACATTCTCCAGATGCAGTGACTCTCAGTCCATTAATTACTCAATATTTTCTCAAAAAAACCCCAGAATATTGTATTGTGACATGTCCTTTACAGCAGAAACTTTAGCCTCATTATCTAATCTAATACTACTTAAGCTTTAAAGGTCATGTTATTGCCCTTGACCTTAGCATTTTCTTCTAGTGTCTACAGAATGGTGTAGAATGCCCCAGCAAACTTCTGCATGGCTTAGAGTTTAGAGCAAGACACATCTTCCTGCTAATGAGACCCCTTTAGTAGAGTCAATTTTTGTCACTTCACTTCTAGGGACAAGCTACTTATTCTTCATAAGAACTTAGAAAATATTGGTACTATCATTTGCTGTCTTTCCTAGATCATCATCAAAACAACTGTAAAGCCTTAAAACAATGCCCTAGAAAACATGCATATTCTTCCCCAGGCCATAGACTCTGAGAGACGAAAACCATAACAACGGCAAGGTCTCGAAGGCCTGGGGGTTGTTCTTGGATGGGCAACAGTGCCAGCTGTCTGTCATTCTGCCGTCCTTGTGTGAACCCAGTGTAGCCCATGTGGTATCCTATTCATTGGCACAGTCCTCCAGGAAGCACAGCCTCCACGTTGGCACTGTTACTCTAGCGTCACCATCAACTTTGCCATGTGAGTCTGTCTTAGTTACTTTCTTTTTCCTGGGACACAATACCTAACACCCACAACCTGACGAGGAAAGGTTTATACTAGCTAAGGGTTTCAGGACGTCTCAGTCCATTCATGGGTGCCTGGTGGATGGACTTGACAGACGGCTACCTGGAGAGAAGCTGTTCCGGGCACAGCAAGACGGGAACACAGAGAACAAGGAAGGGTGCAGCTATTGTATATGCTTCCAGATCATGTTCTAGGGATCTGTCCCTTCCATGTCGTACCCTGGTGATCTGCCTCTTTTGATGAGGTCCCACCTATTAACAGCCCAGGAAATCTATGGATCTCCATGATTGGATCATCTTCCAAACATGAGGTTTTTGGGGAACATTCCAGGACCAAACCATAAAATCATCTACAAGATTTTGTCCTTACTACAACTTATGAGACATCACTCTCTCTTGAAGTCCATAATTTTCTCTTAGAAATCCAGAAAGTGTGTGTGCATGAGTGTGTTGGTGCTGGGGATAGAGCTGGGGCCTTGTGCATGCAAGGCAAGTTCTCTACTGTTGAGCTACTTTTCCACTTTTTTCTTTTTTCCGATACAATATTCTCTTACTCTTGAAATAGGTGAAAGCCTGCACAGCCCTGAACATAAATATATTAAATAACATGTTATTAAGCTTTGTTTTAAGAAAATTCTCCAGATTGGACTCTAGGAGGGTGTTAACTACGCTCTTCAAGAACGTATACCAACAAAAGCCAGCTTATCTGGTCAATGATTTTTTTTAGACACCACTGCTCCAAATATTGCCTTTAAAACATAAATTCCTCCAAAAAGAAGTGTATTTCCTGTGGGAAGGCATATTGACCATTAGGCCTGTGCAGAAGAACACTACTGTTCTTACTATCCAATCAGCTAGCAGATTTTCTCCTCTTACTTCCTATTAATCTCCCACTACCAGCCTATCAGGGAGGTAGGTCTGAACTTTTTTCCCAGTTCCTGGTATCCTTGCCAGTTGACTGAGTACTAAAAGCTTTTTCTTTTGCAAAAACCCAGTGCCATGCTTATCAGCCTTGTACACAATTCAGGCTGTGAACCGGGAGCTCTTCTTACCAATTCTGTTTCCTTGTTTCTGTTATTTTACCTTCAGAAGGCCACGCACACTTTGGTAGATTAGCATTTTTAGAGATGTCATGTTACCTTTTGTTTCCTTTTAAAAATACTGTGCATTCTGTTCTGGTCCTCTACTGCTACCTGGCAATGTTATCACAAGCTCAGTTTAAAGGATACACTGTTACCTTCTCAGAGTTTTTGCAGCCAGAAAACCAAGCATAGCTCAGTTCAGTTCCCTGACTCAGGTCTCCTCTGAGGAGGAGATCTGGGTGTCAGGTGATGTCTTGTTACTTCCTTATTTCTGGGAAACAGTATCCAACACCCACAACTGAAAGAAGGAGAAGTCTATTTTAGCCCACAGTTTTAGGAGTCCATTCATGGACTCCAGGCGATGGTGGAAGGGCTTGATGGAGTTCTAGCCTGAGAGAAGCTTCTTCTGCCACAGCCTTCCAGAGGACTGGGGTTATGGACACTCACCACCATGCCTGGCTTACTCTTTCATATTTTATAGTAGCTGCCCGGCCCCTGAAATCTTCAGTTGATGACCCTTGAGAGAGGAATTTGCGAGGAAAATCTACTCAATAATGAATATCCATTGTAAGCTGTTCTAGTTGCTACCCTGCAGCTATTCCCCGTATTTCCAGTACTGTGGTATAATGGTTAATTTTGTGTACCAAGTTGGCTAATCTGTGGTGTCCAATTAGGTCAAAGGTCATTCAAGATGTTTCTGTGAAGATATTTCTTACATGTGACTAACAGTACAATCAGTAGTCTTTGAACAAAGCAGACGACCCTCTATGTGGGTGGGACTCCTCCCCCTAAGGGCAAAGAGTGAAGTCTCCTGGATGTTACCATTCAGATATGGAACATTTCCCCCAAAATACGCGTTACACCAAGAACCATATATTTATAGGCCTGCTTACCAGCCCATGGCACTACTCAGAGGTGGCGGAACCTCTAGGAGGTGGGTCCTGTTGGGAAGAAGCTAGGTCATTGGAGGTGTGTCCTTGAAGTAGACCTGGGACCCCAGCCCCTTCCACTCTCTTTGTTTCCTGGCTGCCGTGGTGTGACCCAGGTCCCACATCCAGGTGTCCTCACCATAATACACTGAGCTGCCACAGCCCCAAAGCTGATGCCTCTGAAACGTGGCCCAAATCGGCCCTTCCTTCCTTCACTTTGGTTTTTTCCTGTATTTTGCCATAGTGATGAAAAGCTGACCAAAGAAGGAATTCTTCCTAGAGGCTGCAGTGAATAAAACTTAATGTGTTTCTAGCCCGTTGCCTGGAGAATTTGGATTCAAAGCTTAAATATGAAATCTTCCCTGGCTCTCCAACCAGACAACCTGTTCCACAGATCTCTGGCTTTCCGTGTTTCACACTCATGTAAGCCAATCACTTAGCATCTCTCTCTCTCTGTCTCTCTCTCTCTTTCCTTTCTTTCCTTCTCTTCTCTCCTCCTTTTCTCCCCCTCCCAATCCGCTTCTCTCTCTGTCTCCCTCCTTTCTTTCTCAGTATCTAGTTTGTGCACATCTGTATGACCTGTGTTATGGTTTCAAAAGTCTTACATGTTTGGAAGGCATTGCTGTGACTTTGCCTGAACATGTGCTTTATAAGCCTTTGAAATTGGTTTATGGGAGGAGTTTGGAAAAATTTGAAGATGCTGTGAGCCGAACTTGATGGGAGATTCTGGTTATAGGTCAGAAGACCAGAATGCTGATAGAAGTGTGGATTGGAAAGGCCAGGCTCAAGAAGTTTCAGATGGCAAGGAGAATTGTATTGGCAGTTGGTCTAAAAACCACACATGCTATGCCGTGGCAGAAAGTGTGTTGGCATTTTACTCTTGTCCAGAGACTTTGCCTGAAGTCAAAATTAAGGGCAATGGATTACTCAATTTGGTGGAAGAAATTGCAAAGAAATCCAATGTCCAGGTTATGACTTGGGAGTACTTCTTGCGGCTTTCAGCCAGCTCTATCGCTGAGGATAGAAAGCAATTGGACCAAAACATGTCAGAGAAAAAAGATGTGAAAAGTTTGCACTTTTGCACAACTGTAAGGGGATGCAAAGGTGGGGTAGAAGAGCCCAAGGATGTTAAAGAGATTATCATTAAAAAGAAGCTAAGTACTTGAAAGCAGGACTATAAAAAGGGTTTCTTGAGGGTGTCTCAGGAATCAAGATGTCACCCTTTACCAACTAAAGGATGCCAAGGCAAGAGACCTTGCTCTGAGAAGAATACCTCTGAGCATCATGTACGGCCAAAGACAGAAGTGTTATCCAGAGTACAGTTGCCTGGATTTCAGCTGCACAGGTACTTGGAGGCTGCTGCAGCCAAAGGCCAGGAAGGTAACACTGCTGCTCCAGTTAGTGGCAGACCTTGCTAACGTTCTGTTTCACAGGCACATAGAATGCAAGGGTTGTGGCATCATGGAGGTTTCCACCCAGATTTCAGAGGAAGGCCTTAGTGGCCTAGCAGTGTGCCCATGGGAGGGCAGTGTGTGAAGTTGTAAGGGAGAAGCCTGAGGTGCAGTGGAGACCCTGAAAATTTGGAGAAGCCAGGAGCTTGGATTCTCCTTTAAGGAAAGACACAGGTTGTGAATGGAACCAGTCCAAAGAAGAAAAGGTAGAAGCTGCAGTTGGATGCAACACTGTAGAGGTTGGGCCGCTCAGGCCCTTTGGAGCTCGTATCTTGCTATAGTTTGCCCCAAGTGCTGAACATGGAGCTACAAGACTTAATTGTTGCCCAGATGAATTTAAAACTTTTTTTTGTCCAATAGCTTTCTATCCTCCTGCTCTTCCCTTTTGGGATGGGGTATTTACCATATGCCATTGTGTGTTGGTAGTGCTTAACTTTTGATTTTCATAGGAGCTCACAGCTAAGGGTTTGCCTTGAATCTCAGAAGAGGCTTTGAACTTGGACATTTTAGCAGTGCTGGAACTGTTGAAAGACTTTGGGAGCTCTTAGAGAAGTATTAAATGCCTTTTGCATAAGTAGGTAGACATGAGTCTTTTGGGGGCCAGAGTTGAAATGCTATAATTTGGATCTTGAATGTCTTGAACAGACCTACAGACTGTAGCAATTTTACTCTAGTCTGTGAGGAATAGGGTCAAAACAAGCTTCTCCACCCAGATAAGCTTCAGCATGGAAGGAGGTGAGGCTGACGGAGACTTCAGGTAACGTCTCCTGACAGGAGCAGGATACAAGCTGTCTCAGTTTACCACGCCAGTCCTGCTGTGGGGAGCTGAGTAGAACGGAAGTTTGGACTGCTGATGAAGACACAGCATGTTGTGTTGACATGGGGCCTGTTTCCCGATTGGGGGTGCCGCAGTGAACCCCTGCCTTACTATCGGGCATGAAGCTACGCTTGCTAGGGGGCTGGGGGAGGCAAGGCGCGGGTGCTGATAAGGCACAATTTCAGACTCTGCTCAGAGACTGGAATGCAGTGGGTCCTGTATCTCCTCGTGCCTCTGCACAGCAAGTGTGGAGTCTGTTTCCAGCTAGCTTGCCAGAACGCTTAGAGCAGAGAGTGAGGGGAGTGACTGGAATGAGAGACAGACTTCTGCTTTAGAATCAGCGTCAACTTCGGAGACATTGCTAGCTCAGAGGAGTTTTCTCTGTGCCTTGTTCGAGGGCTCCCCTTCACTGTGTTCCCAGCTGCCATCCGGGACCACACTTCCAGGGACAGCTAGATTCAGGGGCCTGAGAGGGTTGTTGCTGGACTCAGGAGGAGCCTTAACTATTTTACCTAACTAAGTTGCTTAACCATCCTGGGCCCTGGTCACCTTACCTGCAAAATCAGAGGGTGGGACTAATTAGGCTGTCACGTTGAATAATTAGAATGTGGCCTGCACACTTTCTTGTCCTGGCCTTTAATGGAGGCAGTGAGAATCCTGGTTCATTATCAGCTGAAAGGCAGGTGGCAACATTCCTGACAGTCATGTCCTGAGAGGGTTGTGCACAGGAACATGCTAAGGGATCTTGGTAGATTAACGAGCTCACATGTCCTGTGCTTACTGAAGCCCCTGAACTTTTACCTTTCTCCTCTGTAGGCTTCTTAACTGACATGCTGACATCAATCGCTTCCTGCTCAAAAGTCACCTACAATTTTGTCTCAGTCATTGGTTTGGCTCTTGAATCTGTTTTATGGTCCGCAGGCGCGGCAAACAGAGCTTCCTGCTCGGGCGAAATGCAGCAAGGTGTGGCGAGTACCCCTCTGTGTCTGCTCTGCCCGCGATTCTGCTTCTCTCTTTCCTGTCCCATTCTCCATCTCTTTCTGGTCTTCTTGTGCCAGCACAGATGACAACTTTCTAAGCCATATTCCTAAATTGTGCCTGTTAGAGGCAGCACACGTCCCACCCCCTGTGGTCTGGATGGTGCCTGCTCTCTCCTGGGGAGTGACTACCATGTTTCCGGAGCTCCCGCCATATTCCTAAAATGTGCCTGTTAGAGGCAGCACACGTCCCACCCCCTGTGGTCTGGATGGTGCCTGCTCTCTCCTGGGGAGTGACTACCATGTTTCCGGAGCTCCCGCCTCATCCGTGACCTTGGCCCACTTGCCCTGCCTCCTTTTTATCTAAGACTGTTTCAGGGCCTCAAGGACAAAGTCCTCTCAGACTCAAGTCCTTATTAAGCTGAATTGAAGTTAGGTAGCAGATTTGGGTGATACCTTTTTGATTTTAGGGTAGATACTCTGGGCTGAGTATTTGATTGGGCCTGTCTGAGTAGGTTCGCATGCTCTGACACATTACTATCGTTCAGAGAGGCTTATATGAACATGCATTTCTCACAGTGCTGGAGGCTATGAGGACCAAGGACAAGATGCCAGCAGAGGTGGTGTTGGGTGAAGGCCTATTTCCTGGTTTGCATTTGCCATTGTCTTGGTATAGCCTCATGTAGCCAAGGGAAAAATCATCCCTCTGTTCCTTGTCCCATTCATGACTGATCCAGCTTCATAGCTTAATTACCTCCCAAAGGTCCCCAATGTCATTATTGGGGGATAGGATTTTAATATACAAATTTTAGAGGATGTAAACACTAAGTTCCTAACAGAACTAGGACACAGGTTGACAAGACAGAGAAGGTCTCCGTGATGTTGACAGCCAAGTGAGTGGGATCCATGCTAGCAGGCAAGGGACTCAGCCTCTTTGCCTTTCTTTCCACAGTTTGAATGTCTACCCGGTGCCTCCTTCCTGATGGTTTGGCTACCTGGCTTGGGGGCAGTCTACTTGACTGTGATCTAGTTTTCCCTTTGTTCACAGCTCTGTAGCTGCCTGTGAGTTTTTTTACCTGTCGAGAACCCTTTCTGCTCAAGAGGTTACCATCTTTCTGGTAATCATTCAGGGCCCTAGAGTTCCTCTGGACTGCACCCCACTCTCCCAGCTTCTCCTAAATTAGAGGGAGCCACAGGTTCTCTGCTGCAATGAGTCAGACCGCAGTTGTGAGAGACGACTGCCTGTACAGCCGTCAGGTGTGTGCACACCTTCCATCCAGACTAACTGCCTTGGCTGCAGGTGTCCCTGCTTCTCCCACCCCAACACAGGCATACGGAGTGGTGGCAGGAGAAATGTCCATAGGGGAGGCACTCCAGACATGGCGGCCAGAATCTCTCAAGGGAACAGCTTTTTTGTTGTTGTTGTTCATTTAGGCAAGAAACAGTTCTGGAATATTCTGGACTGGGCCAGCCATGTCTATGGTCTGCAGGTGCAGAGTGGGAGATGGTGTCTGACTATAGCTCTTCCCTTTCCCACAGGATCCCAAAGCTTCCCAGAACAGAAGGCTGGGACAAAAGCAGGCATCATCTGTTTGAACCTGGTCATTTCACAATTTTTTTTTTTAAAAAAGGCCCGTAGAAGTAAAATGTCCCGTTCCAACTAATCAGATGCTGATAGAGAAAAGGACCCACCACATCGACCACCCCATGGGGACTGATGGACGTCGCTTCCCCTGGCCTCGATTCCTCAGTACTTTGTCTTTCAATTAAACTTCCTTGTGTGTCTTTAAAACGAATGCTCCTCATTTTGTCTGTAATCTTCTTGAGGAGGGAAAGAAAGACAAAAAAAGAAAATCTATTTCAGAAGACAAGCAATCCTGAATCCTTTTCGTCCAGGTTTCAAGAGACCCCAGAACATCACACCCCGCGTTTTCTTTTTTGTTGTTTTTTCTGGCTTAAGTTTTGATTCAGCAGAAGGAACTAAATGAGCCAAGACAAAGAGAAGCGGAACAGCTCCTGTTCTCGAGCGCGCCCGCCTTTCTTCTCGCCATCCTCCCTGTCAGGGCACGTAGCTTCTAACAGGCCGTCAACACACATCACGAGCAAGCACAAGAACAACAGCCAATTGCCCTGCTTGTGGGTCCACACGTGTGTTCATAGTGGAGTTTAATTTACAGATAGTCAGGTTTGAAAGACTCTGGGTGTGTTATAGAAAAGAACATATAAAAATATGTAAATTTTTAAACTGAAAAAACCTCATAATAAGGAGAATTTGGTGAGTAAACAAACAGAAGTAAAAGAAGCATAACAACTCCTCCATCAAGATCGGAAGGCGTGTGGGGGATGAGCCCCATCTTAGAACGTAGGAGGAGAGTCTAGAGAAGAGGCCTTAGGCACCCCAGACAAAATGCCTTGCCTCTGTTTCCTGATCCAACATCTTCCCACTTCACAATCTCCAAAGAAAACACCAGTAGGGAAAGAAAACATGAAGGAAAGGTTCCTTCTGGCTGCCGCGCAGTCCCTCTCCTCTTTCCTCTGGACTCTCGCAGTCGTCCCCTCTCCCACTGCTCCTTCCCGCTTTCTCCCACCCCCCTGCCATGTTGCAGCCTCGATCCTTTTTCTAAAATCTGCTGTTTCCACTCTCTGTGGTCACAGTCGGCTTGGGCGGGGCCCGGAGGCCTTCCACGTCCTGCTCTTGCTGCCCTGTCCACTCGGCCCCACTTTGTGCCCTGACAGAAGCCTGTCCCTCAGCGAGTCTGACCGTTCCGATCTCTGCAGTGCAGAGGAGGCAGCATAAGTCACACCTGCCTTTTCCTGCTTTTTAAAAAAGTGGTATTGAGGACCAAGCCCATGGCTTTCCCACAGACCTACATCCCAAGGTCATTTTTATTTTTGATTTTGAGACAGCATCTTGCTAAGTCACCAAGTTGCCCAGGCTGGGTTCAAACTTGTGGTCTTCTCCCCCACCCTCCCAGAGTGCTGGGATTACAGGTCTGCACCACCGGGACTGGCTTCCTGCAGCCTTGGTGGGGTAAAGGCCCTCAGATGGACACTCAGTGCGGTCCGTCTTCTTCCAGGCCATTTAGTTCTGTGCTTTCAGAAACTGAGTGTGGAAAGATTCAGTAATCCACCGACATTTCTCGGGGAAGAGACGGGACTTAATTCATTTCCAACTCCCAGCTCTTAGGACCATGTCCCACCTACGGGAAGAGTCAGCAGGCTCTGTGTGAAGCGATACAGTGAGGGACAGACCTTGCTTTCTGGCTCAGCTGTCGTGCCCTACTCTTGCGGAGGGAGCTTGAGTTTCAAAAGAGGTCCTACGACAGTGAGTAACAGACAGCTTGAGCTTTTGTGAACAGTATCAGTTGTGCAGTGTCTTACTTAGTATGTGTTGACCACTTTTCTCCAATATTCCAAGTGGAGGCGTTACAGTTCAGGCTTTATTCCTGCTTTACAGAGCACAGAGAGGCAGAGTATATTCCCAGTGACTGCACAGCAGGGTAGCGTCAGAGTAGGATTCAATACAAGGCCCATCTGCCTGGAAGACCACACTTTTCCTATCACCCCCTGCTGGGTCCCGTGGAAATGGAGCCTGGCCAGGATCCTAGCATTATCCTGGGGCTTAAGTGCCTTTCTTTGAACCCTGGTCCTTTCCCACGCTGATGAGCTTTGCAGATATGTCATATCACATTGTCTGGCAACTTTGGTTTTCAAAGCACTTATCAAAAAATAATCAAACCCGGAAAGGCAGGGTTGAAGCTAATCCTTAGAAAGCGTCCTCTCATCTGTGCTTTCTAGGTGCTCTTCAATGGCATTGTGTGGCGTGGATGGTGTTTAAGTTTTGTAATGCTTTGGGGGCATTGTGAGAATTAAACGAGATCATGCGTGCAGAAGGATTGGAACAGCGTTGGGAGTAGAAGGGGTCTTCAGTAAATATTTAAAGGAGGGTGTGTATCAACATTAATTCAAGGACACATTTTTCCCCTCCACGTGAACTGTGTGCTGGGATTTTCCCTCAGTGCACATGACATCTGAACAAAGAGAACAGAGACTCCTATCTTCCCTAAAACACCGCAGAAAAGGACCTTTGTCTGTGGCAAAGAGGGCTGACAGCAGCAGACTGAAGAAGGCGGGATGTGCAGGGCACCTTGGCACATGAGCAGGTGCTTGGGGAGAGCGGGGGAGCAGGTGGAGGGCCAAAGCGCTGGGGGAGGAGTGTTCCATGGGAGGGTGAGGTGCGTCCCACCAAGAAGATGAGAGCAGGAAAAGACACGGAGGCCCAGCTCTGCGAATGATGCAGGAAGAGCCCTAGGTCCAGAGGACAAGCATGCAGAAGCCTCAGTGTAGAAGCGTGGCCAAGTGGTGGGGCGGAAGGAGGCTGACCTGGAGTGAGTGCAGGGATGCAGTGGCAGGGATGAGCTGTGGGGGCATCAAGGCAGAGGTGGTGAGGTCCTGGAGTCACTGGGAGGCTGCGGGCTCCTGGTCCCATGAGAGCGAAGCCAGTGTACATTCTAGACTGGAACACAGCGTCAGGGATGCTTCCATAGACCGTCTGGGAATAGGTGTATCATTGGAAGGTGCTTGAAATAGGTCCTGCAGAAGTTCATGTGGTGGAATTGCCCAAATGTATGTTAGTGGTATTTGCATATGGGATCTTTGGGAGGTAATCAGGATTAGTAGAGGTCATGAGTGTTGGGGAGGGTGTCCCATGATGGCAGCAGTGGCTTTATGAGGACAGGAAGAGAAACCGGAGCTATCACACTTGCATTCTCATGCCAGGCACTGCCCTTCCCCCATGGTATGGTTTAGCGAGGAGGCCCTCGCAAGATGTAGCCCCGTGTTGTTAGAGTTTGCAGCCATTCGAAGGTAAGCTAAATATGCTTTCTAATAAATTATATGCTTTCAGGAGCTTCGTTATGATGACAGACAATGAACAGAGGATAAAACAGAAGCAGGGAGAACATGTTGGAAGCCATTGCGGCCACCCAAGTAGAAGATGATGCCAGGGAGGGGCGGGTGGGGGCAGGGGAGGTGCTGTTCTTCTGGTAATGGTGACTGAGACTCTGCAGCAGCTTCCTGTATCCTCTGTCTCAACTGTGCCCATAAAATTAATCTCTTCTTAATGGCGGTTCCGCAGGGAGACTTTTTAAGTAAGGAAGCTTCCCGGCGCTTTGTGTTGACCTCTGGTCTAGCTGGCATGGCCCATCCCAGTGCTCGGCTTTGTGTCTCTGTGGCCTGCAGGAGGTGTTCCTGCTCGCCTGGAGTTGGGACCACTCTGTGCTTAGGACTCTAGAGGGAGCAGGGAGCCAGGGGCTGGCCACGGGACCGCCATGCTGGCAGGAGAAGGTGTAGAATAGAAAGAGCAGGTCTTTATTTAGAAACAACAGCGGGGTAGAAGCTCCTGCTGCTCGGGAGGGAGTTCTGAGGGGGTTGTCCCTTTTCCACATCTTAATTTATCCAAATATAAAACAAGAACCTATGTTGGGGTAGAGAGTCTGCTGGCTCAACTTTCAAGGGCAGTAGCCGATGGCAGTGTTCCAGAAGGTGAGCAGGGGCTATGGCGGGCCACTGGTGTGTGGGAGCTGGCTGGTACTGGCACAGTAAAGCCGATTTCTGCACTAAAACTTAAAGAATTTTAAAAACCAGCTGTTAAAAAAGCAAATTAGATAAATTTATAATTCAATAAATTACACTGATAGCAAAGGTCATACACAAAGTGCACCACTTTCTTATTAGTTTACTGCGTTTTGCTCTTATCTGTCCTCCTAACGCTATTTACGTCTATTATGTCTGTGTTCTGGCAACATACTACTGTGTGTCCCTTTCCAACTGTGCCTTCAGTGATAACTCATTGGTAGCTTGATGTTGGCCATTGTGGGAAAATTTACACCCCTGAATTTGGCACGTGCTACAAATCAGGGCTTGGTTATTTCATACGAAGAAAGTATGGAGGAAACCTTAGTGAGCAGGTTCAATTTAAAACTGTGCCATGTTTATAGGTGTAGCTTTCTGAATATCACAAAAATTGAAGAGATAAGCTTCCAGTCACCAAAGCTATAATCTTATTCAGCAGAGAATTTCCTTATGTGCCTGATGGACAAAGTTCAGGCATATGTCTTTATTGTTTCACTTATTAGCATAAAGGAAAATATCCTTTTCTTTTACATTGGTAAGGAAATTTTGGTGTTGAAAGTATCTGTGCTGATTTTTCAACTGCAGTCATAGATTTGCTAAGGATATGAGTTCAGCAAAAATCAATACTACCATTTTGTGAGAGTCAGTGAGCTATGCAGGATTGACAATAAAGTCTACTGTATATTTCATTGTTATTTGTAAATTATATATGATTTTTCATATCAATAAAATACATATGAGCTTGGACACATAGACATACACACACACACACACACACACACACACACACACACACACACACATCCTTCAAGAAAGTTGTTTGCTAAACATTTGGTGACATCCTCATTGGCTAACCAACTTTCAACTACTTCGATGCTGGGGTGAAGAAACTATTTTGGCCAAAATGCCATTTAGATATTTATGACGTCATTCATAGGCCATACAAAATTATTAACTTAAAAATTGGTCTTCCGTATTTGGTAAAACATTAATTAACCCATTGACCTAGTGGGGTGACAAAAACTGCTTCTCTTTGGTGAGGCCTGGTCCAGGCTGATGCAGTGATTTCATGCACTGCACGGGGTCAGCTGTTCCCCACCCTTTGGTCACAGTGTCCTGTGGTAGGTGTGCAGCAGAAGGCCAGGTTCAGCTGACAAGTGGCAGCTTTGGAAAGAGACTGTGGGTTTTTGGCCTGAGGCGACGGTTTTACTGCCTTGAGTCAGGTGTATCTCATCTCATGAGTCAGATGTGTGTCATCTCAACAACAGTGATGTTTAGTGGCAAAACTATGGGGTTGTGTGCACGGTGAACGTTAAGTGTGTTCTTTCCGTACAGGACATAGAGGAATAGACTCTTGTGGGACGTCTTCTCCTCTGTCCCAATGTCCATGTAGATTAAGAGCCTCCTCATCCCTTCCTCAAGGTGCTGATGTTGTCAGTATGTCTTGCTGCTGTCCAGTTTCAGCTCCTCAGCACCTGTTGTTGATAGGTGAAGTAGCTGCACACCCGGGGCACATCCGAGTCCCCCATGAAAACCTTGGCCAGCAGGGCTAATGTGAAGAAGAAAGTGAGCTGATCCAAAATCCTTTTCAGAACCGCATGTGACCTGTAACTGTAAGATAAGGCTTTTCTTGTCAGCAGGGCTGCAAGACGCTCATTTGAACTTTCTTTCTGTGCCAGGCATTTAGTAAGTGTGCAAACTCTGCTAAATTAAGGTATAATGAGATAATAATTAACTTTTGCACATAGCAATAAAAATTAAATCTTTAATTAGTGATTTACATGCCAAGACCATGTTTTGAAGCTTATGTTTTGACTTACTGGTCGTTCAACTATTGTTTTGATTTCTCTGTACCATACAGACCCCCAAAAAATGAAGGGGAAAAAAGATTGTTTGATTTTTTTTGTAACATGGACTTCTCTCCCAGGATGCAGGCAGGTGGTGAGGACCAGTTCTTGTTTTTGCTTTTCACCCTGAGTTGTAGGAAAAGGTGTGAGCAGAGAGTGATTTTTACATCAGAATTACTAATGGGGGGTTAGAGGAGTAGCTCGGTGGTTCAAGCACTTACCTAGCAAACCAAGGCCCTGAGTTCGAGTCCTCAGCACCACAAATGCAAGGCATGATGGTGCATGCCTGTTATCCCACCACTTAGGAGGCAGAGGTAGGAAGAAGATGGCTGTAAGTTCAAGGCTAGCTCGGGCTACATAGTGAGTTCAGGACCAACCTAGACTACAGTATGAAATCTGTCTCAAAAAATAAAAAATTACCAATAGGCTAGCCAGGGAGAAAAGAAGAAATGAGCTTCCACAAAAGGATCAAGATTCTGGACAGTTTTTAAAAAAGTGAATCATGAGTTTACCATAGGACTCAGCAATCCCACTCTTAAGTCCACCCAGAAGGAATGCAGATCTGTCTGTACAAGTTGCTGGGCATGAAAGCTCTCAGCAGTATTCCTTGTAAGATCCCCAAATGGAAAACAACTTAAATGTCCACCAATTAGTGCCAGACCAACTGGGAGCACCCATGCCATAGAATTCTGCTTAGCAATAAAAATTAATGAACTATTATTCCACATGCTACAACATCCACAGACCTCAAAGGCATTACAGTAAGTGGAAGAACACCACACGTGGTACAAGGCCATTTATATGACATGTCCAGAAAAAGCAATTCTATGGAGACAGAAGTAGATTCATGGTCACCTGGGAAAGTGGGTGGGAGCCGAAGGGCTGGAGCTGCCCGTAACTGGGTGTGAGGTGTCTCAGGGACTGATGGGAATGTTCTAAAGCTGGCTTGTGGTGATGGTTGTGCAATTTGACAAACACGCTAAAAAAATCACTGAATTGTATACTTTGAAACTGGTGAATGATAAGGCATATAAAATATGCCTGAATTAGTTTATATTTTAGAATTTTTAACCTTTAAGTGTGATTAGTAATTGATAAGTGTCTTGGGCTTCTTTATCACACACACACACACACACACACACACACACACACACACACACACACACACAAAGACGTGGGTATCCATAAATTCCCCGCTGCTGTGTGCTCACCCCAGATGCTACTTGAGATCTTTTAGTCCTTTGGCTGCTGAACCTGCTGTCAGTGGACACCCCTGGCTCCAGGGCTGTTTTTCAGGCTAACAGCGCCCAGCCATCTCCAAAGGCAATCGCTAGGGTCTTTTCATGCTAAATTAGAGTTAAGCATAGCAGTCACCTGTTAGGAAAATAAACTCTGATTTCAGGAGCTTTGTGCTTTCAAATCAGCCAGACTCCTTGAACTGCAGCCAGCAGATCAGACACAGACATCAACAGGAGACAGATGGAGCCTTTTTGAGCGTGTTTGGGTAATAATGATGTGGTCAATACCTTGTTGGAAATAAAATTAAATGTTATGAGCTACCATCCTTCTCCAAGCGCCCTGTCTGCTCTCTCTCTCTGTGACAATGACTTCGCTAATTGGTTACTAGAATTAGCTTCATTTCATTAGGGCACACTAGCAAGTGTGTGTGTGTGTGTGTATGTGTGTGTGTTTTGGGAGGACTGGAGAGAGGTAAAGAAAAAAGGAAAGGAAATAAAATAGGAAAGCAAAGGGGACTTTTCAGCAATATGGTGAGTGGCTTGGAATACATTTCTATGATTCTCAAAAAAAAAAGCAGCCAGTATTTCACATTCAGACATTCAGAATGGTGTGTGACGTGAGTCACATGCAGAGTCTTAAGTAAACTTGTCACTGTATGGAACTCTGTTCTTATTTCCATTTGCTAATTGAGAAACTAAGGCTTATGGAGGGCTAAGTTTCCTATCTTGGACGTAAGGAAGTAAGTGGCGTCAAGAGGCCAGACTCAACCACGTGTGGCCCAAGGCCCTGGACTCTTTCCACAATACTCTGCCTCTGTATTCACCTGGGGACTCTCGGTGGCACAAAAGGTAGGTGTCTCAACAACGAGTGAGGGTTTCTTCTGTCACAAGAATGTGAGAGGTCTATAGCCTGGACATTCCTTCTTTCCTCCAGGCTCCCAGGCCAGTGAGAAATCCTTGATACAAAGACAAGTGAAGCGTGATAATACGTCTCGTCTTACATCTGCCTTCCTTCCCTTAGACCCTCAGAACACAGTGTACAGATAAGGAAGTTGAGGTGTGAACCTGGAAAACCGAACAAACAAGTCATCAGCTGGGCAGTGGCCTTAACACCTCCTTTCCTGAGCTGCACTGTCTCACCGGGAGTCTGTTTCTTTGTTTGGAACAATTATTTTATTCTTTTCCATGGCGTTTTTGCACCCACAGTATTCATGTTGGCCTCAATGCCAGAGATCCGCCTATCATGAAATCACCTTCTCCAGGCACTGACTTAGCTAGCAAAAGATTGTTGCCAATTTTATGATGATTCTTGGGGAGGCTCACTCTAGCCTCAGCTGTGAGAGTCTGTCCTTATAAATTTCCCAACAAAGACTCCCACAATGGTACACATGTTTAATACCTGTGGCTTCTCTTGCACGGGCCCCGAGATCCCCACGTTTCCTCAGGGAGTTAGCACTACCTCCTTTGCCCTGTTCAGTGCATCATGCCTGCCTTGCCTTATCCCGTGGCCCCTGGGTCTTGTGATGCTCTGTGCTCCCTACTCTTACATTGTGTGTGGTGTAGTGCTGTAACTGCCCTTGTTGGCCTGCCTGTGCCCCTAAAAAAGCTGAAGTGAGGCCCCAAGAAGGTACCACAGGGGCAGCACGTCTGAGCCCAGAAGACTCATGGTTCTCACAAAATCACTTAGTTGCCCGGGCTGGGCTTGAACTTGTGATCCTTCTGCCTCAACCTCCCAGAGTGCTGGGATTACAGGCTTCCAACACCGACTCTAGCACGTAATCTTTGATAAGTTGCCGCCAGAAACGAGACTACTGCTTGAGTCTAACTGGAACCAGTTAAGACTCATAGGTAGTAGCCTCCAGAATCTCTAGTCCTTGACTTCATTCTTTGCTTAGGTTCTCTCAACCCGTGCCAGCTCTATCATTATTATTATTCTGTCCTCCACAGGAGGAACAAAGTGTCAACAGAGGAAGGCATGCATTGTCATGGTTTTGATCTAAAATGTCCTTCGAAGTCTCCTGAGGTTGGATGGTGAGAGGATCATGGAGTGCTGTGCTCATCAGGGGGTCCATCCATGGATGACCTCATGGCTATCAGTGCAGTGAGGAGGCGGGGCCTCGGTGGCGGTGTCACCTGGAAGGGCGTGTCCTTCCCCTCAGTTCCTCTCTGCTCTCTCTGCTTCTTGGCCATCATGGGATGACCAGCTGTCTTCTGCCATGGCCTTTCTCCATCTGGCTTCTGCCCCACAACCAGCCAATGCTGACCTATACTCACTGAAATCCATGAGGCAAATAAACCTGTAAGTTGCAGGTTCCAGGTGTTCTGTCCCGGTGATGGGATAGCTGTAAAGTGAGGGAGGACTTGCTTTCCGTAAGAGGCCTGGGGCCTGTGACTTCTCATTGAACTTTCCTTGGAAGCAGCAAAAATTTTCCCAACTGTAGCGTATTGTTCCGTGATTAGACACTGGGGCTCTGCAGGTAAGAGATGAACAATTCTGAGGGTAATTGAACACTCCACAAATTTTCACAGTGGATCAGCACTGAGCCATTTAGCCCGGTATTTCTGTGATTGTGATGTTGAGAAAATGCATGCCGTTAAATGGTTCTCAAATCACTCTTTCATCTGAGCAAAACAGGACTTGGTATTTGCAGTCCAGGTTATAAAAGCAAGTGGTTTGGGAACAATGGCTGCTTAGAGACCAGGGGAGAAAAGCTTTTGTTGGAAATTTGAGTCCTTAAAATCCAGGCATCAAAGATTTAAAGGAGTACAAAATACTTAAGTGTCTTTGAACTCTCTACATTTTTATTTGGCAGATGCCATTTAGATTGTGAGAGGCACAGCCAGGCTGTAACAAGGATCGCCCCCATTATTCACCTAGGGAAATTGAGTTCAGTGGCCTCTCAGATTAAAAGAGTGGGAGATAAACTTGGGCCATTTTGATTTCAAACCCTGTTTTCTCTAGACAAGTATGTTGTTTTCTTCCTTCTTGAGTATCTAAAGACATAGAGGAAGTATCATTATTCTTCAAGAGTTTTCAACTCATGAGAAGATGTGGTAGGCTATAATGGCTCATGGCCAACAATCCTACAGGCATAGCAAAACCCTAGCCAAGGAAAGAGAGCCTTGACACAACCTTGATTGGAATAGTGTACGGAGGGGTTTCCACACCAGAGCAGGGGTGTTTCCACCACCGTGGCTCTAGTTTCACAGTGTTTTTTTACTGACCGAGAGCATGGATTTGGTATCAAACACAGTACCATGGTTTTGAAGAAGGCATGTAATAAAAATTCGCATGAAGTTTATACTGTGGAATATATAACTCAACTACTTTTATTATGTAAACGTCTTACTCTGTTTGGGTTATTATAATAGAATATTATAGTTTGGATGACTTGACATTTATTTCTTGCAGTTCTAAAGACTAGAAGCCAGAGATCAGAGTACCAGCACAGTCAGGTTTGAGGGTAGGGCCCCTTTCCTGGTTTACAGATGTCTACTTTCTTGCCATGTCCTTGCCTCATGGAGAAAGAGAGCTCTGATCTGTGCGTTTTCTTTTATATGGACACCGATTCTACCATGGAGACTCCATCCACACAACTCCTAAAAGCCTCACTTCCGAATACCATCGCATTAGACTTGATATGGCCTGAATGCCTGTGGACCTCCCAAATTCATGCTGAAATGTCGTTTTCACTGCAGTAGCATAAAGAGGAGGAGCCTGGGTGGCAATAAGGTTATGAGGGCACTTATGAATAAGGGAAGATCTTGAGGGCTGGTATGAACAGACTAACCCTCTGATATAAAATGATAGAGGGAACTAACAGGCCAATATTACCTTTTTAGTCCTTTCACTTTGTGAAGACAAAGTGCTTAAAGTGTCACCTTGGATGGAGAGATTATCTCAACCAGACACTGAGCATCAAGCACTTTGATCTTAAACTTCCAGCTCCAGAACTGGGGAAATTTCTGCTCAACATTCATTACTCAATTCCAGGTATTTTGTTGTAGCTGTACAAATTGTCAACACTTGGTCACGGAGGGACACAAGTAGTCAGTATGTAGCAGTGAATTGTACCTCAGTCATGGTATTAGAATGCTAACAAAACCTAAGTTATACAGTTTTTATTCCAGAGAACAGGCTTCCCTTCGCTCAATTAACTCATTGATTGGCTTTAAGAGCTCGTGGCTTGAGAAATCTCTTAAGCTTTTAGAGTAGAGATGTTTAGATAGGGTTTTTAGACAGATTTGGTGATTTTTTTGATAGGGCTGAGAGGATTAACAGACCATTAAAGTCACAGCAAAATCACAAGCAGCTTAGAAGCAACTCCCTTACAAAATGTTCCTTTAGTGAAACTTTGGTCATTTTTCTTTTAGTAGGTATTCTGTTGAGCGTAATAAGATTCTGGGGTCTGACTGGGTCCTACTGCAATACCATCACAAACTTCTAAGTCCCAGGTCCCTTGTCTACATGTCACATAGGTCAGTATTGACTTCACTGGACACTTGAAAAGGCTGAGTAAGTTGGCGCTCGACACATATACTGTTTAGGCGAATTAGATATGTAGATAACAGCATCTGAAGTTGAGGCACCCAGGGGGCATATGCTACTGTACAAGTTTGTTCACTGGCCACAGTTTGGAGGAGAAGATAGGATGGGCAGCCCAGGGCTTTGGACAGATGGTTCTCTGAGGTTTTCCTCCTTCACTCCTCCCGTTCTTTTCATTTCATTGACCTGCAACTGTCCTTCTCCATTCCTGTTGATCTCTTGGATACTTAGATTTACTCACCCAGAGTTCCTTCTTTCCTCCTGGGATAACTGGAGAAACCTAGCTCCCTCCTGCCTTTCCTTTTTAAAATTGATTTTATGTTTATATTTATGGAACAGTTTTATTATAAAATTAATACCAGATGCTGGAAAAAATTGAAAAAATAAATGTGAAGAAAATCAAGAAAGTAAAAACCATGCAGTAGACAAGTTGATATGTTTTTGGTTACAGCAAGCAATTCGTATATAAGTGATCGTTAAGTTTTGGTAAAAATATATGAATTAAGAGCTGTGCCTTCATAAAATCCTGCTTGATGTTGCATAATAGTTCAAATGAAGCTGTTACAATGTGCTTGAACATCTTCCCAAGCGCACCGTGGCAGGTGCTTTTGATAGCTGTGCACTGCGCAGTGTCATGTCTGGGCTTTGCTGAGTTCTGCCATTGAACACCCACACACTCCTTGAACAGGCAGCTTAACCTCTTCCTCAGTTTCCTCATCCCAAACAAGAAGGGTTTGGGCCACCTACCTCCCATAGAACCAGCACTAGATTATGCGTGTTCCCTGCCTCTGCACCCCTCACCCCTGCCCAGTGCTCCGCATACAGTAGGGTAACCTACTAAGTTGACCCCCAGGTCAACTTATCCTCTTTTATTTCATGTTTCGGGGATGTGAGTATGTACAGAGAATGGTTTTGCTGACTGATGAAAACTGACTTATTTACAGACCCCCCAGGGCCAGCATGAGACACAGGACTGGGGAGCTGGAGGCTGTGAACTCAGATGCTGCCTTTGTACAGAGAGAGAGCATCAGGTCAACCCCACCACGGGCCCTGCTCGAGCCCCCAAGAGTAATGCACATCCTGGGATGTGGCAGCTGGTGAACTCGAGAACCCTCCCCTCCCCATCTTGCCCTCCTTTTCCTCCATCCTGATGTTTAGAGAAAATGATGCTTTTCAAAATCATGACCATATTAACTTCTGAGCAGCTTTGTGCTTAAGAGCTTTAGCCTTTCAGCCTCAAGGATCCAGCTGGGTCTGATTCATGGAGTCTGACAACCCAGGTTGTGCTTGGAAAAGGTTGGTGTTCCCCCCGCATCCACAGGGCATCTGAGCAACCGTCTGGTCATGCGGTTTCTCCTGGGGCTTTTCATGAGCTTCAGGGCTCTCTGCAGAGTGAAGACCTAGGCCAGGACTCCCCCTGACCTCTCTGTGCCCGGCCATGGGGCTCACCCACATGTAGCCCCTCTCTAAGTCACTTGTACAAGGACAGAGGACACTGGTTCTACCATAAGGAAACTGACGTGCAAAGGTTTAGCAGACGGGAGATGGATTGGAGCAGCCCGGCCTCCTGTTTCTTGCCTGGCAAACTCACCTTCCTCTTTTTTCTTTAGTCTGTTTCCAAAAAGCAGGCTGTGGGACCTTTCAAGTCACATATCTCCATATGTTGATCACATGTCTGAAATCTTTTGATGTTCCCTTCTTGGTATGGAGGCAAGACCACAAGGACCTCAGGGTCGGGCTCTTGACCCTTCCTGACGGCTGACCCCCCATCCCTTCCCAACTTTGCCTTGCTGGCCGTCCGTTTCCTTAAAGTGTTGTTTGCTGCTCAGACTTAAGGTCTTTCTTTATCTGGATCCCTTGAATGAGAAATTTGTTTACTTTTCTTTGCTTAGTTTCCAAGCTGTCCTTCACATTTCAACTCAAGGTTGCATTCTAACTCAGTTGTAATAAATCATCCTTGAACTCAATGTAGTTTGCAAAAATATCTAGTTGTAAGATGATGTGCTTTTTTCCCTGTGAATGAATGCTAAGCTTCCAGAAGGCAGAGCCTGCTTGTCCTTTGCTCACCAGGGTGTGGCAGCACTGAGAAGGATGTTGGCCTCACTGAGGTCAGTGCAGTGGGGCAAGAGCTCGAGGGACCTAGGGCTTCCGAGGCAAGTGGACATGGGCTTGCTGGTAGCTCCCGGGAAGTAGTGCCTGCCTCCCTTGTTCAACAAATATCTGTCCTTATTAGAGTTGAGGTGGCTTGGAAAAGGCAGAGGTCGGTCACCTTCCTGAGACAAAGTGGTGCTCTGCGAGTCTAGGTAATGGAATGTGCACTAAGGAGAAAGGCTGAAGGCCCCAGCAGCGGGAAGTCAGCCGAGATCAGCAGGAGGGAAGAGACACCCACACAACTTTCAGAGCTGTTGGGGGTAGCACCCAGGCCCAGGGACTCCTAGCACCAGGCTCAGTGCTTCAGCAGACCTCAGAGAGTCTGCACACTAGCCTGATGAGGGACCATCCAGGCCGGAGTCATACAAGATCGCCTAATTTTCCAGACAACGTCTTCCAGATTATAGAGCTCTTGGGGACAGGTAAGGCTATGTGTGGGACTAGGTCAATTCACATAGAGAGGTACTATCTTCTCAAGACTTACAGAATCAGAGCCCCAGAGACAGACATGTAGACTCACGTGTCTTCAAAGCTTCAGAAACATTTCACTAATCTTTTGAAACAACAACGACAACGACAACAACAAACCTCTCCCTGCTCCCTGCTCCCCCTTCACGTCTCCTCAAGCGGCCAACCCGCATTTGCATATAGCATTTGGAAACATTGTGCACTGAATCTGTAGGGGCCTGGAGAATAAGAATGAAGAAGACAGAGAGTCATTAAGGTACAAGGAAGAGAATACCCCTACTTCCTCCCACTTCAGAAAAACGAGTTATTTTCTATGAAAGTTTCAGAGCCATGTAGACACTCATTAAACTGCCAATCTGAGCTAAATTGGGGTTGCCTGTCATTGATTTAGCTCCTCAGCCTGCTGATTTCTTTCCAACGATAGCTTTGTTTTCCATAGTGAGCCATGGTAGAGGACTTGCAGGGTGTGAATCTGCCTGCACCGGGACTTCGATCATCTGTGAGAGAGTGAGAGCTTTTCTGACCCTCCCCATACCCAGGAGAAGGCGGAGACTGGGCTGCCTCTAGGGTCGGATTCAGGTCCCCACAACTGTCCTGCGGCAGATCTGGGGTCCAGTGTGCGTCTATTTATCCAGAGGCTCTGGATTGTTTGCATCTTGTTTTTCCACCTTCCCCCCCACCATTTTTTAAAAGAATGTATATATGTGATACATAATGTTTACCTTAGTCTATTTTATACACACGTGTAGCACGTCAAAATTATAAACACTCCCCCGTCCCTTTTTGACCTTCCTACACTTTCCTCGCCCCACTAGTTCCCACTGTCCCCCATTTAGTTCTGTGAAATCACTGTATTCCGAAATGATTGTATTTCTCATATGAGCATGATGGTCTCAAGTCGCCTCCGTTTACCTACAAAAGCCTCAAACCTATCTTTCTTCGCAGAGGACTAGTATTCCACTGACTTTTCACCTTCTAATCTCTGTATACCAAACCCTGGGCTGTGTGCTGTGGCTTGAGAAATTGCCCAGACGTCATCTCTCCAGGTGGGCTGTGAACTCTGGGAAGGGAGGAGCCAATACATTGATTGCAGCAACAAGGGAAGAGGCGGGCAGCGCCCTCCGGTCCTCTACTCTCAGTCTCAGCATGCTTCCCTCTAAGTCTTCCATTCATGTGCTGGGCCCTGCTGCCCTGTGGGTGGCCTCTTATGACAGGCAGCAGGATTGAGGGCGATGCTTTTGCAGGAGGCCAGGCCGTTTGTCCCCACGCACATTTGCTGAATGCATGAATGAATGAAAGGATAAGAGAATGGTGGCTGTAATGACAGCGTCCTTGGGAGTCATAAAAGAGAAACACGACAGAAGAGACTCTCATTCCATCCCACCTACACTGCCACCCCAGCAACAGCACCCCATGCCAGCGCTGCTCTGAGGAGTCAGCGTGTCCCCATGCACTCGCACAGCTCATGAAGAGCCACCCCTGTTGCCTGCTGCTTCCCTTCTCCTCTTGCTGTCTGCCAGTCACAGGTCAACCAGAGGAGGTCAGCCCCGGAAGAACTCCACAGGATCTAAGCAGAGTCTGA
Organism: Ctenodactylus gundi; assembly: GCA_004027205.1. Taxonomy (NCBI): domain Eukaryota; kingdom Metazoa; phylum Chordata; class Mammalia; order Rodentia; family Ctenodactylidae; genus Ctenodactylus; species Ctenodactylus gundi. The sequence continues at coordinate 128,027 of PVKB01001515.1, forward strand.
GTGACCCCTGCCCACGGCCTATCGATTGGAAAGCATTTCCAGCCATTCAAGGCCCGAATCCTCTCTCGTAAAGGCTGAGCACTCCGGCTCATTCCATAGGAGGTCATTTAATTGCGTCTGTTCTGGGAGAAGTGGCACAGAGCAAGCAGAAGGCTGGAAACCAGAGATGAGGGGGAGAGGAGACGTCGCCGCTGCCCCCAATGCTCAGGTGAAGGCAGAGGAACTGAGATGGCTGGGGAGGGAAGGTCCCGGTGGCAGGAAGCACGTCACTTCTTTCTGAATCATTGTATAATCTGATTAAAAGATGAGAACACTTGATGGATAGATAATACATAGGTAAGCAGGTAGACGGATAGGTAGATATTGATTGATCTAGGGAGATACATGTAATAGACAGGCACTTCAAGTACAGCAAAGACTTTTTAACCACATGTAACCATTGCAGTGATCTTTAATTGCGAATCTAATATTAATTCAGCCTTGTCACTGAAGAAGTAGAAGACGGAGGGCACACGGAAAAGTGAGTGAGGAAATGGATTCACTGTGGTTTGGGCAATTAGAAACCAGTCCTTTTTTTTTTTTCATTTTCAAAGCAGGTTGGTGGCAGAGGAGTTATTTCTGCTTTTTAGTGGAGCTCAAATTCCCCGTTGTCCTTCAGAGGTCACACAGCTAGTAGAGAATGGGATAGGGGTGCAAATGTGTCATCTTCGGAAGTCTGTCTCTTCAGTTGCGCCTGTAGCCTCTTGTCCCATGTAAAAGGAGCAGTAGGCAGGTTACCTGATTCATGGATCAAGTGACAATATTAAGTGGTGGCTGAAGGCACAGGGAGCTTTTACCTAGAGTGGCCACCTGCTGTGTCAAACTGGGCACCTGACAAGCATCTAAAAATTAAAATGTCCGAAATGTAACTCCCACATTTCAATTCTCCATTTCCCTCGGCTTCCCTGGTGCTGTGAGTGCCCGCTTCTTTCTTACATTTGTGCGGTTCACAAGCCCAGAAGCCATCCTTGGCCATCTGTCACCCTGACCAATCTTAAACTGATCCTGGAAACGCTCCCTCCTGTCTTAATTGATTTTATATTACTGTAATAGAGTACCTGCAATTGAGTAATGCATAAATAAAATAGGGGCGTTTGACTCACAATTTGGGTGGCTGGAAAATGCGAGCAGCATGGTGCTGGCATCTGGTGGAAGGCTTCTGGTCGTGTCACGGCATGGTGGCTGTCATTTCATGGCAGGGAGCAAGACAGAAAGCAAGAGTGAGGGAGTATGAAAAGAAAGAAGGAAGGAAAGAAAGAAAGACGTAATGCCAGGCTTGCTGCTTTCTACCCTCTTGCTGCCACGTATCCATGGACTCCTTCGGGCCCTCACCTGCCCTGAGAGACCAGCAGTGGCCTCTCTAGGTGTGGTGTCCTGTGATCTGATCACCCTTCATTAGGCCTCAGATTTTAAAGATCCACCACATCTATCTCAGTATTGTTATATTAAGAACCAAAGTCCTAGCACAGGGATCTTTGGGGGACAACTTGTGTCCAACCCACAGCAGTTCCCATCTGCCCTTTGCACCTGTCCCTTCTGCCCGTCTGACCTGTTGCTGTCGTCATGGCTGCTTATCTCCCAGCCCAGGAAAGCTGCTGCTCTTTCCCATTAATATTTAGGACAACCTCTGAGCTCACAATGAGAGCTTCTGTTTTACAGACAAGGAGAAGCAAGCCTCAGAGTAGTTACATGTCCCCTGTCCAAGGTCACACAGGAAGAGCAAGTCTCAGAGTAGTTACATGTCCCCTGTCCAAGGCCACACAGGAAGAGCCCATGGCAGAGTGGCAGACTCACTCTGAGTCCTGCCTGGAGTCAACATATGTCCCTTCTGCTCATTGGCCTGATCTCAGAGAAGGACAGAGACAACTGGGGACGACCTCTGGGCCAAGGGGTTCCCCGAGGAGAGGTGCAGGGAAGAGGAGGGACTATTGGCTCTGAAAAAGTGGCCTATCCTAAGCTTTGGATATAAAAAGAACACTTGGGATGTCACCTTGGGAGATGTCCTGCACGTTAACCTTGGGCCAGTGAGCAGTCCTGAGACCCCACCGCTGTCTGGCCAGGCTGCTGTGTGCACCCGGCCCTGTTTCACGTGCAGGATGAAGCGGAAGTTAATTAGTTCTATTTACTGTGTTCACCTGTCATTTCCCTTGCAACTCAACTTCATGCTTGCTACCTCTCTACTCTGATCTCAGGAAAATGATAATAACCTGTGGCCTGGTGTCGGCTTGCTGGGCCTCTGCTCCTGGGAAGCCTAGGTATTCTTTGTGCTAATTACTCCTAAGTACTTTGGGCTGCTGCTTCCGGGAGGCTTGTCTCTGTTGTCAGCTCTTCCGGACAAGCTTTGGTTGTGCAGAGACCTCTCTGCCTGGCTTTCTGAAGCCCTTGTGCTTCCGGCTGTGCAGACCTCCTGGAGAACAACTTGACTTTCCTCTTCTGTTCAATTTAGTGAAAGTCATTAGAAATAAAGAAGCTTCTGAGAACATCTTTAGTAAAATATGCAAGCAGACTGCATGGTCTAAAGGGAGAAGTGGAGGCCCAGGGAGAGGCAGGGCCATTCCCTATTACAAGACTTCTTAGTCAGAGAGCACCCCAGGGAGAGCCAGTGGGAACCTGAGTCTTCTGTCTCTGAGTCTAGAGCATTCCCCATTATAATGTCTCTTTGGTTATTTTCTCTTTCAAGAGATGTGATAGCCCTACTAGACTTTATCCAGTTCAGTTGCTAAATTGGTGATATATTTTACTAATAAATAAGTGCAATGTTTATTTTTATTCATTATTTTGACAAAGATTTAGTGAGAGAAGTGGGATGCTATGACAGGTCTAGGGGCTTCCCAATTTTCCTTGGGGTCCTGATAGCCTGCTCATCTGACTGCTGGTCACTGTGACCAATAGCTCCTGTACCTGATAGTGTTCTCAATCACACGACCTGTCCTAGCCCACAATGAACAAGTGATCTAGCCTGGCCAATGAGAACTGTCCTTTTTCTTTGGCAGCGATCCATCAGTTGCACCTAGCTCAGGCTTATAAGGAGCCATGAGAACTGTGAATTCACATCTTTGCGGTTTCCTCTGAATTCTCTGTGTTCCTCACGTGACTTATCTTCTTAATAATGAACTATGATACACGTATTTAGTAGAGACATTTGTTGCTGGTGGAAGATCTGTAGACTTCCCAGTATTTCCCAGCCTCCTTGCCATCGGGCAGGGCCATGCCTCTAGGTCTGGACAATAGGAAGTGAGAAAAAGGGGTGTATGGTACCCTACTTGCTCTTTTTGCCAGCCTCAGAGAACTGCCACAGTTGGTGGAGCCACAAAACACCAGACTGAGTCACGGCATTGCCCCGTGGAAGGGCCGTCTCCTGGAGAGTTGCAGGACTGACCTTACAATACCAGGGCAACCAAACTGATAAGCTCCTATGCAGTACACCACTGGTTCTTATGGGGTTTCATTGTGATTGTAACTAATTAACTCACACTACCTCAAATATTCCAGGGCAAACTTAGAATGACACACATGTCCTACTTATGTCAAAGACCCCAGCTCCCAGAACATGCCAGTCATTATTGTTTTACTGGCCTCTTGTTTACATAGTCCCTTAAATCTATTAAGCACTTACAGAATTAATCACAGAATTAAAGCTGGCATGGGCTAATTTCTTCGTTTTCCCTAAGCTGTGACTATAAACTCATGGTGAATCCAAGCCAGGGCACTGGTTTCCTGAATGGGGATCACCCTCTGATCTGTCATTTGGTCTGTGCTTATACCCAGTGATGTGCCTGGGAGGACACCCGAATGCAGGTGGCCATATGTGCCTGTGCTTGTTCCTATATCCTTACCAAAGCACCAGCTGCTGTGCTCTGGAGAGGACCCATGACCACCTGCAGAGGACTTTTACTATTCGTGGTGGTTGACATGTAGGATGAGCATGTCGTCAAATTGTATAAATCCAGATGCTTTGGAAGATGAAAGGGAACACTGTGCGTAATTACTCTGGGGAACAGCATGAACTTAAATGGCCTTGGGAAAATCAGGATGCACACCCCAGTGGGAGGCAGCTTTGGAGAAAAGCAGATAGGAAGACAAAATGATGGCATCAGAACTCCCCAGGCCTGAGGAGTCTAGGAGGACCTAGCATCTGTGATCTGGCTGTACTCATGACCCTCTTTGTGAACTTGAACAAATCAGTTTCTTCCTAAGATTTCAGCTGCTTTGAAATGGAATAATGATAAATCCTCTTAACAACATTATGATAATATGTATGAGAGACATAGTAATTGTGAAAAGCTTTAATGCTTTCTTCATATCTTGACACTGTTGCTGTTGACCTTGGTATTACTGGGATTGTTGTTTCTTGGTTATTAGAGATTTTCCACTTGTGCTTCTTGTTCGAATCATCTGCTTGGATTTATCTAATGCGTGCTCTGTTGGTTTGCTTGGGCTGCCATGGTGAAACTTCAGGCTGGGTGGCTTACAACACAAACTGATCATTTCAGTTTTTGGGGCCAGGAATTTCAGATCAGTTTCTTCAAGGCTCCTCCCCTTGGCTCAAAACTACTTGTCTTATCTCTGTGTCTTCACATGACCTTCTTTCCTTACACCTCTGGCGATAGTTTGGTTCATATTGGGATACTTCATTTCAATCTTCACTTTAAATTGAGCTGGGGTGTAACTCAGTGATTAGAGTACTTGCCTAGGAAGTGTGAGGCCCCGATTTTAATTCCACAAGGACTGGCTTCTATTCCACAACATCATATAGTAGCCGGACATAGTAGTGCATGACTGTAATCTCAGCACTTGGAAGGCCGAGGCAGAAAGATTGCCATAAATTCTAGACCAGCTTGGGCTATCTAGGTTCAAGACCAGCCTGGACTAAAGAGCAAGACCTTGTATCTAAAAAAAAGTTCTTCTCTTCCATGGCCTTATTTCAGAGAGCGCTGGAAGTTATGGTGTCACCATATACACGTGGGGGATTCAATTCAGCCCATACATTGTTGCCTTCCCCTACCCCTAGCAGCATAACTTGTAACATTGAAGGCCCAGTCAGTTGTATTGAAGAGATTTCAAGATTATGCTCGACCTGGTGAGTTAGAGACTTGCGGCTGATACCAAGCAGAGCCTAACATCAAATTCCCGGCTCTCTCTCCCACTGCGGAGTGATGCTACCTGAAGCTGACAGGCTGCTCTGAGCCTCTGCCCCTCCTCAGCCCTTCCTGCCAGTGATGGGAAGCACTTTGGACAGGATGCCTTAGCACCGACACAACCAATAATAGTTTGTCAGGAGCTTTGGCTCATTGGATGAAGCACTCTGTCAGCTCTGGTGGGGAGTGACTGGCCTCAGGGCTTGTGTGCTCTGTGCTGGGGTCTGTGGAAGTGGTGGCCTAGAGCTCTGGGCCAAGGGTGGGGGATGGTACAGGGAGATCTCAAGGATCTGCTCAAGGACCCAGTTTCCTCAATGAAACGAGGAAACACTTTCTGCATCAGGTATTTCACAAAATGAAGAATAAATATAAGATGAGCTTGTAGTTTCTAGAGCGTCATTGGTCAATATTGCAGTCACATGCCTGCCTAGCTACTTATATTTAAATCAACATTAAAAGAAACAATTCAGTTCCTTGCATTTTTTTTTAAACCAGAGTTTGAATCGGGAGCCCAAGCTACAGATCCAGTCCTATTTACTTTTTTCTGATTTTTTTTTTTTTAATCTGGAGACAGGTGTCACTAAGTTGTCAGGCCGAGCTTAAACTTGGGATTGTCCTGTCTTAGTCTCTCAGAGTGCTTGGTCACAGATCTGCAGCACTATGCTGTGTTCTGTTTCTCACTTGTACAAGTTGCATGTTAAACTTGCAAATTTGGCTTGTGTGTGTCCCCAGGAGAGCGTTCCTATTGGGATAAAAAGTCCTGCAGGATGGGGCTGATCCCAGTGCTTTTTAAATCTTCCCTTAGGCAATTAGTGACTACCACACAGGTGACACTTGGGAGACTTCCCTTGTTCAGTCCATTTCCCACATGATACATAAAGCGGGATGACTGGGGCTGGACTGCACAATGGCCCAGTTTCTTTCTTTCTGTTAGCAGTTTTTTTTTTTTTTTTTGCATTGCAAATTCATGTACATGTTCATGGCATACAACCTGGACAATTTGTGAACTAATGCATCACTTTCTGAAGGACTTTTTCCTTCCCTGTTCCTTTTCCCCCCTCCCCTTCCCTCCGTGTCTCTGGGTAGGAAATGCCGAGGTCAGATAGCCCAGTTTCTAACTCCTGAGCTGAGATTCACCATACCACATCACTTCCAACTTTCAGCTTAACCATGACCAGTTTTCCCCAGTCATAGGAGGCAACGTCACCAGAGTTTGACTTGAATGGCTTGACTTCCGGAACTTCTGCCAGGGGTGACCCGGAGTGTCGCTGCAGACAGCCCTCAAGAGAGCTTCGAAGTTCCCCTTTCTCTCTTGTTCTGTCTGATACTCATACTCGCACGTGCACCCACTCACAAAGTTCGAATGTCCCAAGGTGGTGCTAACCGCTGCGCAACCAAGGAGCCTGTATAACGCTTTCACTCCCACCCCCTTTCCGCAGAGATCTTCCTGCACAGCTCTGCATTCACAAGATGCAGACGAGGGGGGCTGTTCGTGTAGCTCTGACCCTTCACCACCACACTGCACCTTCTGCCCTCCCTTCTGCCCCGCACCCCCCAAGAACTGGTTTTGTAGCTTGAACTATCAGCAGTAATGTGAAACCACCTAGCAGCAGATGAGAAGCGGCTGCTCGAAGCAGAAGAGAGAAAGGTGTCCCCATCAGAGAGCCCAGCTTCCTGGCAGCCTCTGCCCCTGTGGGAACAGGAGCAGCAGCTAGGAGGCTGCTGGGAGCTGCCTCGGAAGCATGCCGCCCCCACCCTCTGAGCGTGCCAGTGCGGTTTTTCATGTGAAGAAAAGAATCAAGCATTTGATCAGAAGGAATAGTATTTTGCCTTGGGTATCTCAAAGCTACAGAAAGCTCCCAACTTTCTGACGGGTCAGTTTTTAACTTTGTGACTCTCTGATGTAGTGAAAGTGATGCGTTCTGTAGCAGCCTACTTTGGGTCTTGAATTTGAATCTCTTCCTGCCTAGCTGCATATGGTACAACCCTCTCCTCATGCTTGGCGGTGGCAGTGAGCCGGGGCTCCTGGCCAGCCACGTGGCCATGAGGGCTTTGCTGCTAAGCAGTGCTAAGCATTTTTGACTTTTGATATTTTCAATGAATGGTGGGTATAGCCACGTGGTAAATGAAGGGACATTTGCACAGGAGAATGAGATAGAGACCTCAGGGGTGATTTAGACCCTAAGAAGAGAGAATAGGTGCAGAAGGACCTGGAAGCTTTGCTAAGGGAGTGAGGCCGGGCTTACTGGAAAGGCTTTGCAGGCTGATGGGCTGGTAGCCTAGGCTGGGCCTAGGGTGCTGCTGTGGCTTTACTGACATCATGCTGCTGGGACCCAGGGGCTCCACAGGTGCAAGCAAATAGGTGGTGCCCCAGGCTGGCTACTGACGGCCAGAGTCGGCACTAACTTTGAACCACAGACTCACAACTGCAGCTGACAAGGAGGGATTTGTGGGAGGACACAGTGTTTCCAGTGGTCCCTCCACCTGGGGGACTCAACACAATAGAAGACCCTGCAGGGGATCCTGTCTTGTGCTGCCTACATCCCTCTTTGCTGCCAGATCTCCTCATCCAAAGGAGTGAATGAGTGAATGGATACATGAATGACAAAAACGCGTCTTTCAGAAATATTATCTACTAGCTCAGAATTCTCAGGAATAACACTATAATCACTACCATACAAGAAACAAGGCTTGTGAGCCAGTTCAGAAGAAAAGGCCAGAGAATTAATAAGTCCAAACAAATGACCAAACCTGGTGCGTAAACAGCTCTGTAGCATTTTTAGCTTGCACTGAGGTGTACACTCTAACTTCATGTCCAACTCTTCCTGCTCTGTGCCTGGCCCAGGTCCCAAAGCTGTTCTGCAGCGTGCAGAGATGGCCAAGGGGTCATGTGTGCTCTCAGGGAGCTTCTGAGGCGGATGTAGAAGTGATGTGAACGAAAGGTGAAAGTGATGGGCGTTTGAGAAAAGATTCCATGAGAAATTAGAATAAGGAGGTGGGGACCAGGGTCCTGACATACCGAGGAGGCCTGGGCCCTTCACACGGAGCTCCTCCCCAACCCATGTTCATGTTTTATCTTGAGACGAGACCTTGCTAAGTTGCTAAAGTGCCCAGGCTGATCTCCAGCTTGCGATCCTCCACCCTCTGCCTTCCAGAGAGCTGGGGTGGCAGGACTGCACCACTAGGCTTGGCTAACACTAATGCCTTTCTTTCCACCCTAGAAAGCCATTTGGTTGATATCCCAAGGTGGAGAACTCGAAGAGGGGATGTCACTTAGACAGAGGTGGGCCACTAGGACATAGCAGGTGGCGCTTGGGGAGGCGGCACGGGGAAACGGGGCAGGCGGCTTGGGCATTCCAAGGAAGAAACACAGTCATGTGATTTCGCTTATGGAGCCCTGGAACTGACACCACTTACGGCAGTGCTGGGACCTGCACACACCTTGATAAGTCATGAAATCTTTGTTTTCCAGTTGTCCTATCAATATTACAGACAGGGAAAAATGAATAAAGTAACACATCATGAGAGTCACCTCATTTACTGGGATGTAGTAGTCAGCTGATGTCTGAAAGTGAGCTCAGAAAGCCGGTAAATTTAATCCTCAGTACCTCAGTTCTAACGCAAAAAATACCTATGTTTGCTCCCAAGAGTGATTTGTAAAATGGTGACGATGAAAGGCATGTAAAATGTTAAAAAGATCGCACCACTGTAACACCAAGTGTAGGCTGAGTAGTTGATGTGCACTCTCAACTCTGTCCTACCGCTTCTTAATTCTTATCTTCCACTTCGAACTAGAAATTGTTCCGAGAAGTTCTTTGTGCTGAGGATTCATATAATTCTGGGGCAGGGTTTAAGTGCTACAGAGCATGAACAGCAAGTGGGCTCATGCCGGTCTTAGCCAGATCTCAAGGGTACCTGCCGCCCCTGCTTGTATTTGCATATACTGTGATGACTGAGGAACCTTCAGACAAGGTGCTCTGGGGGCCAAAGAAAGGAGGCTGAATGATGACCAGTGCTTCTTCCAGCGTATCTTCCTGGTCCCCTCCTATTGAGCTTCTGCTCCAGCCGCAGGTGGACGCTCTTCTCCACCGTGCCAGCTGCCCTGCGTCCTCTCTGTCCCGGCACTCATTGCTCTTCATTGCTTATGATGTGAGGTAAGGACACAAGCGGATGGATGATAGACAGCATGAAAGGTCGTATGTCACTGTTGCCAAGGTCCAGTCATTGCCTCAACTATAACAGAGTTTACATAGTGCTTGAAAAGTGAGTAAGTGTGCCTTGAGAAAACTTTAGCTCTATTGTTCTCGGATTTTGTCTACCTCTTGAAATATCAATTCCAGTCCCTTTTCAAGGTAAGAACTTTATAAATCTTCAAGGTTAAGTAGAAGTGATACAAGTGCTTAACTCACACAGACTCCAGTTTACATACTTAACTTCCTAATCTTTCACTTTGGAGATAATAATACACTTAATCCTCATTCAATCCTCAGGATGATCCTATGACATAATATATACGCTGGGTGCATAGGAAGCATTTTAAAAATGGTGCATGACCTCGCACACGTGTGCATGCACACACACACACGCACGTGTGTGCACATGCACTCACGTTAGTTGTGTTTCAGTACCCATTTTGAAAATTCTAAATTGGTGTTGCACTGCCACTAATTTGAATTCTTCTTTTAAACTAACACACCAAAAAGTGAATTAGAGTCTGGACTTTGCAATCATAGGGTTTATTTTTAAATCCAAGAGAGCCTTGGCATTCGAACGGACAGTCTGTGCCACTTACATGTCACCTCAGAAAATGGACCCAAGACTTGAAGTGCAAAGTGAAATGACCAGATGATGGGTTTCCAGGCTGTGTTATCAGCTTTGGAGCAGATGTGCCCAAGCAAATCCATCATTTCAGGAAGACATTCCTCACTGCCTGTGAATATGGCCAGAGAAAGACAGAAGTAGAAAAGACAGAAGTGGGCCACCAAGCTGTGTGCTTTCTTGGCACGCTGGCATGGAGCTTGACTTTGCAGTGATGCTTCAATAAAAGCACAAGAAGGCTGTCTCCTCTGAGCCATGCCAGTGTGAGGGCGGAAGGCTGTTTCCTCACAATCGCTCTTTCTTTTTGTATTCTACTTAAACATGGAACCTGTTTATAGATGCACAAAATTCCCATGACCTCCATTAGCCTAAATTTCAGTATGTAAACCGTCACTCTGATGTTCTATTATTTAGCATTAAATTTAATCAAATAGTAGCTGGGTCAGCCCCAGCTTTATTTTTAAGACCACCACACCACCTTTGGTTAGACAAAACACACAAAAAGATTGCTGGACAAAGACTCTCGTTGTCGAGAACACAGTGAAGAAACCTGGCCTCAGGGCCGATTCTTTTAGGGGTAGTTCTTTTTCGTCTGTTCTTTGTTGGCAGCCCTGGACATTGGCTGCGTCTCCACCCCGGTGTTTCTGTGTGGCACTGTCATTCGGAGCCTCCTGGGGCTTTCTGTAGCCTGAGCTCATTAGAGGAAAGGTCTCAGCCTTCCTTCGTCAGGACCTGGTGGTCCAGACTGGGGATGGCACGTGGAGGTACAGCTCAGCCTCGGGTGTCCCACAGTGACCCCCAAACACGTGTTGTCTACCAAGAGAACCAAGCTTTTCTTAGCACGTCCCTCTGTGACTCTGCGGGGGGGGGGGGGGGGGGAAGTAGGGGCTGCGTGACTGTAGTCAAAGAATCTCAGTGTTGTCGAGAGATCTGAAAATTCGTTCATTCCATTCTCTATTTGACTACTTCTTATAAGGCCTCTGAGCTGGTGGATTACTAATTTTAAGTCTTTCAGGCTTCAAGAAAACATCTAGGCATGTATCTTCTTTAGATCTGAATTTTATTGTTAGGACTTGATTCTTTTATTTTCTTTTTTTTCCCCTTATAGTACTGAGAATTGGACAGTTGGACAGAGGGCCTTTTTGCTGAGATATAGCTCTTTTTTTAACATTTGCTTTAAGACAGAGACTAAGATACTCATCTCCCCTCTGGGTTCAAACTTGTGATTTTCCTGCTTCAGTGTCCCAGAGTTCTGGGGTATAGGTGTACACCACCAGGCTTTTGTTTTTTCCATTTCTTCCTCCTTTCTGTCATTAATTTCATGAGGAGAGAGAGAATACAGTGGAAGGCAGGTAAGCTCATGGAGTTGGAGAAAGACTTATTTGTGGACATAAAATTAGCTCTCTCTGGCAGGACATGTAGGAAAAATCCATATTAAATCTATTGAGCTTATAGATATGAGCTCATTATTAGGAGTTCTAGGAAAGAAGTACTCTACGTCAAGTACCTACTATGCCCAGGTGAGGCTTTTTCTGTATATCCCAGTAATTCCAAGACAAAGGCATTACAATTTTTACTGTAAAGAGAGAAAATTAAGTTCTTTAAAAAAATTTTAAATCATGTATTTTTATTCAGCCACCCTTATAAGACACTATTTCATGAAGCAGATACACAAGGCTAATGATCCTGGCCTCCTGCCTGAAGCCCGGAAGTCCTTCTCTGATTTTCAAAAGTTGTCGCACATTAGCTTCTAACCTAAAATCCTGACTTCCAGATTCTAAGTCAGTGCTTTTCATGTTATACCTAATTATGTCAGATTTACCGATCGAGCTGTGGCCTCTCTTAGACATGAGAAGATGCTAGAAGTTTCACCTTTTGCGTAGACTGCAAACCTGAAAGCAGTGACAACCTGATTTCATTTCTTCTGGAGGACAGCATTCCAGTCTTTAACTGGTATTCTCACTGAGATACTGCTTTGTACAAGATTTCATGTAGGGGTATCAGATTTCTATGGTCCCTTTTGAGCTGATTAATATGTTTCCGATGTATTATCTCAAGTGACTTCAGTGGCCTACAGTCTTGAGAGATGTATTCCTACCTCTGCTCTAAAGATGAAGGAAATGGCCATCTTATCTGAACCCCAAGTGCCCCTATCTGCTGCTGGAGCTATTACTGTTTTATAGCTCCAAGTTTAAAATCCCAACAACTGAGAGGCACACGATGCCCGATATTTCTGAAATGCACCACAAACATCACGTGACTCTCATCTAGCAGAGGGTGGAGGAAATATTGGACACCAGGTCCAGCTGACGTCAGGGCTGAATCTCCCAGAATCATATTAATCTCTTTTCACAGGGTCCAGGGTTAACTATCTTCAGGATCAAACATTCTGCTATTTCAAGCATCTATACATGAGAGAAAGTACAGAAAACTGGTTGGACTTATAACCCCTGTTTAGGCCAGGGACTAGAAATCTTAGATCTCATCTGGGTACAGCGCTGACCAACAAGAAAAGGAGACTTGGGCTTTCTGACTTTGTGTCAGCCTCCTCCTCCCCCACCTACTACCCTACCCCTTGGTCCCATTCTTCTGGACCTTTATACCCAACAGAGCAGCTCAGCACTAAGCCAAATACTTCTCAAAGTCATATCAACCATCTCCTGTCCTCCTTTCAAACATCATAACATCCAAGCAACACAGTTCCCCAAGATGAGAGATCTAATGTCTTATAGTTACTGAACTCAACTAATGCCTTCACTTGTATCCTTCAAAGATATCTGGTGTGCCTATCTTATCAGGTAGGGTTGGCTTAAAAATCCTATATTTTTGAAACATTCACCTAAGGAGATAATTTATTCAAATAGGAGTGCCACACAGCTTGGCATGTAGTGTAGCTAATTCTTACTCACTGGATGATCATTCACAAATTATTGGTGAATTACATTAAACAAAGAACATGCCGGGCTCCAAGATGTGTTTCTTTTCTTTTTAACATGAAAATAAGAGTGCCATTAACAGAACCAGACATACAAGATCCTCTTTTCTACTCCTTTGAGTTAATTTAGTTAATTTTTTGAAAATACTAATTAAAAATTGAATTTCAGTTTACTTTATGTCTTGCAGTTCGATGAAATAGATACCTCGGCTGGAACTTCCATAGGGGAAAAATTAATAACCTGTTTTTCATCTGATACCTGGCAAAATTGAGGGCTACTGAAAGAAAGCCTCAAGTATAAGTGAAAGTAAATTGAAGGTGAGAGGCCGGAAGGAGACGCAGAGTGCTGGAGTCAGCTTGCTTTTTGGTGCCTTTGCAAGGTGAGAACGGTCTTTGATTTTCATGGTCTAACAGAGCATGAGTCACTTGAAACAGGACCGAGTTCTTCCATGCTGTGGATTTGTGGGGAATGTCGAGAGGGGACTGTGGCTGGAAGAGTCTCGCAGGAAGTTCTAACCCCACTCCCAGGTAGAATCCGACCCTCCAGGGCACCGCCCTCAGGGTGCAGAGAATCACAGCAAGCCTGTCAGTTGGGTTCTCAAACATAGGTGCCTGGCGACAGTTTTGCCTACTGAGGATGTATAAACACAAATGGATTTTCAGCCTATGTTATCTAGAAGCCTTCAACTTGCATTTCAACTTGGTGAAAGGAAGTCTTGTATTAATAGTTCCTTTCAGTGCCCGACAAAAGCAAACACAAATCCTCTGGGGGGCGCATATCCTCAGCCTGGCCTGGTAGAACCCCTGCTGCCTTGGCTTCTAAGAAACATGCTTCAGCCTTCTGAAGTGCTTGGATGACAGACTGGCACCACTGCGTCCAGCTTGAAACATAGACCTTTAAAATGCATCAGTTCAGAATTCTGTACAAAGTCAATCAGTGAAAACTAGGAAGGAGAGGTTGAGATAGAAAGATGAGAATGAAAATTCTAACATGCTCTGATTAGAGCTCTTAGAGATGAAAAAGAAATGAGATGTTAGAAAGGATCTTCACTTGGGGTATCAAAAAATAGTGACAAACATGAAAACGGGAAATTGTCATTTCCTATGTGTCACAAGCTAGATGAATAAGAGGCATTGGCAGCTGTACATATTAGGGTAAAATCGCAAAAACCCCAGACTCGAGAAGATTCTGAAAGCACCAGGGGGGAGAGAAACATTATCTTTGGAAGGATTGATCTTTTAGTTGTTGTTAGCAAAAGAGTGTAGGAATATAACTTTATGCGCTTGAGGGAAAGTAACTGTTAATCTGAAATTCTGTGGCTAGTGAATGTATCATTTTAAGGGTGAGGGTGAAAATAAAGACATTTTTTGGGCACCAAAATGTATTTTCTTACAACAGGTCATCCAAAAGGAATATTCCAGATAGTGTTTATCATACTGAAAAGGAAGAGATCTTTGGTGAAAGTTTGGACACTTGAAAAAGTCATATGAAAAGAAGTTGTGCTAAATATTTTAGCAAATATTTGAAGTCCCTGATCTTTAATATAGTAATATTAATAATAATATAATAAAAAGTCATAAAGAATTAACAAACAACATAAAATTTAAATGCATGACAGTTGTAGCATTTAAAGTGTGTGAGTACAAGGAATTAAAAGGGCACAAGATTTAGGTATTATTTTCAAATATATGGTTTGATCATTTAATTACATATTAGTTACATATTGATCATTTAATTACATATTAAAATATCTGAGGGAAGCACACAATTAGGAATGGAAGATGTCAGTAAGATACTTGTGGACATGCAATTAGGTAAGCAAAAGTGCATGTATGCACACACACACAAACGCACACATACACACACACGCATGCACTCACTGAAGTCCAAGGAAAACAAGAAAAAAATAAGGCAAAGAGGGGCAATTATAAAGTCCAAAGTAGAGTGGAGATGAAACTTGGCGGTTACAATGGTTGTGAATGGAGCTAACTCTTTAGTCGAAAGACAGTTTTTGTTTTACGAGGATAAAAAAATTCACAATCTGGCTGTTTGCTTTTTATAACAGGAGGCCTAAAACATAAAAATTGGAAAGTTTAAATATAAAATGATGTGAAAGTTGTACCATAAAAATACTCATTAAAAAAGAGCTGTCTTGGCTATGTTAATACAGGCAAAATAAGCTTTTTAAGAGAAAGCCTTTTTCCTAAGTGGGTCAGTACATAATAACAAGAAGATTCAGTTTTATGGGAAAATAACATAATCTAAAAATTCTATGTCCCTAATAATATATGTATTTGCAATAAATATTAGGGAAGAGCAAATTTGCTATCATACAACATGCTTTTTAACATCTAATCTTTGTAATAAAGAAGATGAAAAGACAGAAGAGGAAGTAGGCTTTAGAAGACATCAATACTGTGGTTAAGAAGTCCCACGAGTCTCTGTGAAACCATGCCTCTAGTTAAGGGGGTGCAGGTGCACATGAGCAAGTGCCCGGGACTCAGCATGGTTCTTGTTCTAAGAAATACTCACAAAATAATAAGATATACACTATTTTCTGTGAACACTATAAGATTAATTTAGCAACCAGAGACAATGAGGTAATAAAAAGTCTCCGTTTATTTGTAAATCAGAAAGTTTTGAGTCAAAGAATAAATAATAGGAAACCCCTTATAATTTTAAAATATAAAATACACAGTTAAACTGTGTATATTTTAGAAAAGAAGAAAAACTAAAATTTAACTGCCAAAGCACCTAACTTGATAGAAGGATAAATTTCACAAGAGGATGGTGCCGTAGAGACAGGAGGTAGTGAAGATAATGGCAGATGTTACTAACACAGAAAAGAAGTTGCAATATAGAGGGCTGCAAAATTCATGAGTCTTTGGAAAACTTGATGAAGATCGAAAGGGGAGGAGCCAGGAGATTAAATCAGAAATGCCAAAAGGGAACTAACTATAAGCAGATGAGTGGTTCAAATGATGAGAGTATTAGAGAAGAAATAAATGTTTAGAAAAAACCCCATAAATTATGAAGGAATAATCAAACTGATATTTTTCTCTATAATTGGCAATAACATTGATTCAAGACTTGAAAAACTTCCTCCTGGGAAGTGTAAATCTGGGAGAGTCTTACTGGCATTGAAGTAAATTACTACTCATCACAAATCATTTATTTGGAGTAGAAAGTTGGGAAATACTCTCTTGCTCATCTGGTGGGGCTCACACAAACCACAGGCTGATGTCTCACCAGAAGAGTCGGAGAAAAGCATACGGCAGGCCAGACTCATCAATACTCAGCGGACGAACCACACCAATGCAGTTAAAGATACCGTCTGTCACGAGCAAATTAAATTTATCTCAAGAATTTAAGTTTTAACATAGGAAAAATCTATTGATATAAATACTTCCATTAAAGAGGACGAAAATGCACATCTCAGTGAATATAGAAACATATTGATGAAAATTGACATTTGTGTTAAATTTAATTTTTTTAAAACACGCTTACCAACTTAGCATCTTAAATCTGATATTGAAAGCAATTTAAGTCTGAAACAAGATGCATTCTTTAAGGTGAGCCATTGAAATAGCTCCTCTTAAGACTGAGAATAAGATGTCCTCTCTCACCATTTTCTCATGGTTTCAAAGATCCCAATTAATGAAGTCCAGCAAGGAAAATAAAAAGATGAGAAACGAAGAGGAAAGAATATAATTCAATTTCTTGATGTGATGATTCAGTGGTTCCCAGCCTTCTTGACACCGAGGACTGGATTAGAGGAAGACCAGCTGTGGGCAGATGGCTTTGAAATGGCCACAGTAGCAGCAGCAGCAGAGGAGCCACGAGGAAGCTCCACCTCTTGTCAAGGGGCCTTAGAACCTGATAGGAGCATGCTGACAGGAGGCGGGGCTTCTCCTCCTCCTCACCTCCTGCTCGCAGCTCACCTGTCCTGTGGCCCAGTCAGCAGCCTGTGGGTTGGGCTCCCCTGATTTAGGTAACAGAACCAAAACTGACTGATTGTTAGGATTGGCTATACATTTAGGAGACTCGCAGCATACATCATCTATGAAAATTACAATAACATATAAATGCAGTTTTGATAGCTTATCATTTAGGATACCGTAGTAGATAGATGTAAAGTGCCTGGAAATAAATCTCTCACAAGATCCTAAAGTCCAGTTTATGAGGAAGAAAATTATAAAACATTGGGGCCGGGGTCGTAGCTCAGCTGCAAGAGTGTTTGCCTAGCAAGAGGTCTCTGAGTTTGATTCCCCAGCGCCACATAAAACAGGTGTGGTGGTCTGTTCCTGTAATCCAGCACTCCAGAGGCTGAGGCAGGATTGTCATGAGTTCAAGGCCAGCCTGGGTTACATAGTGGGTTCAGGACCAGCCTGGACAACAGGGTAAGACTCTTTGTCAAAAAATTATAAAACATTATAGAATTTTGTTGGAGAGGTTCTCTCTCTGGAGATATATAACATGTTCCTGATCTAGAAAATTTAATATTAAGAAATTATTTCTCTTCATTTCTAGATTAGGTATTTCCAATAAAAGTCCCAAGGAAGAATTGTGTGTGTATATTGATAATGCTAATATTTACATGAGAGCTAAGTATTCGAGAGATTATTTAGTGCTTAGGTACAAGCGGGAGGATATAAGTTCTCAGGTGTCATTAATTAAAATAAAATTATAGTAACTAGGACTTGTGTTATTGATATGGGTAGATAGACTAATTGTGGCACAGACGACATCTGGAAGGTCCACTCAGAGAAGAGATTTTGGTTCATGACAGAGCTTCCATTATAGACCGAAGGATGAGGAGAGGGTTTTTAATATATGATCCTCAGTGAATTTTTATTCACATGAAAAAAAATCAGCCTTTCCTTTACTGTATACCACAAGTAAGTTTATCAGCTCTAGTATGATTAAGGACCTAAACGAAGAAAAATATTATGGTATTTGAAATGTGACATGGGAGGTGATTGTAATGGGCTCTGATTGAAAAAAAAATTTCATACAGATGCAAGAAGACTCCTGAAGAATCTGGTGTCCTTCACTGCCTTGAAATCATGGTCAGAAAAAATAAAATATCAAAAAAAAAATTAAAAGTTCAAGTCACAATCTGGGTAAAATGTGTGGAATAAATAACTAGTATCACTCATTATTTAAAAAGACCAAGAGGCTGGCAGTTAAGTGGACAAAAGACTGAAAAATCTTTGTGCCAAGAGAAAGCAATGTATTAAGTATCTGAAAAGATACCTAATTGCATCCTGGCCAACAAGTTATAAATGAAAACCATTCACCAGTTTGGTAAAAGTGAAAACTAGCAGTATAGTGGGATGGTGAAGCAATTGGACCACTTGTTCTGTGGGACTATGACATGGTCTGGTGACGTTAGAAACTGTACCATTTCATGGTAATGTTGGAGGCATGAGTATCCCAAAGTTTAGACATCTCAGTCCTCAGAGTATTTCTCTACATAGATTCTTTTGAATACAGGACACAAACAAGATGGTTTCTAGGAGCACTGTTGCAAGCAAGATTAAGGAGTGACCAAATGTCGACTGACTGGACAGTGAATAAATAAACAACATTAGACTCACAGAAGGAAAATGTTTATGGCTGTGGATTTGAAGAAGTTGGTGGTATCTACACTAATGCAGATTGCCTGACGTGTGCGTTGGAGCAGCCATAAAGATTGTAGAATGCAGTGGCGAATATTTAGATAGCTCGCACCATGTTCCAGGCACAGTTTTAAATGTGAATATATATAGTGTTGAATACATTGTATATTATGCATAACACACTTAAAATAGAGTTTGAAATGATATAATATACTCATTTACTTCTCATAAGAACACTGTGGAATAGGCATACTGTTCTTCCTAATGTATAGGTGAGAAAATGGGCACAGAGAGGTTGACCACCTCACTCAAGATCTCATAGCTGGAAAGTAGCAGAGTCAATTATGAAACCCAAGCGTGTATCCCATAGTAGGATTCTTTTAGCAGAAATTAAAAAAAGAAACAAGCAACTTCAAAGTATTTTTGATCACACACACATAATATTGTATACAAAAATATGATATATGTGTAGAGACACTCTTGGATACCGAGTTATTCAATAAAGCAAGTGAATGATTAACACGTAACATAAGACAGTTATTCAGTCAATCTTGGGATAGGAGAAGTTGTGATCAAGAAAGATTAAATGGAAACAATAAAAATAAAGGTGACATTTAAAAAACGGAGAATAAGTACACGTATGTGAGTTGTTCTGTTGCTTATAAAACTGCATATTTTATAAATATTCCTTTTCATCAAATCAATATTTAAAGTAGTGGGAAAAAATAAAGGTAGAAAATGAAACCTCATCAAACACTGTAGGGAAATACACTGCACTTTTTTTTTCCTTGCGTGTCTTGCATCTTTGAAGATAAATCCCTGAAAATGGTTCACAGAAAACTGAACTGGAGGTAGAAATTTTATTATTTTTTTTGTTTAAATAAACAATAATGGCAGTGGACAGAAGCACAAATGGCTCTAACTGCAGCTTTTTCAAAAGGAAACATCACAGACAGGCAAAGCGCAAAACGGCCACCCAGATTTGGCTTTGTTCTCCAAGTTTTGCAGTGTAGCTTCTTCTTTTCCCCATCAATCGAGAGATGTGGGAAATTAAATTCCACTATCCGTCGGAAGTAGTCAAAAAACTCCCACTCCGATTCACTTAGACAGTTTTTGCACAACAAAAGTCAAATTATTCATCAATTTAATGTTCCTCTTTACATTAAATCCACACAGAATTTTGCCAGCTGCTGTAATTATTTAGGAAGCTTCTGGCCTGTTCTCCATTTTCTGCTTGGCAACCTTCCTTCACTCCCCTTCAGAGAGCTCGGGATGTCACCTCTTTGACGACATGTCTTCCAAACAACCACACCCTTCCTCACGTTTTGCTTCCCAAACCGGTAAGTGCCCACTCTTCTGGGTCCCCTTAGCCCTGTGGCCACGCTTGAAGCAGAACTTCTTTGGAGCATCCTGTTCACAATCCACTAGTTGTTTATTATAATTCTTATGTTGAATGAATGTTCTCCAAAGCTAGATTTCGAGTTGTATGAATTTCTAAATTGTGTCCTGAGTATCTAAAAACAAAGGGCTTTGCATGAAACAGTAATTATCATGATAATGAAAGTGTAAGCACGATCTGTTCCAGATGTCTACTGTTGAATCCGTGCTAGACACAGCGTTTGCATTCTTCTCGGTCCCGGTTCTGAGATTTCTCCTGGGCTCTGGGCTGACCCTGCATTCACATGGCTCAATACTGGGCTGGGCCGAAAGCTTCTTGCCTCTCGTGCCCAGTGCCTCGGGCTCCAGCTTCCTTGTATTTTTAAGAGACATCACGCCAGGTCTCCTCACCTTGTCTTGGGCTTCCATAGCATGGTGGCCATGAGACATGACTTTGGTGGATGCTGGTTCCCAAGACAGGAGACAGAACTGCATGGATGGCTGAAGGAAATTGACGCACCTGCCACAGGGTGTCTCCTAACTTATTCTGTTGGCCAGAGTGCTGCAGGCTCATGCAAGTTAAAGGATATGGGTGAATGGGCTGACCTCTGAGTGAACTGTGTCCAGGTCATGTGCGTAAGACTATTGTTGGCGTGAGAAGTATGGTGTTGGTGTTATAGCCTTCTTTAGAAATGACTAGCTCCACTTAAGGAGTTCTGGCCAAAGTACTAAACGTATTATATGTATCGAGTCACATAGCCCCTTGAGAAAGTTAATATTAGTATTTTCCTTTAATAACGTAAATGGGACCTCTGAGTTTGTATATGTGTTAAAAATGTCAGAGCTGGTAAGTGGCAGAGTTGAGACTCCATCCAAGTGTAGGTAAGAGCCTGAACTCTTACTGCTGGTCTTCTTGGACTCTACAGTGGGAGCTAAGTGAATGTTTGACTCTAGCACCTTCTTACATGAATTAGTTCAGCAGAATTGTTTTTAAAGTTCTTAAAATTCCAGATAAAATATTTCCCCCTAAACGCTATTCGTGAGGAATGGAAGACAAGAGTGAAGAATCAAATAGGAGAGTGCTCGACTTGGTTGCCTGTAGTTTGGCCTTTGATCAGGGGCTGCTGTCTCTTCCTCCGGAAACTAGTCAGCCAGGTCTCCGGGGAACATAATGTTCTATTTCCAGTGGGTACATTTTCCAGGGCTTCCTGGCCAACATTGGTTCCAAATAATATTCATCCCAAACTTCAGGCAGTCATTACCATTTTGGGATTGCTTGGGCTTGGGCAAAGTGTTTTTATGAAGTCAGCTTTCTTAAATATATCTTTTCTTGTAGGGAAACTTGCGGGTATATGTAGGGTCCAGGCAGTCAAGACAGCAATAGTTTGCCCTTCTTGGAGAGCCCGCCATATATACTGGACCTATTACATAATTAAGAACTATGCTCTCATTAAAAACTGTCCCCCATGATCAGACTTTCCAAATGGTGGATTAGCTCGTAAGTTTCCCAGGGACACTTTTTTATGTATAGGTAATAATCCGCAGTACCTTAATATCAGGGCATGGTTATATTAATAGTTTGTCAAATTAGTTTGTGAATTGTGTCACTTTCTAGCAGAAGATATAAAATATGGGATGTCTCAGTAATGAATGATTATATAACTATAAAAATATTTTAGTAGCAGTGAAATATAATAAATTAGATTAAAAATAAGCTGGACTGCATAATTGCATAGGAAACCCTAAAAGGAAATGATCAAAGCAGCTGACTCGTTTTCAGTGGTTTCCACTAGTGATAGTTTTTTATGCACATATTTATTTTTGTACTTTTAAGTGTTCTCCAGTGAATATGTCTTACCTATGTGATAAGGCACTCACATATTAAAATACTTCACAGCCTTCCTTATTCCCTTTCTGAAAGCCATACAAGTTCAACCTTCCTGAGAGTTGATAAGAGACAAAGTTTGTCCAGCTGAAAGTCTCCTAAATTGTATTAGGCTAGTCGAAGCAGCCGGCTCCATTTCCAACCAGCCCTTACCACGAGGAGAGCAGGTAGGCTGCCTCGACACCATCCATTTCCCCATCCCATCCCATCGTGCCTGAATCCGAGCCGATCACTCCCACTGTCCTGCACAGGTATCACTAGCTGTGTCTGCATCCCTGGAAAATGCCCTCCCCGGGTCTCAGCTGTGCTTTCTCACAGCTTGTAGTTTTTAATTGCCAGCCAACCACAAAGTTGAGTCCTAGCAAAGCTACTTCGATAGCATCAGAAGATGGGCCTGATTGGCCTGAGAGTTGGGTCATAATTACTTCAGGGTAACTTCTGGCGGGAAGGCATACTGACTGCTCAGCTGGGTGTCCGACCCACCTCTCAGGGTGCCTGTCATTTTCCCTAGATTCAGTGGGATTTACACTTATTAGCTCCTGCAAATCAAAATAAAAGTTCTCCCTGAGGTCGGAAGCAGGGGTTGTTCACACGTGTCATGAAGAAAAATAATGATCTGGAGTTTACACGGAGTTTTATTTTATCATTCCTACACACACGGGAGGTGTCATCTCTTACGTGTCCTGTGTGCTGGACATTGAGTGGAGCCCTTTTGAGAGAAGCTTAGAAACATCCTCATCTGAGGATTGAGTGAATTTTATCATGCAAGGTTTTGAATAAAAAAATGTGCCTATAATAAGCAAAAGAGCCATTTGCTTTGGTGATGTACCCGTAACGAGAGATGACACACAATGACAATGTTTTTACTAACTGCAAAGGAACTCAGTATGGCACAAGCTTGTCCATTTTGGAGTCAGAGATATGCGGCTTTCCCTCTTGATTCTGAGTTTGAGAAAGTCATTCTCTGAAGGTGGGTCTTCACTGACCACAAGGGGAAGTGTGTTTGAGTCCTGAGCAGCCAGGACCTACGACCAGACCCTCTGTCAGGCAAAATGGGATGACGGAGACAGCCAATGGTCTTTCTGTTCTCTTCATTTCCTTGTTCTCATGGTGGACGTGGAAATCAAGAGAGAAACATTCCAGGGAACTGTCATCCTTTTCCTTAGGAAAATATATGGGGTCAATGACCAGTGACGTTAGCGTGAAGCTGGCTTTGTTGATGTCAAAAAGAGCGGAATTGTCTTGCTGTTCTCTAATTCACTGCCTCCCAAGGTACTGGATAAAGATACACACAATGGAGAACTACTGTGTCATAATGCAGATGCACTTGAATCATTTGTAGGAAAAATGATGTACCTTGAGACCATGATGCTTGATGAAGTGAATGTGACTCAGAAGATTAAATATTGCATGGTGTCTCCGAGATGAGAAACCCCAGTATAAATAAGTAAAATGGCCAAATAAGAGAGATGGTAGGAAGTGGGGAGAGGGTTTTGGTGAAAGGGAGATAGGACAGAAGAAGGTGTGGGAGGTGGGAAAGCGGGGAAGCGAAGTTAACGATGATATTGTAGGTATGTGCGCCTCAAGTGTAGTTTAACCATGTTGGATCACAAATACACACTAATAAAAATAAGGACTTTTGGGGAAAATTGTTTCTGGAAAAAGTCACAGTCTGCTTCACAGAGACGTTGCTGAGCGAGTTACAGCTACACATGGAAGGTCACCTTCTGGGCCTTTAAGACTCTTCCATGTCTAAAATCCATTTTATTTTGATCATCACCAAAATGCTTTCCAAAATAAGCAAACATGAATGTTCCTTAATGCAAGAAAAGGAAGATGACTTATTGTCAGAGAGCGGGAGCCCGTGTTCCTGGATGATGAGAGACTGAGGGTAAAATCAGGTTACACAGGCAGTGTGCACCCCACTGGCCTCCAGAGGTGTTCATTCAGCCAACTGCAAGATTCCTAGCTTGGAATTTAACCTTGGCGATAAAACTGCCCCATGATACTCTCTAGGCAACAACTTAAATATCCAACACCAGGGATGAGATTAAACTAATCCAGTGAACAGGATGCAGTCTACCATCCTTTGTCCAGATCTGTTGGGGACAGCAAGACAGATACTGCAGATGAAAAGCAAGATGTACAATGAAATGTCCCCAATAGGGCTGGCAGTGGCCCCGGCTATACAATGATCTATTTCTGTAGTGAAACTTGTGAACTGCCTCATGGGAAGAATGGAAAGGAAGTGAAGGCGTTGTATGTGCCCACCAGTTCCTCTGCTGAGTGCAACTCTGTGTATTGCAAATACATATTAATGAAAATAGTAACTTTTGGGAAAAAAAGCAACTTGCAAACAGTCTTATCAAGGGGAATAAACAAAGAATGTCTGTGACCACCTCCCTTCAGGTCAGACTTTGCTGCCAAATTCACTACAAAAATCCTTCAGTCTTTCAAAACCTTTTGCCTCTGACATGATGATGAACAGAGATTACTGACGTTACTTAAAAAGTAGCCTTGCATCAGCATGGTTTTAAAGAAAATTTAATAATACAAGATGATGCCCATCATACAAAATTATTATTAAGTGGGTGACCAAAAAATAGTCCAATAGTCTGAGTTTTAAAAGTTTTCTGAAAATTTAGAATATTACAAATAGAGTTAGCAAAATAGTGGTTGCTTTGAGACCCGAGGATTCCTGGAGATTTTTTTCTTCTTTGTATGCTTGAGTATTTTCTAAAGTTTCTATCAAAACTAGGAAGAATTTTAATTAAAGCAAGTTGTTTACTTTCACAACTTTTCAGTGTATTTCAAGGTGGATACTTGTTTCTCCTATAGTCTCCAGCCAGGGACGCACATGTCCAGGCTAGTGTAGGACATTGCTTACCAGAAAGGGCCTCGACACAATCATTCTGGTGGCCCTCTCACTTCCAAAACATTCAGAGCCACAGCCTCAAGG
Organism: Ctenodactylus gundi; assembly: GCA_004027205.1. Taxonomy (NCBI): domain Eukaryota; kingdom Metazoa; phylum Chordata; class Mammalia; order Rodentia; family Ctenodactylidae; genus Ctenodactylus; species Ctenodactylus gundi. The sequence continues at coordinate 152,800 of PVKB01001515.1, forward strand.
TTCTTATGATGAAACCAGCCCTCGCCCTAGACCCTTTTGCCTTGCCCTAGTGGGGTAACGGGGCAACTGGCAGTCTGCCTCTTCAGCTCTAAGAGCCCCATGTGCTCCAAGGAATGAGGCTTGCTGCAGCTTAATCGATCGTCAGGGAGGCTGTGAGTTCTGTTGCATAGAAAGCCCACACCGAAGAGCCTGCTAATTTCAGAAGCAATTTAGAATCATGACATCCGCACCCATCTTTGTCCTCAGGGAGTCTTCTCATCATATTCTATGTGATAGCAAAAGGATTTGCCTAGCATATGACTAGCGTTCTGAGGGCAGGGCTGGAGAAGTCCCTCTTTACAAGTGAGGTGCATAGCTCAGTGCCCAGAGAAGTAAGTCTACTCAGTGGCAAATGCCGTTCACTCAGCAGATGCAATTATATACAAAGACGTGTGCAAATACTTATACGCTATGTTGTGAAAATATACATACATGTAAATACACAGGTGTCTATACATGTATGTACACAGCCAATTTCTGTACTACTCATTTATGCTTATTCGTTCATTCACTTTACAAGTGCCTAACAAACCCCGCCATGATTGTTTAAATGTTTGTGTCGCTCCAAAATCCTGTGTTAAAGTCTAATGAGCCAAGCGGGTGTTAAAGTCTAATGAGCCAAGCGGGTGACGTTTAAGTGTGAGTGAGACCTTTGGAAGGTGATTAGGTCATGGGGAGGAGCCCTCACGAATAGCACTTGTGCCCTCATAAAAGACACTCCAGAGGACTCTCTTGTCTTTTATTTATGCCTGCTGTCAACCAGGAAGTGGATCCTTCCAGGCACCAAATGTGCCAGTGCCTTGTTCTTGCACTTACGAAGAGATAATTTCCTACTGTTTGTGAGTTACCCAGTGTAGAGCTGGTGTGAGGCTGCCTTCTCTGGAACGTATCTTGGAGACTATGGTGGACGCTTTTCCAGGTGATCGGGAGAGAAGGAAATGGTGCTAGAAGCCAGGGCTCCCTCATCCAGTGCCTCTCAAACTTCAGGGTGTCTTTGTGTCAACTGGGGAGCTTGGAGAAGTACAGGTTCTGATTCACCATCTGGGCTGGACTGCACTGTCCAGGAGTCTACATTTCTTACATGTTCCCTGGTAACCCTGATGCGGATACACCATCTACAATTAGAATTTAAAAATCCCACAGGTCAGGAAATAACTTAGCTTGAAACTATGGTGCCTGGGAGCAACGTGCAGAACTTTGAGGGCGGCTCACTTTTTATTTATGTGGTATCAGTGTGTGTGCTGGGGAGAGAGAGGAAGAGAGAAAAAGTTGGGGGGGATGGGGTGAGAGAGAGAGAGATGAGTTAGAGACTATTGTGTTTTAATGTTCTCTCCATTCCAGGACCAGCCAGCAGTGATACCATCTGGCCTGGTGATCTGAGACTGTGGGAGAAGAGAGAGTGACAACATGTTTGGGGTTCATAGGGACTAGGAGTAGAAAAGGGTGCTCTGAGTTTTGGGGGAAAAAGTGTTATTTAGCAAGGCAGCTTCCTAATACTGAGCCATAGAACAGGCCAGCTCTGTGTCTGCTCATCCTAGACAGGACAGCAAATGTGTCTGGAATGATAAGAGTTCTGCCTGTCCTCTGTTCTGCCTTTTGTCAGTGTCATAACGGAGGTCACACTCAAGCAGCAGCATTAAGTTACCCTTTGGAAGGCTTGCTAAGAAACCATTGCCAGGACAGTTGACTGGCCCAAAGTGAAAGTGAGCTCAAGTCCCCATGGAGTGAGGCCATCTCACCTTTCCCTAATGGAAGCCACTGGAGTGGCTTTCATGATAGGAAGCAAAGTAGAGGTCACGGTACAGCATCAACCACAAAGCCAGGCTGCACCTCGCGGAAAATACTGCAGGATTGTCAGCCACTCCACGCTGGCTCCAAATAAAGATACGGTGTCGAGAACAGAGCCCATTGTAGGAGGTTGAACTGTGACCCTAAAACACATACCCGTGCAGGCTGGAGCTGGTGTTTACCAGTGCGATTCATTGTGGGGGAAAGGGGCTTTGCAGATGCAGTTAGCTTAAGGGTTTGTGATGAGGTCATTTCAGATTACCCAGGATAATCCCCAGTCAGCTCAAATGAAATGACGAGTGGTTTTTATAAGACACAGACGGAGGGAGACTTCAGGCTGACAGATGGAAGGGTAACAGAGACACAGAGGAGAAAGCCACGGGAACACGGGCGGAAACGGGAGCGACGCGGCCTCCACTGAGGGGTGCCTGCGGTGCCAGATACCGAAGGAAGTGGAAAGGACCCTCTTGGCTTCGAGACCCTGGCCTGCCAACATGCTGATCTTCAATGTCCAGCCCCAGAACCACGGCACAGTACAGTTTGGTGATTTTAGGGCCACCCACACTGCCACACTGTGATAATTTGCTGTGGCATCTCTAGAACAACACATCTGCCCATGTTTGTCCCATTACCACACACCTCTAGTTCCTACGCATTGTGATGACGCTGCCTTTTGTCCCTCCTAATGTTAACATTGGCTGGGACGGCGCATCCCCAGTGTTGCTCAGCCACAGGCTAACCAGTAGGCTGCCCGGCATCCGCCTTGCTGCCTTTCCCTTCCAGAGGTGGGAATCACCGAGGGAGCACTGAACTTGGAGTCAGGCTAAAGTCTGTCATTACCTTTAGTGCCACTGAAGATCATTTACTGGGCTGAGGAAGCTGATGACTCATCAGAATCTAGGGACACCTGGTATTCAACTCCGTAGCAAGGACTGACAAGGAGAAGGTCACTTCCCACGGCACTGAGTGTTGACCGCTGTGTTCACTCCTGGTTTGGGCAGGGAGCCCACTGCGGACCGTGCCCGGGAGCTCCCTCTGCAGTTTCCACAGCAGGAGGAAGGGCATGACCACTCGATGGGCCAGACGTGGTGTGCAGCATGCTCTGCCACCTGGGGGCATCGGCTGGCAGTCACAGGACTGCGGCTGCTGTGACTCTTCTGTGTTGCCCTGGTGCTGCACGCGGGACCCACTTGTAAGATACATACAGTCCTTGCCTGTCCCTGTGAGTGTCACTCCCCATTGTCCATCTAGGCCCAGTGACCACCCAGAAACCGGACGTCTTTGTCCTCGCTGGCAGGATTCTTCTTTCCACAGTTCTCACGTACCCACAGGGTTAGTGGCACACGTTGTGCAGAGTGGGTGAGGGGACGACACCAGCTTGCCCTGACTTTGAGCCTGCCTGCTTCCTGTGGCATGGCGCCTCTGGCTTCGCACCAGAGAATCTAATGCGCCCTAATCAAGTGACAAGGTAAAACACACACACACACACACACACACACACACACACACACACACACACACAAGATAAGTAGATACATGTTAGAGTTAGCGCACGAAGTTTTCTCAATTTAAATCTTTTTTCTTCATTACAAATGTCCTCATACTTTTGACTTCTGCTTTTCATGATATCCACAAAGGTGAAGTGTGTGAGTTAACGTCCCTGTTGCTAAGCAAAATCCCCAACACCGGCAAGACAATAGAGAGGTAGGACTGGGCTTCAAGTCCTGAGGGACGAAGCCTGTGATCCACTGACTCCCAGGCCGGAGTCACGGTGGAAGGGGGTGGCGGGGCATAGCTGCTTCGTCCATGGTCCATGGAGCGGAAGCAGAGCTGAGGGACAGGGCCTGAGAGGAGGGAGGGGGCAATTGGGCAGACACCCCATGGCCACAGATCCCACCAGACCCTCCGAGACACAGTCACAAGTTTGCCTTGATAATTTGCTAGGCTCGTCTTAATCCAATGAAGTCAACATATTGGGGTGATGGTTGCATGGAGTGTGGGTAGGGTGTCTCCCTGAGTCAGGAGGATGCTTGGTTATCTTAAACCAATCCCATCACTCCCTCTAGGTGTCCACAGAAAGGCAGCTGGATTCTGGTCCCTCACTTGCATCTTTAACACTGTGTGTGTGTGTGTGTGTGTGTGTGTGTGTGTGTGTGTGTGTGTGTGTGTGTAAGTGACACAGAACATTCCCAAGTGCCTTTCCGGCTTCTGAGTGCTGCAGCATTTCACCCTGGACTTCACGCCTCACATGCTGGGGGTCAGGCCAGAACAAGCGGCCTGTCCACAAGAAATGTCGTCACCAGGAAAGGAGCTGTGCGAACACGAAGGCCGCATCCTTAACTCCAGTCTCGGGGGACCCCTCCACCCGCCGGACCCCGCGGCACCGACCAGGCCTCAGCACAGCCTCCAGGTTCTGACTCCCGTCCCCGCAAGAAGATGGCAGTTGGGGTTCACAGTCGTGTTGTGGTACTTACTGATCGTTCGTAGTCTGTGGCGCCCGGCATATAAGAGGGGTCTTCAGCTCAGCCTGTGGAAACAAATGCAAGTGCTACTGGACCTCACACGTCACCCTTCACTTCTGCTAAATATGTAACTGTGGCTTCTTAAACTTAGACGCAGGTGCTGTCTCAGAGGAGCCGACGGAAGGGGGGGAAGAGAATCAATCAGTCAATAATTGGTTTCTTTCTGGAGCGGTGGAGGAGGGGATTTCCTCTCCCTGACACGCTGTCCTCCTTCTGTCAGCGCTCGTTCCGTCTGCCCTGGGGAGCTGGACACACACTCTGGGCCTGCTTTTCCCTGGCGTGCAATTGTGTGCTTCCCCAGGGCATGCAGGGTGCATTAGCCCCGGCTTGGCTGGCTCTGCTCCGGGGAGGCCACAGGCTTGCCAGAGCCTACAGGTGGGGGGAGGGCAGGGATGCTTCTCATGTGCAAGTGTGACTTTCCTGTGAAATGGTTCCTGGAAGCTACATTTGCATACGATTTCACATGGGGCTGCAGCATTTTGTCCAGCCCCCACCCACACGGGAGAGCTTAGTAGGCTCCTTTACGGGACTGACTGGGGCAGGGGCCCTGGCAGGACGCAGTAGGGCTTTGCGTCCGTGATTACACGTAAGCTATCCAAAGACCCAGGGAGGCGTGAGGGGTGTGATGAAAGTTAGGATAACATCTAATTTTTAAAGAATTACAGTAAAAGGCATATTAATTTTCTTTAAAGTACCCCCTCTTTCTTTGAACACATTTATCCCATCGTTCTCGCCAGTTTCTGAAGCAATCCTCAAAGTTTTCTTTTCTGATAGTCTTTAATTGTGCTTGTGGCGGCCTCCAAATCTGGAGTTGTGTCAAAATAATGGACATTTTGGCTTTAGGGAAGAGTCAAAAGTTGTATTGAGCCTGATGAGTGGAGAAGGTGGATGAGGACACATTATTATGTGTTTATGAGCCTACTGTTCCATTGCATGGCACTCAGAAGCTGTGTTCACTATATATATATATGTTTATTTTTATATCACATTGACTGTTGACATGTATGAAAGAAGTTTCTATAACTGCTTAAGACAGCAGCTGGAGGAATAGCACAATGGTTAGAGCACTTGCCTAGCAAGTGCCTAGCAAGTACAAGGCCCTGAGCTTGATTCCCCAGCACCACATAAGCTGGGTGTGGTGGCACACATCCATAACTCAGTACTCAAGAGACTAAGGCAGTAGGATTTCTATCAGTTCAGGACCAACCTAGGCTACATAGTGAGTTCAAGACCAGCCTGGGTGACAGAGCAAGACCCTGTCTCAAAAGGAAAGAAAGAAAGAAAGAAAAAAAGAAGGAAAGAAAGGAAGAAAGTAGCAAGAATGGTGTGTTTAAAGTGATGGGGGGGTTGGACGGGAATTAATGGCGATGTGTCTATTACTATAATGATTTTCTGAAAAAAATATATAAACATTCATCGTCTTTTGGGATCACAACTTGTAAAAGATACTTCCCTCTATACCAGCAGGGATCCAACAAGAAACAGATGGCGCCCTCATCGGGTAATTTGAGGATAGTTCGGTAAAGAGTCTTTCCAAAGCGAGGGTGGGAGAAGGAAACCACAAAGACAGTGAGACGCCTGATGGAGGTACGAAAAGGGCGCTATAACCATGCTTGGGCCTGGCAGGGTGTGGCGCGGGGAGTGCTCGCTGGGACCGGAGGCAGGACTGTGTGGGGAGGAGGTGTGGTTTTGCTTCGTGGAGGGAGTTGTGTGGGTGGATTGAACCCCGATGCGCTCCTCCTGCCTTTGATCTCCCACTGTTGCCTCCCATTGGCCAGACTCAACAAGAAGCCAGGAGAGAGGAGCTGCTGATACGGTTTGTGACCATCAGCCTCTGACGCCCGCCGCCCTGAGGGCAGCAGCGTAGAGAGCAAACTTCTCCATTGGAGCATAAGGTCTGGGAGGTTAAATGTTGTGCTCGAGACCTGCAGTCTGGAAATTCCATTAAGTGTCGTAACAGGTGGGCTTGAATACACTTCTAGTACATTCTGCCCTCCATCTATCTGTTCATCCATTCTTCTATTTATCCAGACACCACTTCCTGGAAACTTCATATAATCATTGCACCTGATGAGACCCGACCCCAGCCTTCAGGGTGCTCCTAAGATAAAGCAGACTGTGGCTCGTGTTTCCGTCTGTGACGGCTGTTACCAAAATCCTTTTTAAGAACTTATGCACGTGAAAAAATTATGGCAGACCCTACCTCTGCCTCAGAGAGCCAGGGAATCGCCGTAGGGGAGGCAGTACCCAGCTGGGCCTTGGTAAATGCAACTGAGTCATAGGAAGGCGTTCCGGGCTAGCGGGGTACCACATACAGAGGCGTTTAGATGTGAGACTGCGCTGTGTGTCAAACACGCAGACTCTGTGCAGCCAAGGTAGCGCCAGTATGTGGACCCAAACTTGAGAAGGCCCGTTAGTCTATGGCTGTCAACGTTCCCATATGCCCCGTGATGGAATTTGGAGTTGAGTGATGTGAACTTGTACCAGAATTGCACGGAAGTTACTAAAGAACTTGAGCTGAGCCCCAGGTCCCATGGCACCTGGGTAGTTCCAGGTCAGTCCGCTTCCTCTTCTGCCTCTCGATCAGTCCCCAGCAGCCGGGAAAGGGGAGGCTGCTGGTAAACACCATTCTTTCATGTCCTTCTCTGGGCAGCGTGGTATCTGGTTCATGACTCCTTAGGGAGCTGTCTCTTTCTTGGGGCTAAGGAGGATGTGAACCTTCGTCAAAGTGATAGGAACAATCTATATCAAATGCTGTAAGAGTCCTGAACTTGGAAGAATTGAGAAACCTTTGTCTAGTTTATGCTGCCATTATCTAGCCGGTGGCCCTTGGAGGACTGCCTGGTGTCTCCTCACTTACAAATGGTAGGATCGGTATCTTTCTTTTGTGGTATGAGGTGCAAAATAAACATATGCACAGGAAAATGTTTTACAAACTGTAACACTATGAAATATGAGTATGTACCTAGTTGGCAAGTTAACATCAGTCAATTAATATTAGTCATGCTGTACTTGGGTTTTCAGGATTATTCACACAAATTTTAGTTATGCTATCTTTGGGTATGTAAGATTATTAATACTAATTTTGGGATATTAATCAATGGATACTAACAGGGATTAGATCACTTAATTATGGTTTTGCAGGACTAACTGCTATAATCAAGAATATCTGACACTTTAAGGCACTCATGTATACCATAAATGTGCCAGACACTCTTGGAATGGAGCTAAATGACCTGATATTTCAGGTGTGGCCTCCCTGTCCACCTGGCTTCTGGCAGGCATTATGTACAGAATGAGGGAACCACCAGATGCAGCCAGTCAGCCTTGGACCACTGAAGGGGGAAGGTGCCCAGACCTCTTCCACCATCCACCTTGTAGCTTTGAACAAATCTCTGGAACTCTCTGGGTCTCAGATTCTTCATCTGATAAATGAGCAAACGCGGTTAAATAAGTTTCTTCCAGCTCGAAGGTTTCATGTAATATTTCTGTTTAGAAAAACTTCAATTCATCCATATTCAGTGAGAAACGTGGTTTTAAAAGTTAGAAATCTGTTATGATGTTTCCTAGACCTCATTGTCTTATGCAACAGAGCTCCTTGAAAGACAAAAGCGCTGACGTTTCCTCCAAATAGCTAACACAGCACAACAGGTTTGCGTGATGCGTGTGCATGTGTGTGTGTGTGTGTGTGTGTGAGAGAGAGAGAGAGAGAGAGAGAGAGAGAGAGCGAGAGAGAGAGCTGGGAAGGCATCCTCACCTTTTGCTTAAGTATAAACCTATTTAAATTGATTTTTAACATCAATGTTTGTATTTTAAAGTTACATTGAGTTAAAAAATTCTTTTAGTAGCTTTTGAGAGATGTAAACCATCTATCGTATAGGAAGATTTTTAAAGTGTCTTATGGAGAGCCCAAACTTTCTGGCATTATAAAAAGCAGGGAGTCACAGGAATACCTCAGTCATCAAGGTGGGTCCTCAGCAAGACAGAAGAGACTGCACGCTCCGGGCTGGACGGGTCTGCTCTCCTCAGAACTGCCCGGGCTTCTCAGAGCCAGACAGTCCTGTCTGATCTCAGAGGTTTGGTAAAGGATGTGGTAAAAGCAGGGTGAGTCAGTCACGAAGAGTTTTATGTCTGCGTGGTTTACAAAAGGAATAGAGTGGAGAAAATATCATTCCCCCCTTTCCTGGATTCCTATGATTTTTTAAACAGACGGGGATGAACATTGATCACCGCCTGTGCTCCCGCCACGGTGACCTCTGACATTTGTGTTATCACAGACACTTCCTCAGCTGGTATTTCAAATCCACTGGTGTTTTCTCCATTCTTAAGCTAAGTACGAAGCCAACACAGTTTCATTTGCTTTGTTTCTCCAAGGTCATCATCAACAAAAATTCAGGAAATGCCATCACTCATAAGAATCCTCCTACCATTTAGAATTATTTTTGAATTTATTTTGAGTGGAATATCTTTTTAAAAGAATCTGCCACAACCAAATCTTCGTAACAAAGGTTTGTTTTTACTGAGATGTGATATTTGCACATCTTACTGGGGTACAGGTTGGTAACTCAGTACACATGTACAGTGTGCGTGATCAAGTCAGGGTAGGAAGCATTTATATCTCCTCTATTCATCTCTATCTGGTAGAAACTTCCGTTTGTTTCTGATGAAAAAGTTTTTATTCACACCCATCAGCGATTTCCTAAATCTCACTTGTGAGCAAGGGGGAGGTGAAGTCTAGTCTCATGGCTTACAAGGCGGGTTTATTCTTGTATTCTGAAATTATTTATCGAGAATTAGATATATGCTAAACACATGCCAGGTACTAGAAACTAGAGAAAGTCTGTTGACCTCACAGTGCGTCCTCTGGTTTCTCCATAATGCTGTAAGTGATTATAATGAAATAATATTAAATATCCATCTGTAAATGTAAAAGGCCATAGGTGTTATTGGAGCACAGAATACACAGCAATACAGCACAGTGGGCTTTCCCGTGGCAGAGGTAGAAGAAGCTCTCCAGTCTCAACTGTACACACCCTTTCGTGGTCAGGGTGGACTGAACAGGAAGAGGTGATAGGCAGTGGAGTGCTATGGGGCTCAAACGGCCTTTGTGGTGGGGTAGCCCCTGGTGAGAAGCTGCCTCTTCTCGTGACAGCTGCTGCTTTGTTCAACAAGTTAAAATATGGCTGAATTAAGCATTAGATGCCAACACCTCTAAGCTTGAACCAACATGGGGGTGGAAATTGCTGGCCCATATGCCAGGATCTACCCATAGGCCGAAGAACTGGGAGGGGCTCATCGCTCATCACTTTAGGTCAGTATATCCCAGTTTTCTTTCAGAGCTCGAGTCCCCATGGGTTTCACAGTCCCTGCTCTGGAGCTCCTCGGGAAGCTGCTGCTTCCCTAACGCTACCTTTCCACATGGCTCTCACCACGTCTGTGCAGGTAGAGAAAGGGGCAGGCCAGAGAGAGGTACCCAGCGCACCAGAAGCCTTGAGACAAAAGGATCTGTGTCGCCATCATTTGTTTTGGCCAAACAATTTCAGTTTTGGAGGTGATGGTTCCAATGATTATATTTGATTAACTCAGTAAATATTTATTTTATGGTTTGGAAAGAAAGAAAGATTTATTTTATGGTTTTTGTAGAGAGAAAGATTTATTTGTTTTTAATCAAAAAACAAGAATAAAGGAAACAGAGTTGTATATGGGAGCAAGCCTAGGATGTCTGAAGAGCACACCTGAGATATAAGTGTTAAAGTCAAGATGCCTGCGTCTAAGATGAAGCCTGCCTGGGTCGCCTTGCATGTATTAGGAGGCAAAGTCTTGTCCTAATGGATTGGATTTTGGCACAAATCTTAATCCAAAGATAATTAATACCCTTATGGCACCATAAGCAGTTTAAACAATTGAAAATATGTACTGCTACAAATCGCTTTGCCTTGTTATCCTCGAGAACTCCTGCTGTCCACTGGGAATTTAACTAAGGCTACCAAACCGAGCTTGCGAAGAGATACTTTATCATAAATATTTCTGCTGCATTTCATCTGATCCAAAATTAATATTTCATGAAGAAAAAACTTCAATTCTTTACAGTAAAGTTTATCTTTTTTTGTTATTTTTGCTCTCAAACATGTTTCATTGATTCCTGGAAGATAAAACTTAGAAAAACAGAAGCCTCTGCTTATTTAAAGTGTAGGGAACATCATTTTAATGACAGCCTCCTTGGCTAGGTGCAGGAAACGACCCTCAGCAAAGTGGAGCTGCTGAAGAGATTATGCGCATCTGTCAGGAAGGCAGGATGGAGCTGTGCAGCTCAAACTGGGTCAAGGCTGAGGATGTGGCCTAATTTAAGCTGGGTGCATTTTTTCTCATTAAAACAGGAAGAGAGAGAGAGAGAGAGAGAGAGAGAGAGAGCGAGCACACAATAAAAATACTTATAACCCACATTGGATTCTCTCAATAATACCAGAGCAACATGTGTATGAAGATGGAGCTGAGGAGGGAGTGTGACATGTGTGTGCATGTGTGTGTAAATCTGTGCACACATATTCACTAGCATTGAGTAAGCATATCGAGGCTAAGTTTTCTCAGATGCAGATATTTCTTAATTTGGCCACAATTCAGAAGGATACATAATTCTCTTCTATTTTCATATCAGAAATTAGAAAGTCGCATTTTTTTTAAACGAGATGCTTCTACTTAAAGGAAAATGTATGCTGATTGGATTTCCAGTGCCAACCCTGGTCAAAGCAATCCGCTAAATTTAATTAAATATAACATTTAATTTTATTGGATTTCCAATGAGTGGAAGTATTTGAAGCAAATGGATTGTTATTATAGATTTTTTTTTTTTGAGGAATAGAGGAGACTGCTTTCCTAGCTTTTCTGCTATTAAGTATGGGTATATTTTTTAAAAAAGATTTTGCAACTGTCCTGGCAACAAGTAACTCCCCTGAAATATCTCAAGCCAGCGTTCATGTGCCTCTATCCTTTATTTTAAATGATTTTGGAAAACGCCCCTAATGTACGGATGCAATCTACAGCTTTTGAATTTGTTATTCTCGGGGCATATGATTTTCAAGAGCCGTTTCCCTTTTCTTGTCTGCAGAAAGACTGTCCTTCGGGGACAACGCTTCTCCCTTCCCTGTGGAGTTGACTTTGGAACCCATCGGCTCCTTCCTCCTTTCCTGTTCTCATCCCTCTTTCCTCTGCCTGCCTTCACTTTTCTTCTTTCTCCTTTTCCTCTTTCCATTTGATCGTACTCCTCTTTTCCTACTACTAATGTCATTTTGCTGTTCAGGTAAAATGCGAGCAGCAAATATACACACACATCTACCGATCTGCCTATCGTCTGTCCTCCCATCCATCTGTCCATCTGTCTGTCTGCCTGCCTATCTATCTACCTACTTGTCTATCTGTCTGTCTAGTTACCTTTTCTTACCAAGTACCTTGTGGCACAGTGTACTTGGTGTAGTTTACCAAGATCTTAAGGAGATAATTTTTGATTTTGTTTTAGGCTTTCTCTCTATCTCACCTCTGTTTTCGTTAGGCTCATAAATGACGACAGAATCCCACTGAGGAGTGGTAGGACTAGTAGACGGAGGTCAAGCAGAACATGCTCAACTGTGATCGAGTCTTATTTAGTTGATTGGCACTTCACAGTGGTACTGAAGGAACTTTCAGAAAAAAAGACAAGAAAGCTAAACGATGGGTCCGGGATCGCTATGTGTACTTCCCCGCTCTCAGCGTGGCCCTGGGGCTCAGAAAGGTCCAACCAGCCCCACCCAACCCTGGGCAGCTGTGGCCCGGTGGTGAGGGCACTGCCACTCTCCCAGGGTCACTCATCAAGCCCCTGCTGCATGCTGGTTATTTTCTGCCCTGCTATTTCATGGTAAGAAGAGCCTGAAGAGATGAGTGAGAAACTTAAAATCCTGAGAGAAAGCAGACTGGACTAAGACGACTGCGATTTGCAACAGTAACAACAGCAACGATGCTGTTTGTGGATGCTACAACTCTCTTGGAGACCTTGGGTGTAACGTAGATCCCATTGCATGGCAGCCGCCCCAATAACCCAGATTTTCCAATGCTGAGCAATCCCCTTGTTCCACCCAGCGAGGGCCCTTCCCAGCCGAATCTGTCTAGTGAACAAAATGCCCAGTGTGTTTCCACAGGAGATCACCCCTTCACTGGTGACTTCAAGCACATCTAGTGCTTAATTTGTGGTTTAAACTCCCTCCACTATCCTCATTAAACATTCCTTTTTTTTTTTTTTTTTTTTGACCACTCATCTGGCAACATGTGAAGAAAATACTGCAGCTCAGGTGAGCGGAATTACACCATGAGCAGTACGACTCAGCTCTCAGTTTTTCTAATCTGAAGAATGAGGCTACAGGTGTTTACTGTTCCTCACACACTGTGGTGTTCTAAGGCCAAAGGAGATCACAGAAGTGAAAGTACTTTATAAACTCTAAGGTGTCATGCAAGAAGCCTGGGGTCCATAGGCACCGGATCCTGCGTATCAGTAGCACAGAGGCCACTGAGGCTCCGGACTTGGCAAAGAAAGGGCTCCAAGGACTTCCATGGTTTTTCATTCAGTCTTAAAATTTTCAGAGGTCAGTATGTCTGAGGAATTTTAGGACATCACCAAGGCTTGGGCGGATAAATGGAAAAAATAAATGTAAATGAAGGTAAAATTTCTGTAGAAAGCATCTTAAAATAGACCTTCCTTAGATCAAAATTCTTGAAGATTCTCATCAGTTCAAGAATCTAGTGAAAGTTCACAAAGGAAACTGAAAGTGCAAAGTAAAGACATGATAATTATGTTAACAACAATAATAGGTATTATATACTTTGCATATAATAATTGTTAGACACTATCACAATTGTAAGATACTGCATCTTTCTCTTTTCAGCCTTGTGAGGGGGTGATGGGATTACAGGCATGTGCCACTGTGCCCAGCCATTACGTGGTGTTGGGGGACCGAGACTGGGGCTTCCCACTTCCTGGGCAAGTCCTCTAATCACTGGGCGATTAGAGGATAATAGCTTGGCTACTTTAAGGTCTGAATCCTCAGTCTCCATTCTTTCCGAAATTATAATTTTCACTTATTTTTTGTTCTGATTCCTGAAAGCAGTTGCAGCATATACGTTATCCTGTTGCTTTGCTGTTTATAGGCAGAGGGTAAGTGGTAGTCTAGCCACTCCTTCATAGTTCAAAGCTGTTTTGTCCTGAAAGTTTTATGCCTATAATTATTTACTTTCCCTTAATAAACAAAGGTAGATGCTTGATCAATATTTCTGTCTTTTTCTCATCACAAATCTTAAAAATAGGCTGTGCAATTTCATTGTATGAAGCAGAGTTCTCCAACCCCCGGCCACAGGTCATGGCCTGCTGGGAACTGGCCAAGCAGCAAGAGGTGAACATAGGGCCAGCACGGGAACCTTCCATCTATATTTATGTCTAATTCCACTACCTGTGTGATCTCCGGGGCTCCGCTCTCATCAGAGCAGCTGTGACATTAGATTTTCATCACAGTGCAGATCCTGTGGTGAACTGCACACACAAGAGGTTTAGGCTGTGTGCTTTTTATGAGAATCTAATGCCTGATGACCTGAGGTGGGGATATGTTTGGGATGCTACCCTTCCTACTTTATGGAGGAAATGTTGACTTTCATGAAACCTGTTCTAAAAAGGTTAGGGACTGCTGAGGCAAAGGATCAATGGAGATTGTGAGGGGGTAAATAGCTTGTCTAAAGTCCTACTGCTAGTGAAGAGAAATGGATTGCCTGAACTCAAGTCCGGGCAATCTATTTCTCAAACACTAAGTAGTTGATATCCTGGGGAGAACTTGGAAACTGAGGTAGGAATGTGGACAATGTGGAGATGTTCTGTGTGGAGTGCCCTAAGAGACAGAGCTGAGCAGGAGAACCCCAGCCTTGTCCACAAGGGAGGGCCTGTGCTCTGTATGTAGTTATGGGGCAGACTAGCCCCCCAGGGCTGGTCAGTACCTCAGTCAGTCCATCCTTAGCTCCCCATACCCAGCTCTTGCAATGCAGGGGCTGTTCTGCTCCAAGCAACCGCCCCGTCTAACTGGGTGTCCCTGTGTGGGTCTGCCTAGTGGGGGTGAACACACTCATTGCCTGGACTTCCAATCTGAGGATGCTAGAACAAAATCTCAATGCCCCAGTGGGCAAGTGCCTGAGTGTCATCAACGCTGAGTGTCCTGGATGAAATAAGACATCTGGATTTGCAAAGCTGATGAAAAAAATGAAGGTTTTCAAAGAGTGCAGGCAGCTCTAACCTAGTCTGGGCTTAAGCCACCAACAAACTCACTTAATCTCAAGTGAACTCAGCAAAGAATGTACCACAATCCGAAAGTGTGACACGAACTATTGAATTTGTGTGTCCAGACCTTATGTCTATGTTAATTCTCACTTCGAGCAAATCCTCACAGGGCCACTTAAACACATTAGAATTCCATCTCTTGCTCTTAGGTATTTGAGTGATACTGTTTAGATTAGCATTCCAATTAATTTTTAAAAAGCACATTATTTTGCTACTTGCAGTATATCTGGGAATTTGGAAGAAAGTGATGGCCAAAGAGTACAAAGCCTCCTAGGGGAAGAGTTTGTATTTTTCTTTGAATAATTTTCTTTATCAGCATAGTGAATATAATAAAAGTCATGCGCCATGCATTTCAACATCTCCATAAAGTAACTCTGAACTGTTCATACCACAAAATTAAGTATTTGATGCAATGAATATGTTAATGAGCCTGATATCATAATCTCTTTCCTTCCTTCTTTCTTTCTTTCCTTCTTTTCTTTTTTGAGACAGGGTCTCACTCTGTAACCCAGGCTGATCCTGAACTCACTGATGTAGCCCAGGCTGGCCTCAGACTCAGGACAATCTGAGTGCTGAGATTACAGGCATGTGACACCATGCTCAACTTTATGTCGTGCTGGGGAATCGAACTCAGGGCCTTGCACTTGCAGGGCAAACACTTTAACCACTGTGCCATTCCTCCAGCCCTGTATTCATAAACTTGACATTTCCTTTTACCCCATGAAAATATATTTTGGAACTTGAAATTTAAAAATGAAAAGGATGAGGAAGTTATGCTCTGGCCATGACTCTGGGCACACACAACAGCACGTCAGCAGAGTGGACCAGCCAGGACAGTGGGAGTCAGGTGGGCTGCGTGTCTTTTCTGTCATATCCTATTATCCATGTGACACACACACTATGTGGGAGCTTCCCAGCTGTCATACCCTCTTTTATAAAGTGTTAATCAGTGCAGCTATTAATAAGACGAGAAACAGCAAGTGCTCCTTACCTGACACATAGCAGCCTCTCAAATGGCCGCTACAGATCATTGTTATCAATATTGGATGAAAATTAAGCACAATAATTAAAATAATTTTCAGATAATATTGTGGCCAAGGTAACACAAACGAAGATCACAAAAAGTAACTCCTATTAAATCTTTCTTCACTATTCTGTTTTTTTTTGGGGGGGCGGGTGTTGCTGCTGAAACTTTTCTGAGGCATCTCAGTGTTATAAACAACTTGCACAGTCACTGGACATTTTAGTTCTGTAAGCAATCTTAGATACAATCTTAAAATCTTTTTTTTTTCCTTTCTGGTTTTTGAAACAGAGTCTTCCTCTGTAGTTCAGGCTAGTTCTGAACTTGCTGTGTAGCCAGGCTGGCTTCTAACTCAATGGCAATTCTCCCGCCTTAGCCTCTTGAGTTTTGGGATCACAGGCATGCACCACCATGTCTAGCTAGTATGTGGCGCTGGGGGATCAGACCCCAGTCCCTGTGCTTCCAACCCCACTATCTTAAACCTTCCAAACAACTGGATTCAAGCACTTGTCTCCGTTTAATGAGTCGATCCCTGTGGACATTCTCTCCCTCGCACTGGGAGAGGAATGAGAATGAGAGTAACTACTGAACTCTGCCCTTGAACGTGGCATTTTCTTGGACAGGGAGACATAACTGCCTTGTGGACAGGATTCAGAACTGGATGCTTACAGGTCTCACTTTGGTACTCTGCCTGTGACCTTGGGCATAATGCTACACACCTGACATTCATCCATTTGCTGAGTTGATGTTTCCAACACATGGTGTGCATTCATACTCAACCCGCTGTACCCAACTTCAAGTTATAAAGCAGCAGTGACAGCTAACAGAACACCAGGGGCTAAGCCACTCAACCAAAGCCACACAATAGGTTCAGATCCGGTTTTGACTGACCTCAAAGTCCTTTCTCTTTCCAGTTTAAAATGATACTCATTCTAACCAATGTCTCTGAGCCTTGTTTCAAAATATTTCACTGATTTAATACATGCCCTGCCTATTTCACTAAACGGTTAAGATCATTATGTAAGAAGACCGTGTAAAGCTATGCAATTGTGGTGTATTATTATTCTTTAATGAGATATTATTCAAAAAAGAATTTCATAATTGATATATATTAATAAATGCCATGATGAGTGTGGGCATGTTTTCGTGAATAAGGTCACAGATGATTTCGAGTAGAGAAAGAGAAGCAATGGACAAAGATATCAACATTTACTGATCTTCTGAGTTTAAAGTAAGACTATATTTTGTTTATCATAAAGATCATATGAGTGAGGCTAAATAACTGTCAATCCAAGTCCTCTGGGCTCCTGCTGCTTTGTAAAGATACAAAGATTGAAGATCACAGACAAAGAGTGTGTGTGGCCCAGGTGGCAGGTTTGGGATTTTGATCAGCTTGATCAGGCATCAAATCTCATAGTCTTTCCATGACAGTAACCGACTCATGGAGGGGTGAGCAAGCGAGAGGCCCTGACAGGCCAGGGGTGACCACGCAGTCCAGGAAATGGCAACCTTTGATTTCAGAATGGTTCATGCAGTGATCTGAGAGTCCTCTTTGAGGACATGCCACCAATAAGGTGTTCGGTGTCAGAGGCCCTACGAGGAGTGCGTCCAGGGGTGAGCGCCAGGATGCTGTGAGCAGCACCGTCCACAGCAGCGAGTCTCTGGTGAAAATGAGCCTCGTCGTGATTGTTACTGAAGTCTGAACAACCTTGACCACGTTCCTGAGACCTCTCAAGCTCTTCAAATGTGAACCAAAGAAGACAAACCCTAGCATTCAAGACCTGGTATATGAGGAAGGCGAGTTATTGCCCGCGGCTGGCTGGTGGGAGCCTGGGTTACAGCAATGCCAGGTGCCCTTCCTGCTTCTCTAGGATATGTTATCTGAAACTTTTTGGAGGATTTCTAGACCTTGAATCAGCCAGATCCTACCACAGTCCAACTCTGCTTTGAAATGAATATTCCCTGTGTTAGGGCAGGCCCTGGGGATCCAGAGGCGCTCCACCATGGAGGGGCTTTAGCACAATACAGATACCGAGAGGCAGTCAGAGAAGTGAAATCACCGCAGGTATATTAACCAGCCACATGTATATTAACAAATCTCAACTGTGTCGGCATCTTTTTTAACTGAAATATCTATGATCTTCTCTCACTTTTCACTCACTCCAGTTTACTATTTTTTGTTCTTTTCAAGAAGAAACTGGAAGAGATGCCTCCTAGTATAAATTGAGAGTGTTTTATCCCAGCTTTAATCTCACCCTTGCGCTCCCAGCCCCGAGAAGGGAAGGGTGTCTGCATGATCTAGAGTTTTCATCTTTTATATAAATCCAAAAGAAAGTTATATCTCCCAGGGCTCCAGGAATGAGCTCTGAATTGAGGCTACCTGCCTAAAGGCTATTCAGCTAGTGGTCACCAAGAAAGCCTGCTTCCCTTGGGCCCTGGACTTCCACTACACAAGCAGCAGATCAAGCTCCAAGAGGAGGAGACGGAAGATGTTCAGTCTTTTAATTTTTCTGTCCGTAGGATTTCGAATCCTTTTCCCAGTAGAATGAAGGCATCGTTAAAACCCAGGCTAAGGAAGCTACTATTCTTTTTCCTCATCTGATGCTATGCAGAAAGTCCTGCATTTCATGCCAGGAAATTCCTGGTGAAATTCCTTCCCGAGGACCACAGTGAAGGGAGGTAACCGAGAGACACCCGCTTCCACAAAGCTGGCCTACTTACTTTACCTGGACAGCCTGCTGAGGGTCCCGGGCTCCGAGCTGGGGTGTGCACATCCTGGGAGGAGGCCTTGTGGTGGCTGGCATCATGGGGAACCCAGGGAAATGGTCGCCAGCGAAGCGGGAGGTCGAGTTGTCCTCAGTGCTGAGAGGCGTCCTTTCGCAGAAGTCTCCTCAGCTGTCCCTTTTAGTTTTGTTTCTTGTGAAATGTAGCCACAGAGCTGGGGAGGTATGACCTGTGGGCAACCAGGACTTCCTCTTCTTGAATCATAATGTAATAAACATTAGTCCTGGAGATTGAGGTCTCCCAATCTAAAGGCTGTCCTTAACGTGTCACGATGTCCTTATGTGGCATTCCACAATCACCGGAACACATTAGAACAGACTGCTGAGCAGTGCTAGGGTATAGAAGTGGGCTTTGCTGGTCTTAGCACATGTATATACCAGGTCTGAATTACCTTGGGCCTTGAGACTGCTATGGCTTCTCAACCAGGCCAAGACACGTGGACCACGTCCCTCCATGTGGCTGAGAGAACACAACTGCTGTATATTCTCACTGTCCATTATCGGCTCTGGGTTGTTGGGCAAGTTGACACTTTTCAACTAATTTCATATGCATGATGGAAGGGTAATAATACTATATTTTAGAGTTATAAGAAATGAACATAATAACATAAAATCATACAGCAATATTTTGGGAGCATAGGAAATGCTTGATATTCTTTAATTTTTTGGTCTTAATTTCCTTCCACTTAGTTGGCCTTGCCAAATGTTTGTGGCCCACCTTTTGGTATTTCCACTTGATGTTTATATCTATGTACGTGTGTGTGTGTGTGTGTGTGTGTGTGTGTGTGTGTGTGTGTGTGTTGGATTCCATAATAAACTCACACATTATTTTAATATATATATATAAGCTTACATTTTGCTTAAAGGTTACGTATTGCTCGAAAAGGTTACACTTTCTTGGGTGGCTAGCTCTGACTTAAATGTAATCCTAAAATAAGTATGCATTAAATGTTAGTTAGGCTACATAATTTACCAGCATTATCCTACTTAGTCTCACTAATATCCATGCAAGAAATAATTTTTAATCTAATTTTTAAACTATGAGAACATAAGTCTAGAGATTGACGTAATTTATTCAGTTTATCAATTAGTTTTTGCTGCATTTGGAACTTTAAACAATAACTATCTTGCCAGTTCACTATTATGTACGTCACTTGGTCAGTTTTAGTGGTCTCTACCTGCGTTCATTTCCTAAGGTTTACATACTAAAGAATTACACAGTAGGTGGATTGCACAGTGAAGATTTATTTTCCCACCATTCTGGAAGCAGAACGTCTGAAGGGAAGAGGTGTGCAGACTTGTTTCTGCTCAGGGCTATGTTAGTCAGCTTGGGTATTGTTGAGCCCATTTGACCATAGGCAACTTAGGGAACAGCTTAATTGGAGGCTTTAGAAGGCTGAATTTGGAGCTTTCAGAGGGTCGGGTCCCACTGGCTCCAACGCAGGAGCATCATGGCGGGAGTTTCTCCCTTTGTGGTGGCTGGGGAGCCTGGGAGGAGCACGAGAGAGGAAGGGGGCAGAAACCTGATGTGGTCATTGTGCCGAGGCCGTACATCCATGGCTCGCTCACACACACCCGACAGTGTGCTTCTCCTATCTTCTAGGCAGTTCCGCAGCCAGCCATGGTGACAGTCAGGCTTGCCCGTCCCCAGGGCTGCTATGAGAACATGGTCTGAGGCGTCTTCCAAACTTGGGAAAGACTGTCTATGTGTTTGCCTGGCATTTTCTGTGTCTGTGTCTGAATTTCTCCTTCCAAAAAGACATCAGTCATATTGGTCCGGGGCCACTCTGTGGCCTCGTGTTAACTCGGTTGTCTTCGGAAAGAAACTGTCTCAAAATAAGATCGTCACATTCTGAGGTGCTGGAAGTCAGGACTATGTATATATACATATACACATATATATATATTCTTTTCTTTTCTCTTCTTTTTTTTTTTTTGCAGTACTGGGAATTGTACCCAGGGTACTTGTACTAATCTTTGTATCTAGTCACCTCTATTTTTTCTTTCTTTCCTCCTTTCTTTCTTTCTTTCTTTCTTTCTTTCTTTCTTTCTTAATTTCTTTCCTTCCTTCTTTCCTTCTTTCTTTCACAGAGTCTTGCTTAACTTGCTAAGCTGCCCAAGCTGGGCTGAACACGTGATCCTCCTACTTCAGACTCCCAGAGTGCTGAGACAACAGGTCTTTGCCACCATACACAGCTTACCATGTAAATTTTGGGGGGGGGGGGGGATTCAGCAGTAGTGCCTGGTTGCCTGGTCTGTGCTTTAGGCTTTTGCACAAGCAGATCATCTGGGACTTTGGCATTTGCATGTGGCTGCCCTCCACCCACTTCGCTGAGGGTCGTGGTCCACCAGGCTGTTCCAGGCTTCTTTGCTTGCGGGGCTTGGGGCTCCAGGTGCTGCAAGAGAGGGAAAGCCACGTGCACACGCTTTTCCAGTGTTTGCTCACACCCTCTTGGGACAAAGCCAGCTTTGCATCATCCAGAGGGAGTGTGGGAGAGGATTTCTCAAAAGCAGACACAGAGAAGCAAAGTGTTGCCCTTTCTGGCAAGTAATCTAAAAATGTATGCTTATCTCTAGTTAGTGGCTAGACCACAATGAGAACACAAGTCTGACAATATAAAAATCCCTGCATCTGATCAAGGAGGAACTGAAGATATCTAGGTACCGTAAGAATGTGGTTACCGGTATAGGGGATAATTATAGCTTCTCTCCTGAAATATCATTCATTCAGCCATTCGTTTCCTCATTATTTATCAAACATTTATGGAAGCACTCTATTAGGTTCTGATAGTCCGCTTGGGTGAAGGTTAAATCTAATCCATGTTTTCTATGGAAGAGGTCAAAATAAATACATGGATGTCACGAACATACATACAGCTGCAAATTGTGATATGTTCATGAGTCAGGACTGCTCCAGTCATCGTTCATTTCCTAGCTGCTGTTCTCCTCCACTTACTACTTGGCAGACACGAGAGTGCGTACAGGGATACGAAAACTAAAGAGAAAAAAGTACTGCTGCTGTCATGGTCTATATAATGAGTAGGAAGGAAAGAGAGGGAAAGAAAGAGAAGGGATGGAGGGGTGAAGGGAAAGGAGAGAGAAATAGAGGGAGGAAGCAGAGCAGAAGTTACGATTTGCGTCTGGACAGTCCCCCAAACCCTCACGTTTGGAAGGCGATTCAGTCATGGGAGTTAATCTGTGGGTGTCACAGCTGTTAGCAGGTGGGGCCTGGTTGCAAGGGGTGGATCCCTGGGGCTTGGCCTAGAAGGGGCAAGTCTCCTGCTAGATCGGCCCTTCCTCCCGCAGTCGACTTCCCGTCAGTCTGGGATGAGCAGCTTCCTTCCCACCAGGTTGTCTGCTCGGCCCTTTTGCCCTTACCTGCTGACTATGAAGGGCCCGAGCACTCTGGAAACTGTGACTCAGAATAAATTTCTCTTTTGTGGGTATTGGGTATTGTGTCCCAGAAATGAAAAAAATTGACTAAGATAACAGAGGAGGGAGGAGGGAGGGAAAGAATAAAGGTGTTATCAAGGAGAATATTCAAGGTCAAAGAGGTGGTTTGCCAGAGTGGCGGGCTAGGCAAGCAACGGAGTCTACCGGAGGAGCCTAAGAAGCTAACGGTGGCTGTGCTGCAGGAAACGCCGGGGCAGATCTGGGGAGAAAGGCTGGCTGCGTACGCTCATCCACGGCTGGCCACGCACGGGATCGAGCCAACATTCCCTTTTTACTTGCTGTCTGTCTTACAGCTAGACTCATCAACCCTCAAGCTCATTTTCTCTTTGGCATCAATTCATTTCCTGTCAATTGCTTCAGGACTTCTGGCATTTGGGTCACCACGTTCCTTCTCCCACCTGCATAGTCTGCTGGATCCATGGACCTAGAATCAGAACAGGGCCACCAGGGAAGCCCAGAAGAAACAAGGTTCTAGAAAGCAAGTTCAAGTCATTTGGGTGTGTTGTTGAGAGGCTGCCTGGCTTTGATCAAAGAGCTTAGTCATCCTGCATGCCCTCTGTAACATAGGAGTGACGGTGTCTATTGGGAGGATTGACCAAAAGGATTACAATACTTATCTCCTGCAAGGTGCCTACACTGTGCGTAACATATGATTAGCATCAGCTTTTTGGGCATCCCCTGGGCCTCTCTCATGGTGCCACTAAAACAGTATGGGGCCTCCTGTCGTACAAATGGATGGATCAGTGACAGGCTGCACCTGTGAACAAGGGTGAGTGAGTTGGGCAGAGCTGCCCTTGGGTCCCAGAGAGCATTTCTGTGTCGCTGCTTGGCCTCGTGAGTTTGTGGAGGTTTTACTCCCTGGCTAACTTTTTCAAGGCATGTGGAAGAATTAAAGGGAAGAAGAAAAAAGGAAGGAGCAAAACCAAGACATTTAGGACCAATCCTATTCACACAGGGTTGTAATTTTAGAGATAGGCGGAAAAGAAAGATTTTGGCTCTTGTGTGGCTTGTTGGGAGACGGAAACCCAGGGCCAGGTGGCTACAGTCTTCATATATCATCCATCTTGAATTACTGGAGGAATTTAGACCAGTCATCCAGTTTAACCAAGTCTCTCATTTCTCGTCTTTGAATGTGAGTTTGGTCCTGCTAACCTCTCAGTTTATTAAGTGCATGAAATTATAAAATTAGCATGAAAATGAAGGTAAACACATATGTGCACAAGCTGGAACTCATTCAAACAGGAGATCTTTGCGTTTTCAACTTTTAGTATGCATTTAGAGCACACGGGGAGAAAGTGACATTTTCATCAGTGCTTTACAAAATTACTTCATTTTTAACCTTTTAATTTTGAAAAGATTATAGACTCACGAGAAATAAGAAAAACACAGCATCCTCATTTGGTACCTCTGGCCCCATCCCCTCTCCCATCTCCAGGTTAGCTAATTTCCGATGAATAAACATTTTTTTAATGGAAACAGATTTGACTTTTAATTCATATCTTCTGTCTAAAATGAGGCAAGGTGTTGAGATGGGATGTGGGGAATGGCAAAACCTTATCTAACCTTATCACTTTCCTGTTAGTTTTAGTCTCAGTTTTCTTTTGCAATTCTTGGAACAAGGCCTATGAGGAGTTAGGAGAAGTAGCTGGCTTCAGGTTCTCCAGCTACCGTGGGATGTTTGGCTCTGTCCCTTCAGCTGAGAGTGACTGCCCCATCCCTATCAGGTTGCTGGCCCTAGGCGGATGTCAAGGACGGGGGTTGCATGGTACAGGTCACTTGTCATATACTCCGAACACAAAAGGCAGATCTTGGCACCATCAGGAAAGAATGTATTGCTTGCTTCATAAATTCTTGCTTCAGAGTGCTAGCTTCTGCAGTGCATCAAAATCCATATATCTGTAACAAATTTTCTGAGAGTCTTGTGTGGACTGTGACATAAGTATACTGGGTATTTAGGATTTAAACACCTGTTGACCCCAGTGTCTCAGGCAGTAGAATCTGGGTCTAGGAACATGCCCAGCTCACACCGCCGTGTCATCCCCTTCAGGACTCACATTTTAAGTCCCTTACAGGAGCTCTTTGTAAAACTGCATCTCTCCATGAATGTAAGAGGTATTCCTGTGCTGGAGTAAGACATGCTCAGCCTTCGCTGGGTCTGTGACACCAGGGAAGAATTGCTAGGCTGCTAAGAAGTAGACTCCTGGAAGAACACTCAAAATATGAACATAGTATGCCTTTGAGTGCATCTGGCCAACGGGCACTGAACTGGGGGCAGGTTCCTATGGGGATGTATAGTCTCCAGCAAGGATCTTATCCTGGACCAAACACCTTGACTACGCCTTCCACAGGAAGAACCCAACATGGGTGGATCCAGAGCTCAGCGTGGAAAATCACAGGCCTCAGGGAGCACAGTGTGTTTCCCTATTTTGCATTTCTAGCCTGGATTTCTTTTGTTCATATCTGTGCTCTTTGGAAATCACAGTCAGGTTTCTCCAGTGCCTGCAACTCTTCATTTGCTAATACGTCTCAACAAATCACAGAGTCATCGCTGAGCTCAGCCCACCTTTATCCACAAGGATTCACAGAGTTAAAGTTAATAAAGATCTTTGGGTTTATGGCATCATTGCGCTGGACATTTTTCATAAATATATGATTTAATTGTTATGATAACATCTCATGTTGATGTCATTATTGCTGTCACACATTTGAAAAAGCAAAGTCAGTGGCCACATTCTCACAACACTGGTGATAGATTCACCCCCTGCTTCATTGTTCTCTTCCTGTTGGCACCATGATGGTTACCAAAGGCAGTTCTGTCCTACAGAGGCCATGCGTCCAGATCATGCAAACAGCAGTACCTGGTGAAACGCTAGAGACCTACAAATACATAAAAGAGAGTGCCCCGCGATGGAGGGATGGGACAGGGCGATAAGATAGACTATAGACGGGGCATATTGGGTGAGGACTTTGCACAGTCTTAGCTTGAGACTGTGCAGCTGATGCCTGAGTGATCAAAAGGACACAGCCCGGAGTCATGCTAGAAATTTACAAGTAAAAGAATCCCTGGAGCAAAGCGAACTTTGTATGTCTTAAATTATAATCTTCTGGAGGATGGCTGTAGTTATGTCTCCTCTCAAAAATCCTTTGAAATTCTCACTTGGCACCACCCAGCAATGGAAGAACTGAGTTAGTTGCCTCATTTCTGAATAAAAAAGTAGTCTAGCAAGGTGGAGTGGTGGACCTCCGTGGTGAGTTGGGGGAAACACTAAGACTGAACGTTTCCCACATCTGAACCAAGCCCCTTCCAGCTCAGCACGGCAGTGTCTCCTGAGTCTGCATTTTAGTGGAAGCCACAGTGAGACATTTTTCTTGAGCAGAATGTTGTTTAGGCCAGTCTGGCAGGGGATGTGACATCATCCACAAGGAAAAAAAAAATCACTATGGGTTGTTTGCCGAACACTTTCCCCTGAGGTTAAAAACAGTGTAGTATTTTTAAACCGTGCAGGCAAAATCACTCCCTCTACTCAGGGACTGAATCACTGCCCGGGTCGCTAAATTGGCAGGGCAAGGGGCCCCGTACCATCTGTCCTCCTTTTGGCTAAATTTAGGCCTTGAAAGAAAAATCAGATTAAGAAAAAGAAAAAATGACGGACTGGACCATTGCTAAGTGATGCCCCGATAGGCTTCATGTTCGCGTGTGTGAGGAGCAAGCTGTGGTGGGGTGAAGAAGGGGCCTTACCGGGGAAGAAGAGGAAGCCACGTCCAAGGTCTGGTGGAACGCGGCCTGCTGCTCTGCCTAGGTGCAGGGTGGTTAGCCTCTCTGTCTTTCGTTCGTCTTTCTTTTCTTTTTCCTTTTTAAATTTTTTCTTGCTGCAAAGAAGCAGGAACCCAAAAGTACTTGCTCTGTCTAAGGCAAACAGGAACAGTGATACCTGGACTGACTAGACTAGCTCAAATCTTCAAGCTTTCTCTTCTGTTCTCTTTTCGCTCATTTGCCTTTTAGTCTGTGAAGAACCTACCCCTTAGCGTGATTTTTGCCGCTGAAAGAGGGCTTGAAGATCTTGCTTGGTTCCTGCAGTTGGCTAAGCAGCAAGGAGAAGCTCTGCTGTCTGCACTTTGCTTCACCGAGATGAGCTCTGATCTCTAACCGTCAGCTCGCTTGCACTGGCCAGCATGGCTTCCATCATTGACAGGAGACTGAGGCACGGCCGAATGAAAAGTCAGTGCTGAGTTCCTGATCGATCACCTGATCAATCACCTGGGACCCAGATTCTGAGGCTGGAGTTTTGTTCAAAGCTTTGTGCAGCCCCTTCCGAGGGGAATGTTTTGCATTCCGGGGTCTTAGAAGGAGCGGAGCTCCTTAGCTAATGGTCAGAGACATACCTCAAAAATCCTTAAAATATTTTATAGAATATATCAGGCCAGTAAAGTCTTAAGAAGCATACTAAAAATATATAAAATGTGAAGGAAAGAATTCTAAGATACATTATGGTGAGAGGAGAAACTATTGCTGAAGTGTGGCCCGATGCATGTGGGGCCTTGCCCCTCCCGGAATCCTTCATGTGAACACCCCTGGGCACTTGGCCTGTCCTTGATCGGTGAATATTACTAAAGCAGTGATGTAAGCCAGATGCTATGGCAAAGGACTAACTGCACTCTGGAAGACTGAAGCAGGAGTATCCCAAGTTTGAGCCCAGCCTGGGTGACTTTGTGACTTAACAAGGCTCTATCTTAAATTGAAACCAAAAAAAAGGCCGGGGGTATAGCTCAGTGTAACACCTTGGTTTCAATCTCCAGTACCAGAAAATAAATGACAGAAGCTCCTCGAGGACAGGGCTTTCCTTGTACTCTTCACATACCGGGTCCCCAGCACTTTCGGTGGCACTTGCTCAACCTTATAAACTGACAGATGGAAAAGAGAAAAGATTCCACACACGCCCCGATTGACACCCCATGATTTAATTGTTGAGTCTCTGTGTGTTTGACAGGGGTCTTAGACGAAGGTGTGAAGCCCATGGTACTGAGAGATTGCCTAGTGCTTTCATCAGGGGTGGAGTTTCCTTATAGGACTGGGAGTGTATATGCAACAACATTTCAGCTGGAACTAGCAGTGCTTCTAGGGACCCAAGGAAGCTGTTGGACTTGCAGACTACTGCTTTGTTTGCTCATCCTTGAGCCCAGAACATTATTACAAGGATGTAAAAGGGAGGCGGGTGTGTAACAGCAGTGTGATAACGACTCTCATGGTGACGACTGGAGAAAAGACATAGGAATGGAAGTTGAACATAATTAAAAACTGAACACAATGTGTAGTTTTGGTGCATGTTGTTACCTCAGTTATGTGTGCTGAAGAGAGGTATTTAAGTCTTCGCTGCCAGTGCATCGACAAATGATGTGATTTGGAAAAAGTCTTGGCAGTTGTGATGATGTCAAGGTGAGGTGACTAGGGTAGGCCCTGGCTAAGAAGACTCGTAAGAGGAAAGAAGTGACGAAAAAGAAAAGGGGAACACTGTGTGAGGATTGAAAGACCCATGTGGAAAAAAATGGCAGATGGAGGCAGAGGTTGGAGTAATGCTGCCACAGCCATGAAATGCCTGGAGTACCGGAGTGGGAAGAGTCACAGGAGGATCTACCTCTAGAGTGTAGGCCCTGCCTACACCTTAATTTCAGACTCTCACCTTCCACAACCCCGAGAGAAAAAATAAAAATCAGTTCTTGAAAGCTCCTCAGTCTGTGGTACTTGCTACAGGAGCCCTCGGAAACACGATTAGAGCCACGCATTTGCCACTCTTGACAATTTCTATCAGCAAACAACTTTCAAGCTGAAAACTATCTCTTTTTCTATGTTCATTTTTATCCTCATTGAAATAATTGGGTTTTTGAATGTGATTTTTAAATCAACCGTCTTAAATTTCTTATACAGACAGGAGAGACCACAGCCTGGTGTCATGGAGTAGGAAGATCACAGCTGAGGTTATCCTACAGCACTGGTGATCAAGGATCCAATGGATACCGGTCATCATTTATTTATGTAAAACTTAAGATAATGCAAATACTGTAGGATTTAAAATAAATGTCTGTTTCGTTTTCTCAATGTGTTGCAGCTACTTCCTCCACCTGTGCATCGTGTGGGGAGAGCTGGGAAGCCCCTCCTAGGGCCTGTACTTGACTCATCCCTCCGGGCCCTACGATGGTCAAGTCGGTGTTCTTAGAGGCACAATACCAAAAGCTTACGAACAACCGCTTGGACCCCTAGATTGCCCGGTGTTGCTCACCTACTGTGTTACCATTTGGCCCAGAGGCCTCCCTCAGCTTTCCACTTAGGCCTTCTGACTCCGTCTCAGCCAAGGGTAGGTGGCCAGAGGGCACGTCCTAGTGGGGCATCTGTTATGGTCCATACTATGTGTAGATCACCTTGTGACGTCACATAATTAGACTCTTTGTTCAGAGTAGATGCTGTCCCCATCGAAGTAGAAGGACTGTGGACCTATCTATGAGGGGTACAAAACCACAAAGCATTTGGGCTGAGATTTGTCTGTCTCATGCCTGGCTGGCTCCAAAGTCTTTCCCTGTCCCACTTTTTCTCCCGTCTCAATGATCTCTCTGAGCTTGTGTCTGTGAACTGGTCCGGTTCCTGAAGGCCTTTGGGTCTTAGTATAATCCAGATGAAGGATGACAAGGGGGTAAAGTCCTCTCCCATCAGTCATACCCTTAGGACTTGTTTTCTTCTTCTCTTAGGCTAATCTGATCAGCTTCTCAAGAACGTGGCTCTCCAGAAAATTCTATGTAGAGGTGAGCATGAGGGAAGGAGAAGGAGAAGGCACATACGTGTTTCATACATCAGCTCACAGAGGGTCCAAGGTCCCTGTATTGTCTTAGAAGATCCCATTTTGTCCTTGTCCAAAGTAGAATTTCTTATCTAAGTGGGTGGCATGAGGAGGTAGGTCACCTTAGAATCCGTGTCAGGTGAAATCTCTCTCTCTGGCTTTTCTTAAGCAAATATAGTTAATAGAGAATAGACTACAGGTTACATAAAAATAATTTTAAATGCACTTTGGCTTTTCACTCTTTTGGGCACACTAAGAAAACTATTTACCCCTTCTGAACTTGGGGTATTGGGTACCTTGTTTCCATTTTTTCTTCATTTAAAAATTTTTTATTTCTTCTGATACTTATAATTTTATTAGCATATGTTTGCGGTGCCTAATAATTATGTTCAACTTGGGGATTTGGTGCATATACATAGTGCATCTTAATCATTTTTACTTCCCCTCACAGTTTTTGTGAGTTATAAAAATAAAATGAAGCTAATTATAAAAGGACAATGGCACAGGATATGAATTAAAATTTGTACTTAAATATTATCAGTGTCTTCATCATTATGACCATTATCCTGAACCCAGGAGAGGAACAGGGCACACATCTCAGGTGCTGTCAATCTCTCTGTGCTGACGAGTGGGACATGAATAGAATCTTGGAGGTAAAAGCCGCAAGAAGCAGAATTAAGACCTTTATTGGAGCTGAGCAAGAGTGGAATGCCAGGTCTGAGGATGAGCCGGGAGCTCTGTTCGTGTGGATTGCACTGTGTGGTGAAAATTCTTGGTGCTCATGCTGGCATCATCAGTGGTGGTGGTTTTGGGCCACACAGTGGTTAAAGGAACCTCCAGATGGAAATTCACAGTTTCACGAACCTATCTCCCCCATATGGTTTAAAAGCATGGTTTGTTTTGAGAGCACCTTGTAGGCAAGATCCGTATTTACTGACTTCTTACCCTCGTGTCTGGTGGCACGTTGTGACTGTGACTGCACTGTCAGGAAACATTAACTGATAAGAGAATGCATGAGTAAAAGGATGGATGGCTAGCAGAAAAATTAGCTGGGCCGGGTGGTGTAGGCCTGAAATTCTAGCACTCCAGGAGCCTGAGGCAGAAGGGCTGAAAGTTCAAGTCCAACCTGGGCAGCTTAGCCACGCAGAGAGACCCTTTCTCAAAAGCAAACATAAGAAATGGAGTGGAGTATAACTCAGAGTGAGGGTCGTGGGCAAACTCCCGGTGCCCCAAAAAAAAGAAAAAAGAAAAAAAGAAACTATGACAATACATATAAGGCAGGTCAGGTCATATTTCAGAAATCTATAAAGCTAATGTTGTTCCTGGTTCTCTCTGTGTCTTTTCCCCTCATATCCATCTGTCCCTTCCGTTCTTTGACGGCACTTCATCTGAGATTCTTGAATGTTTCCTCCCTTTGACCAAAATCTTGAAGGGAAGGTCTGGGAGCACTTTTCTATTGAAGTTGTGAGAGTCATCTCAGGAACGCTTGCTGTGACAGTTCATTTCATACATCAGCTTAGCTGGCCTTGAGGTGTCCGGCTACGTGGTCAAGCAGTGAGCTCAATGTGGGGGTACAGATGTTTCTGGATGAGATTAACACTTACTGTCATTCTTAATATGGGGAAAGGGAGGTCTCACTTGATCAGTTGAATACCAGAACAGAACAAAAAGACTGAGTAGAAAGCAACTCATTAGATTTGCTTTAAATTGAGTTTTTTCTTTCCCCAGCCTTCATTTTCCGACCGAAACTCTGGTTCTTGTTGGATCTCAAGGCCACTGACTTCTTATACCATTGGCCTCCCAGTTGTTGGGACTTTGCGCTCAGACTGCAAATATCCCATTAGATCTTTTGAATCTCAAGCTTCTGTCTACAGCTCTGAAGGCTTTTCTTAGGAGCATGTAAGCCAATTCCTTATGACAACCTTCTAATTTCTGTCTCTCTTTCTCTATGCACCCATCATCTGTCTTTCTCAGATTGGTGCTCTTCATCTGACAGGCTTAGTACAGTCATGTTCAAAGGATTTTTACTTCAGGAAGCTTTAGAGAAGAAGCAAATTTGGCAAAGGGAAGAATGCTAGTTATAGAATTCAAAACTTAATGAGATAGAAGTGTTGGTTTGTGGTGAAGAGACAATTGCAAAACACAGGTGAAATTGTCTATACGCCACGTCTAGCATCATAATATGCGGTAAGCACCATGAGATTTATAGGATTGTTCTAAAAGAAACTCAAGGTCCTTGGGGATAAAGGAGCTGCCGTGGAATTGGAGCCTGTCAAGAGCAAAGCTGAATAAACGTCCAGGGTGACTTTCCAGGAAGCCTGGAATCACCCACTCTTTTGCATAAGAGACTTAGATTGGTTTCTGTTATATGTACACGGTTCATCACACTTTCCAAAAACTTCACGCTCATTACCTCATTCAAATTGCAAACCCGACTTGCAATGCAGGTGCTGTTGTTCACGTTACAGATAGGCAGCTAAAAAAGTTGAAGGCTGAAAAAAGTGATTGGTTCACATGCAGCTTGAACTGGGCCGAAGAGCCCAACTCTCCCAAACCCAGGCTGAGAGCTTCTCTTTACTCAATGGAGTCACGGTAACATGTAGATTCTCAAGTGGGTGGGTCAGGCAACGAGTGAGAGTGGGGGAAACCCGCGGACACCAGTGCCTATGGCGTTCATAAGGTAAGAGAAACTCGATGTGTGTAACAAGAGCAAACTGTACCGTGCAAGGGCCGTGATGGGAAACGTACATAACAGTGTGTGGGTAACACACGGAGGCTTCGTAGTAAGAAATAAAACCATTCAACTATTTCACTGCTTGGAGTGCTGCAGCAAACGGTAAAGACCTCAGCTTGCTGGGAATGGTGATCAGCCCTGCACCTGAGAAGGGTTTCCCTAGCTCTTCTACCTTTGCCTGGTCAAAAGTTTCTAAGGTCTCAGTGTCCTCATTTCTTCTATAAAAATACATCCGTGGAGCCATCACCTCCATCATCCCGACCAAGGGAAGACGTATTTGTTTCCTCTCATTGTCTTTGAATTAGGAGATGCTTGAAATCGTGCATTAGATATTGCAAGCCGATGGTGGGGACCCACTTGTGTGCCAGGGAGAGAGAGAGAGAGAGAGAGAGAGAGAGAGAGAGAGAGAGAGAGAATCCCAACTGAAAACCAGCACCATTTTCTGCCACCACGAACCCTCACAAAGCTTCTTGTCCTTGTCATTATCCAGGGGACAGACACAGGACAGACGAAGCAGACACACTCCCTAGTCTCAGTGAGCTTGCTGTGAGATGTGACACTGATCAAGCAGAAAAGTTGTTCAGTGAATGAAAAACCTGAGATGTGCTTGAGGGCTCTGGGAATGAAGCTGCTAACTGGCAGAAGCAGGTCATAATACACCCCCATCGCCACGACCGCTGTAACAAGAGCCTCACGTCTGTTAGCGCATCTGATCTAATATCCCAGCGAGATAGCTCAGGATCACTCTATCTTACAGCTGGGGAAAGTGAGGAAAAGAAAGGCGAGAGGACCTGAGGCCACTCAGAAGACACACAAGCTGTCAGTGGTTACAGTGAGCCTAGCTCCGGAGCGCATGCTCACAGCTCCTGTCCTCGCCGGCTCAGCAGTGGTCAGGGAGTAAGCAGATAGCAGGTCAAAGGGTGTGGGGGGCACATCGAACACAGACAGAGCTGCCTCCTCAGAGGCCAACGGGCTGAGAAGGTGAGGCAGGGGAGGAGACCTGGGACTTGGAAGGCCATGTTCCTCTGTGGGACACCGTGCCAAGCGGGGAGGCTAGACAGTTCGGTCCATTTATCTTGCTCTTTCCAGGAGAATGTTTTCCTATTCTATTCTAAAGACAAGAAAACGTTGAATTTTGTGTAGCAGAGTGGTGTGATGTGACTCCTACTTTTCACGAGGTCCTTTGAAAGAGCCGTGGAGAAGCAGGTTTGCGCACGGAAGCCTGGAATTAGGAAGGAGACAGGCTGGCATCTGTCCTGGATGCCAAGGAGCAGATGATGGTGCAGGCAGAAAGTCAGAAATAGCCTGTGATGAAATGGAAGGTACTGGAGAAGTAGACTGAGGACTTGTGGCCATTGTAAGGCCCAAGGGGCAGAGGATAAGAGTTGTGGCCAACCAGGAGATGGCAGGGGCACCTGTGACAGCAGAGAAGGAGGTGATGCGTTACCTCGGATGTAGCAAGCTGATGGCACTTGGCAGACCTGCCAGGGTGGATGCCGTGGGGACTTGACAATAGCTATGGTCTTGGAAGCAGCAGCCAAGCTGGTGGTGGCGCTGGGACTTCTTCAGCTGTTCACAGCCCAGTGATGTGGCCAGTGGATCACCAGCTGCCCTTTGTGGGACAGACATGGCTACTCAGGCACCCCTCATAGGGGCCACCATTTCTTGCAGAGGCATCTGGATTCGTGTCTCTAGCCAGGCTTTACTCTTAGGCTGTTAGTTACAGACTTGAGTGAATTATTATTTATGAACCACCTAGAACAGTGCCTGGAACTGAGAAGTGTGTGTTGAGTAAGTACACGAAAGGGCTCCGTCTGGATGGCGGCACAACACACGCGAGTCCGGAGCAGGAGAACAGGCACAGAAGCAGGAAGAACCCAGCGCCTCAGAAACAGCCCAGGAAGAGCACGAGAAAGGCCGTCCTCAGGCAGAGAGACGTTCAGCAGGGGCGCGAAACACAGCAGGAAAGAATTCAGCCCTGAGGACAGTGGCATCCACCTCAAATGTGCTTTGCAAGGTCATTGCGACAGCCGCGGCAACATTCACCTTCAGTACTCAAGTATTAAGTATTAGCTCCAAGTATTAACTATGCTTTTCACCCATGTGCCAGAAATGGGCTGAGTTTCGCCCTAATATGCACCCAATGCTGGGTCAGCTGTGGACACGTTTGGAGCATGGGCAACATGGCGGTTTAGTGGGAGAGACATGCGTCCAGGTGCGTGCTCAAGGCCTTGTGTTTTACTAGAAGGCCATTTGTGTTTGTTTGGGGACTCTGTGCTCCTCAGCATAGCTGATTGAGTCAGACATCGGCATTAATCTGGTTCCCTCAGGACTCTGTAGGCCCCGCGGGTGCAGGACCTGTCTAGGTCTGTCCTTCTTCATATCCTAAGCACCCAACACACAAATCAGGACAGAATACTAAGCACCGTGCTGGTAAGTGCTCTGAAGCTCATCCTGTTCTTTGACAGTAGGTAACAGGAGGACTGTATTGAAAATGAGGGTCTGCTCAGAAAACAGAGGAAGGAACAGTTTTAATGAGATTTTCAAGGAAGAACAAGAGATAGAAAAGAGAAGGAGGAACAAATTCTAGGGGGTAGAGAGGGAGGGAAGGAGAGAGAGAGAGAGAGAGAGAGAGAGAGAGAGAGAGAGAGAGAGAGAGAACAGAGGAGGAGGGAGGGAAAGATGGGGGAGGGAAAGGCCCCCCAAGTGAACAGAATTAGTTACATTCCATCTTTTCCCTGTCAAATACTGGTTTCCTTTCAGTTCTCTAAAATGCCATTTCAGGAAATTGTGTTTTCTGTTTTGTAAAATGACTCATGTGAAGGAGCTCTTTTGTTGATATTAGCATTAAAAATAAATTTGGAATAAAATAACTTGGAATCATTTTTACTTTCATTCTTTTTATGTGAAAACCAAGTTTAATTTTTCTTATATGATTTCAAAAATAAATGTTTCCCTGCTGATGGATGCCAGCTGCCTGCTCTGAGCCCCTGGGGGTGGTGCTGCCTCAGCCCTCTTCCCTGCCGCCCCTGTGATCTACCATATGCTGGAGGAGGCCCCAGCCTGCCACTCCAGGCTGGGCAGGTGGAGCCACTGGGACAGCACATCGCCCTCCTTCCAGAACACGATGCTCCAACTCAGGGCAGCTGGCACTGACGTCGCCTTTGTGTCCACAGGTTCTGGCTCCCTGTGCCAGGCACGCCAAGATGCTGCTTCCTGCCTCTGAGGCTGGGAGAGACGAGAGTGCCTTCCCAAGCTCAGAGCCCGGAACTGAGAAAAGCAAAGGCATGCTCTGGTACAAGGCCTGGCAAGACTGCCAACACCCAGCGAGGAATTGGTACCTGCAGCTTGGCCTGAATACTTAGTCCTAAATGTGTCTTTCTGGACAGGAGGCCCCTGAGCCCCACGAGGATAGAGGGAGGTCCTGCTGGGCACTTCTAAAGGTGGTATGTTAAGCACTTTCTGTGGATGAGCTCCTACAGCAGCCCTGGGGTCAGATAACACCACATACAACACGTCACAGGTGGGATTTCTCTTACATGAGAAGCCCCACGTGTCAATCATTTAAGGAGCAGAATGAAAGTGAGATGATGGGAAACAGGGAGGAAGACTTATGGAGATGACAGGGGCCTGGGGGAGGGGAGGCTGGGAGGGCAGGGAGGAGGGACAGAAATGACTGAGATGTGACACGTGTACGTGCCCACTACCAAGGTGAATGTCGTTAATATGTATCACGCACATATACTAATAAGAGCAAGGATTAATGCAGTGTCCAGATGCTGTACGCTACTGGGCTTTGTTCTTAGACACGAGTCCACCATAATTGGATAAACGTTTACACCACACCTTCGGCGATCCGCGACACCCTCAGTGATCCTCCTCTTCCAACCAGACCCCACTTTTGAACAGTAGATGAAATTCATAGAATCTATAACATCTAGTTAACTCCCACAGTTCAATCACCTGCCACATATATGAAGGTTTGGGGGAACATCACAGATCCAAACCATAACAGTCAGAAATGCTCTTAAGCAGTGTGTGCAGGTGGTGCCTGAGCAATGAGGCACACGGCAGGCAGGGTGTGATGCTGAGCAGCACAGGTGAGAAATGGCCGGGGGAAGGAAGTCTCCTGGCTTTCATCCCATGAACCACTGCGCACTCAGGGAAGGACGGGCAGCACATAGCCAGACTGTCATTTTAGGATGATCGCTCCAGTACTGGGGTCCAGGGACGTCTGGAGTGGACAGACGCAGTGTTGTCTCTAGAATTTGGGAGGACATTGTGCATGTGTGTTGCAAGAGTGTCAAGAGCCTGTGTTCAGACCCCGAGAGTGTCCCTGAAGGGGCACAGCTTGGAAAGAAAGAGACCAGCATGCGACTGGGGACTCCCAAAGTGCCACAGAGACCGTTTCTTGAGTACGTTATAACCCTTCCTTCGTAGGCTTTTCTGTTGAAAGGCCTGGTTAAACGGATCAGTTTGGATGAACGTAAAAAGTAGGATTAAAATAATCTACTTAGGCAAGGAGATTCACTTCCTAGGTTTAGTAGGTAAAGGTTCATTTTAATAGTATTTCATTAATTGCACATTATGGGACGTTAGCAAAGAGGAACAGGCAGTGTGAGCGACAGATATATTCTTATAATGACTTTGTTTTCCATCTGAAAATCATTGGCAGGAAGCTTAACTGGAAGATGCTTTGCACAGAATATCTCTACGTCTCCTGTGTGTGGACCACTCACTATGCTACCAAATAGCCATCCCTTCTAATGGTCAAGTGCTAAGTGAGTGCAGTCATTGTACTCAGGGCAAACGTCTTGCAATTCATGAGCCCTGCCACGTGATGTTGGTGTGATTACTAGCCATGTCTTTGGGTGACAAAACGGAATTTCTGGGAGATCAGATCATTTTCCAAAAATCTCACAGCCAACTTCAAATTTGTATGTATTTGACTCTAAAACACGTATTTCTGGTTCATCGAGCTGGGTGGTCATGGTAGATTGATACAAAAATGGTCAAAATTCCCCATCTCTCTGTCTAGCTAAGTCCTTATGGTGATTTCCCATACTTTCCCATCAAACAGTGAAATCAATTTCCCCTCCTTTTGAGTCTGGGCTGCCTGAGCACTTGCTTTGGCCAGGAGAAGGCTGCTGAAATGGTGCTGTGTCCATGTCAAGCCCAGAAATATAACTCACCGAGTAACACCACCAGGCTGAGCTGCTGGGAGTTTCGAGGTGCAAGACCCAGAGTCCTGTCCTTTTAGCTGGGACTCGCAGACAAGTGAGGCCATCCCAGATCAGCCTGTCACCAAGCAACACCCATCTTATCAAGGAACAAGTATGGCCTCAAGCTTGTGAGCCTGGACCAGATCGTAAGGTCTGCCCCTCAGCCTGTAAGGTTGCATGCTTAGTAAATGATCATGATGTCTCATCACTGGTTTGGGTGTGGTTTATTATTCAGGGTTATAGATAGCTGGTATAATAACCATTTGATTATCCAGACTAAAAACACTTCTGGAGTTGTAAGGAGGCTACCTTAGAAAGCACTCCAGGGTAATAAGCACAAGGGAGCTTCCCCAGGTCACTTTGAGAACCCTAGTGCAGAAAAGTACCTGACTCTGTCCTCTGGGCAGGGACATACTCTTCTGGTTTCAGAGTAGGAGACTGAGGCATTGAGAGTGGTTGGTTTTCTGTGCTTGTAAGTCAGAAGGTGACAAACAGCTAAGAGGAACAAGAACTAGACACAAGCCCAAACTGCCAGCTGCCAAAGAGAAGGGCAAAAATGAGACTGCTCAAAATTAAAATGTAGAGTGGGAAGATGTGGGCAAAGGAGACTAGAGAAGATTTGAAACGAAAGGAAACCCCCTTCCACTGTGCGCGTGGGTTTTGGCATGTTCCCTGTCGCTGTCTGCATTAACCAGATTTCTCATTGTTGGATGCGACATTAACCAGATTTCTCATTGTTGGATGCGATACCCAATACCCACAACTTAAAGGAGGTGAGTTTGTTTTAGCTCAGAGTTTCAGGGGATTTGGTACATGGTTGGCTAGCTCTAAGACAGGAACACCGTGGTGAGATAACGTGGCAGAGCAAAGATACCTAGCATGTGGCAACGGGGAAGCAGAGCAGGAAGACAGAGCCAAAGAGGAAGGCGTAGGAGACCAGATAGGGATCCCGAGACCATGCCTCCAGGACCCGCTCAGACCCAGCTGGGCGTGTGCTCCACCATTTCCTCAGGTCGGTCTGAAACCAACCAAGTTGACACTCCCTTCAAATCACCAAATCCTACTTCAATCCCAAACATACCTGCTAAATAATATGCAATCTCTAAATAAATATAAATTTATAGTTCTGTCTAACATGATACATAGAAGGCTTGTCTCTCTCCCTAATTGCCTTGGTACCTCACAACCACTTTAAGTAATCACTCCTAGATTAGAGTAATTAGGACCACAAGCATACCCTGCGTGCCTCAGCTGTGTCTGTACCTCCCTGAACACTGTTCCCTTCTCAAGCTCAGCTGCTGTCTTATTAACTGCTGGCATGAACCTCTTCATATATTACCTGCTTGATAAAAGCCCAATGAAGGATTTGATCATAGGACACCATGGAATTGGTAGGTAGGAGTGCTTAGTAGCCTTGAATTAGAAGCATAGTTTTCCAAGAATGGTCCCTTCTGGGCTTGAGGACTGTGGCCCTGAGTGTGCAATGACATATTTATGTCCTAAGGGTCGACTTGGCCTCATAGGCAGGAGATGGTCTGCCTCGTAGCAATGAGGAAAATCTTTAGACCACGACGTCAGGTACAAAACTGTGGGCAATGTATTCTCTCCACATAAAAGTGTGAGTTGGGGGTCAAACTTCTGTTGAGGACACCGAAACATCTTGGTTCTTATTTTATTTGTTGTGTTGCTGTTGAGGTAGCTGTGAGCAGAGAGGATCGCTGGGCCCTTGCTATGTTCAGTGAGGGGGGGGCGGGGTCTGGTGCCCAGTATAAGCATTAAAAACCAATTTCTCTTAGTATAAACATTTGCTCTTTAACTTGGATCTTTAATCTCACAAAAGATCTTCTAACCTAACATGTCAAGTCGCAAAACATTTTTTTCCTCCGGGAACATGGCTGCAAAATAATTTTGAAATATAAAAACTGTGAGTCTCTAAAACAAAATATCTCAGAGAGTATTGGCACGAAGGCTTAGAAACGCATATGGACTATGTTGTCTTCACTAAGGTTCTTTAGAAAGATAGATTTTGTTCCATTTGAAACAGAAAAAGATATTCTTCTCTTCTGAAATTATTCTTTGTATTAGTGTGTGTCCGCAATACATGATGTTCAGCTCGGGGAACTGGCACGTATGCATGTTGCATCTGAGCTGCTTTTACTTCCCTCTCGTGTCCACATCCTTGTGCCATCTCCACAGTCTCCACCTCCCAATTTCCTACTGTCCTTCTCTGATTTTGCTCTTTTACTTATTTATATTTGGGTTTACTGATATAAGAGAAACCATGTACCTTGACTCAAAAAATTCATATGTCTCTTTCTGGATACTGACCGGTAGCTGACACTGGGTGCCAAGGTGACTTGTCTCCTTCTGCTATTACAATGAGAACATGGGGTCTAGACTTTATCAATATACTTGCTGGGCGCCAGATTATTTCCTCTACTAAAGGAAGGAAATCAAACCATAATTTCTAACATCTTTCAATGCCAACATCCTACAGAAGTTATTTACAGGAGAGCAGCCCAAACCAGTCCTGTGGTCTGTAGCATGAAAAGAAGGTTTGAAGTTGGGGAAAGTTTCAGAAATATCTTTGGGGATCCAGGAGGTCTATTAGCACATGTAACAGGATGTAGAAGTAGAAGGGATGGCTGGCCCTCTGGGAGAAAATGGATGCCTGCTTTCAAAGGGGTGCTAGGCCATATCCTGACATTCAAAGTAGGTGATCAGAAGCTGGTTGGATGACTCACCCACACTCGAGGTATCGAAAGGGTCAACAGAGCAGAAAAAGAGAATTTTTTGAATATATAGTTTTAGAAAATACAGTGCTGACCTCTGAGGCCTTTATTCTCACCAAGAGGGAGGGGAGGAGGTGCCTACTTCTTACTTTGAGTCTGCTGTTGGTGGAGGTTTACAGCAGGACCACAGAAGATTGTTCATGTGGAAAGGACCCGGCTAGGAAAGGGCCAGGTGGTGGTGTGACCATATGTTCTGGAATTTGAGTATTCTCTGACCAGCTGGAGGAACGTGAAAGTGGAGGAGGAGTCAGAGGCAGGGAGTGTTGAGTGTCCCACGCTCAGAACTCCTCTCCGTAAGAAGATGTGAGTGCATTTCATGGATGAAATGAGCGGGTGTGATTGAGAGTGAGCCGGTGTGCAACTGTTGTGGCTCATGGTGAAAACGGATCCAGGAGAGACAGGAGAGAAAGATGAAAATCTCAGCCAAGAGAGGTAGAGTAGACAGAGCCAGGACCCAAGGAAGATGAAGGCACCACCCATCTCACAGAGTACAGGAAGAGATCTCCAACACGGAGGGTTGTGCGGGTCGCTGAAGGTGAGCCCTTGTAGACACTGTATGGGTCTTCCCACCACTGCCGGACCTAGTCACTGGGTCCCGTCATGACCAGCTAAACGAGAACTTAACAACCATTCTTCCCTGTTCCTTCCCTCCAAACCCTACGAAACTAGACAGCGTGGGTGGTGGCAGGAAGCCCTGGGAGGAGAAAGAGCAAAACCAACCCATTTTGGACCCCTTCCTCGGCTGAGGCTCCTCCACACATGGTGCAAACCGCCAGGGAGCAAAGGAGCTGAGATTCCAAAGCAAAGTTGGAAGTTTGATTTTTAAGCTGTAATCAAATTGCTCTTGTGACTTAAACTGAGGAGAGCGTGGTTTCTAGTTTTCTTCCTCTGAAAAGAAACTAGGAATCGAGAAAGACATATATACCCAGGATAAACATAAGCAGCAGGACCCATGTAGTTGTCCCGTGGTGACAGCTTACCTGCGAAGCTCTGTAAAGTCTTTTAGTGGAGAAACTTGGTAACTTCGGCCTCAGTTTCCAAACTTATTTCTAGACAAGCTTCCTTCTTTCCTATCAAGACCAATCAATATGCCACAGAAAATAGAATGTTTTGGATCATACTTAAATATGTTTTTTGAAGGGCTAAATACTGTCTTTTAGATGATTATAGAGAAGGTTATTGTTTTGATTTTAAGCACATTGTAGATCCCAAAATTAGGACAGCAGCTGGTATATAAACATTGCCTTTTCCTTATATTTCTTTTGGTCTAAAATATATTACAAAATATATTCACAGATTTATGTGTGTACATATGTGGTTCATTTTTCATGCTTATTTTAAAGCTAACAGTAAAGTGTTTTAACCCTCAGCGGCGAAGTCATCTTAATTACTACAATCTTGAATTTAAGTTTTGGGGTTTTTTTTGACCCATGATTAAAGCATGTGTTCAGACTTTTTAGTAAGGAATTGTGGTCAATGTAGTTAAGGAATATTGAAAACTATATACTGTTAAAATGTGAGGGATTGCTTTTCATTTTTATGTCCAGACATTTGGCTTTTAATGCATTTATTCTCCTTGATTTTTTTCCTACCTTAAATCAACATCCTTATTTTGTTCAGTATCAGTAACAAAGAGACCATATAATTTTTATGAATGTTTCATTTTTTAAGAGGAAAAAATGATGAATTACACAACATAAGTTCAATTGAAGATCGGGTTCACTGTTCTATTTCAATGTGTTTGGGACCAGCAGCATCAGATGGCTTTGAGATCTTGTTAGAAATGGACGACAAGTCCCCTTCCAGCCCTACTGACACGGAAGCTGCTGGTCCATGAAAGCCTGAGATGTGCCGTCTGACAGCTTTGTGACATTGTGTCCTTCTGCTCAAACCTCGTGGTTCCCGCTGGTGCCCCGCCACAATAAGGACAGAGTGGAGCTGGACTGAATGCATCTCTATGCTCCCAGTGTCGACCATGCGGTTCATGTACGTTCCAAACTCTCTTCTCTCATTTTCAAGCTGTGGGTGACGTGGGTGACATTCTAAACCACAAGTCTTCAAGTTAGGACTTTCTCAAGTAATAGCATCTATCACGGAGCCAAAACACCTCATGCATTTTATTTCTAACAGGATAATCTCCCTCTCTCTTCCCTCCTCCCTCTCCCCTTCCTTCCTTCCTTCCTTGTTTTCTTTCATATCTACATTTTGGACAGTTTCAGCCACCTAAAGTCTCACTAACAATACCGAATTGTTTATATAATTTAATAACTATAGAATTAGTATCAGAATCACTTAAATCACCAAGTCCTGTGGTGCAGGCCTGTCATCCCAGCCCTCGGGGAGGCTGAGGTAGAAGGATCACAAGTTTGAACCCAGTCTTGACCATTTAAAGAGACTCTATCTCAAAATCAAAAACAAAAATGGGCTAGGAATGTAGCTTACGGGGAAGGCTCTGGTTTAATCTCTAGTACCACAAAAACAAACAAAACGAAACAAAACAAGACGTAAACACCTAAGTCATATTTTCTCCTTGCTGCTCTGTAGGAGAGGACCTACGCCCTGAGCATCAGCGGGTTCTTCATTGCCCCCCAGCTTCGGCAGGCCTGGTTAGATCATTTCCAACCCTGTCCAAGCAGAACTGGAGCTGTGGGCCTGGCGGCTGCAGAGAACTACACTAAGAGCTCCCAGCTGCCTGGCAGAGAGAAAGTGAAATGGCCCTGGCAGCTTAGAATGAGGATCTGAGTCATCAAAAAGAGGCACATTCCTTTCCTGAGCTTCCTCTGTTTGAGAAGGTAGGGTGCTTTTAACAGAAAAGCTTTAACAGAAAACTTCACCAGAAGTTGAGCATGCAAGATTATTTAAAGTTGGGATTTCTGCGTGAATGCTGCAGATCTGAGGCTTCAGCAGTATTAAATCAACAATGAGCTTTTCTATCTGGATTAATCCTCAAGAAATTTATTTCTCCAGAAGTGTAAATATTAACTCTCTCGTGGTTCCGGGAAACGCCTGTCACTGTTTTGGCTTTGAGGATCAGGTTTCTGGTAAGGTCAAGGATCCAAGGTATTAAGAAGAACACACAGCTTCGCTGGAGGAGGGCGTTGAGCAACTTAATGTTTCAAAGGAGGCTGAGGAGAACCTCATCAAGGTGTCTGCTTCTAGGGTGGTAGAGTCAACACCTGCTGCCCGATCTTCTCATGAAGTGACCTCATAGCCTTGGTTGTTAAACAGAATTGAAAAAATGAGAAACCTCTGAGATTGCCAGGAGAATATAACCAGTAGGCTAGGGATCTCTAGATCCCTCCAAACCAATAAGTTGCCTTAATTTTCTTTTTGTTTCTCATGTTGGAAGCTTGAAACTAAAGAAAACAGCAACTGAAAATGCCAACAGGCACTAATTTAAAAAAAAAAAATCAACAAAAACACTACTTCTCTACCCAAAGGAACAGGAAATAAACAAGCTGCCAAGACAGAAAGCTTTTGGAAAATAACCATGGTCAAACACTACAGATAAAACTGTGACCTCACCCGGAAGCAGAGGCTGAGTAGGGGAGCACAGGATTCTGTGGTTGAGTTGTGAAAAAAAGGCCCTCTCTGGGGCTGCTGTTAGAGGAGCCTGAGTCCAAAGTTGGGACTTTCCTCTTTGCCAGGAAGTTAACAGTCTCCCTCCCCAAGGCAGTGTCTGCAGACCTGGTGTGTGTGTGTGTGTGTGTGTGTGTGTGTGTGTGTGTGTGTGTGTGTGCGCGCGCGCGTGTGTGTGTTAATCTGGACTTCCTACCTCACTGAGCAGCCAGGAGAGGTTGCTTCCTCCTCACTGGGTGTTCAAAGGAAGCCCTGGTTGTCAGAAGCGCCAGGCATCCCCACCCTCCTCCGAAGGGAGTTATCCGTGGGAACCTTGGGGAGCCTGGGCATCTATAGCTGTGCTACCCCAGGAGTAAAGAGTCAACTGTTTTCCTTCCCTGTTGGAGTGGTGTCAGGAGCTAGCTAAAATTTACGATTAGGTAGTTTAGATTCTGGGTCTTAAAACATAATTCCAAGGGAGTATAGGTTTCAATCAAAAATTACTCATCAAACCCGGAACTGGACAGGAGTGGATGATGAGCAAGACACTCATCAATAGAGGACAACAGGGAGATGTGACAGTTCTCATCTAATGTCACAGGAAAATTAAAGATCTGCCACAAAAAAATCTTCAAGAACAGTTAAGAACACAAGTATGGGACAAATGAAATACAAAGTCT
The DNA here is from genome assembly GCA_004027205.1 of Ctenodactylus gundi. Classification (NCBI taxonomy): domain Eukaryota; kingdom Metazoa; phylum Chordata; class Mammalia; order Rodentia; family Ctenodactylidae; genus Ctenodactylus; species Ctenodactylus gundi. The sequence goes on from PVKB01001515.1 coordinate 196,561, forward strand.
TAGCAAAGGATTGTGAACTCTCAGCAGAGAAAAAGAGGATAAAAAGAATTGAAGGAGATGTTAGTAATAAAAGTGTGATAATCAAAACTAAAGAAAAAATCCCTCTTGGATGGTCTGAGAGCAGAAAGGAAGCGTTAGTGTGAAGAGCCTGTGGACTGGGCTGGGGCGTAGCTCAGTGGCAGAGAGCTTGCTCCGCGTGCATGGGGCACGAGGGCCTGGATCCCATTCTCACACCATGTTACAAAAAAAAAAAAAAAAAAAAAGTGAGATGGAAGTAGAAAAACAGAAATTGCTATGTACAAACACCAAAGAGAAAACAGACTGAACAGACCGTCAAAAGCTAAAAAGCCTTAGTGGCCTGAGGGAGCAGGAAAAATAATCCAACAACATGTCATGGAAAGGGAAAAAGAGGGTTTAAAACCAATACTCAGACGAACAACTAATGATGATTTTTCAGTCTTTATAATACATAAATCTACATGTTCACAGAGCTGAGTGAACCCCTATTAAACCCAGAGAAACTCACACAAAGGCACAATCTTCTTCAAGCTAAAGACAAATATAACATCTGATAATAACAAAGAGAATAATATCAAATAAAGAAAAAACAATTCGGTGATTTGAGTAGCACTGAATTTCTCATAAGAAACCATAGAGACTAGAAACAGGCTGCCTAACAAACCGTAAGGAGAGGCAGAGACAGACAGAGACAGAGAGACGGAGACCACAATGCTGAGGACGGTCGTGAACAGCCCTACACGGAGCTGAGCACTTCGTCAAAAAGTGTATATTACCATCAATCACCCAACATGAAACAGATAACTTGAGTGGCCCAATAAGTATTAAAGAAATTGTAATTGTGGACATGATTTTGAAAACTTCTAAATAATAAACCTCTAGGCCTAGATGGTTGTGCTGGCAAATTTTGTATAAGAGTAAAAAATAAAAATAAAAAATAAAAATAAAAGAAAAGAAAGAATTAGCACTGAATGTGCACAATCTGCTGTAGAAAATGGGCTGAAGAAATTTTCACAAAATACTAGTAAATGGAATTTAACAATTTAGAGAAAAATATTATATACTACAACATAGTAGAGCTTATTCCAGGGATGCAAGGCTGGTGCAACATTTAAATATAAACCCACGGGACCAACCATATCAGCTAGCTAAAGAGGAAAGAAATCACGTGATTGCACGAATTCGTAGCCAAGAAAGCATCACTCATATATATTTTTAAGAGCCCTGAAAAATGGAAGCAGAAAATTTGTCAACTTTGTGCAACTAATCTACGAAAGGACTACAGCTAACACCAAACCCTAAGGTGGAAATTGTAACTCTTCTTAGAGTGGAAAACAAAACAAGGATTTTTGCTCTCACTACCTTTATTACATGGGCCTTTGAGTTTTAGCCACTTCAGTAATATAAGAGAGAAGAGAAGAGAAGAGAGAGAGAGAGAGAGAGAGAGAGAGGAAAAAACAGATACCATACAGACAAGAGATGAAGAAACACAACTGCCTGTATGTGCACAATGTGACTATTGATATATAAAATACCAGTGATCTGCCAAAACACTCAGAACTAATAAATGAGCACAGCAATGTCCTAGCATGAAGTTTAAATAAAAAAGATCATCTTCCACACACTGGCAATGAATGTGTGGACACTGAAATAAAAAATATCAATCATCATCAGTCATCACAATTAAGTATGAATTTAAGGAAAGATACACAGGATTTGAATGCTAAAAGCTAGATCATAGTGATAACAAATAATAATATGCACTAATAAAAGTATTTTAAAATACTATCAAAATAAATAAATGTAAGAAAAATTTTTCATGAATTGGAAGACTCAGAGAAAGAACTCTATCATAGAAAGAATGCAATTCTCTCTGAACTGCTATACAAATTTAGAACAACTTTTTATCAAGATCCTACCAAAACGTTTTGTAGATTTGGAGAAGATTATCCAAAAATGCGTAAGAAAAAGCTGACTGAAAGTGTCATAATGATTTTGGAGAGAAAAAAATAAGCAGGAATCAGTTTGCTCCAGTACAAGACTACTTCCGTAGGAACAGTAGTCAAGATTGTGTTGTGTTTTGGCAAAAGTACAGACACGTAGAGCAACAGAACAGAAGAAAGAAACGGAGACGGAGACACGCATGGACATGTCCACCAGACAGCGACGATGGCCCGGAGGGAAGCTTTGCAAAAATACGCTGCTTTCTTTCCTTTTAACAGATTGTCCTAGTGTATCTGGATGTGCCAAGGTAAAAACATTCCCAAGCTCAAAATGAACCCTAAGCTAGATCTCACACTTTATATAAAACTTTACTCAAAAAAGACTGGGTTGAATGCAAAACATCAAACTTTAAAACTGTTAGAAAAGAAATTGGAAAACATCTTAGGAAACAAAAGCTAGGTCAATAATTTTTAAACTTGACAAAAACAGAGTATCTAAGAAGAAAAGCAGATCATGTGGACATCACCGAAATGAGAAAGTTTCCTTTAGGAGGAGGCTGCTGCAGACTGGGATTCACCAAGTGCAAACTTCACATCTCCCGGAGAAGTAGAACCCAGGTGACCTAAAAACTCTTAAAATTTAGCGAAAGTAAGTCAGACTATGAGATTATAACATAAATAGACGTTTCACAGGAAGGGATTCACCAGCGGGAAGTGCGTGCCCACACAGGGGCTTGACAGCATCGTCCGTCCTGACTGCGCACAGTACCGCTGCAATGAACGCATCCCGACCACCTACGCGGGGACATACGGACGTCTTGTATGATGTCTACCATGCCGTGAAGTGCACGAGGTGCAGAAAAACCAAGAGCCAGATGAAAAGAAAGAGCTGAGCAAGATGAGCACAAAATGTGATGACATCAAATGCCGACAAAGACGTGGAAGGCTAGCTCACACCGGCACCGCCCTGGGAGTGTGACATAGTGCATTCTGGGAAACAGCTCCTTAGGATGCTGGCAACTCATACTGCGCTCGTGGGCATGAAAAGTTAACGCTCCCATGAAAACCCTGAACAGCGATTATTCATAATAACCGCAGCGTGGAAACAGTGCAGTCAACGGTAGTACGTTCGGATCCTCCTGTGCTTCTCAACCTGGGTGGGTCTTTAGAGAATTATGGTGAGTGTAAAAACATTTCCCAGACTACTTAGTGTTGATTCCAAGGATGTCCGTGCTGGAAAGGAGACACATGCAGGGAAGGAGGGCAGATGGCAGCTCTCAGGGAACAAGGTTGGAGTGAGGGCCGGAGAGAACGCCTGGAGGCCCGGGAAGGAACCCGTGAAGAATTCTGGGTGACGGACGCATTCTGTCTTTCTGCATCAACGTTTGTAATCTTTGTAATCTAATCGCAGCAAAAAGCTTTTCAAGGTGTGGCAACTGGTGGGCCTGATGAAAAGTCACAGTAGAAGTCTCCTTTATTTATTTCTTAACTGCACGAGACTCTACTATCATCTCAGATTTTATTTATTTATTTATTTATTTATTTATTTATTTATTTATTTTAGACAGGGTCTTGCTCTGTAGCCCAGGCTGGTCCTGAACTCAGTATGGAGCCCAGGCTGACCTTGGCCTCACAACAATCCTCCTGCCTCAGTCTCCCGAGTGCTAGGATTGCAGGTGTGTGCAACCACACCTGACTTGTATGGTGCTGGGGAATCAAACTTGGGTACTTAATGCTTGACTTAGCACTAGCTAGGCAAGTGCTTTAACCACCGAGCCATTTCTCCAGCACCTTATCTCAGATTTTAAGAGTTTAATTATAACATAAAAAGAGTCCTCTCTCCAAGAATACAGGATATCCCGCCTGTGATCACAGTTCTGAAGAGTAAACCTAAGGTCATAACACTGAAGTACATCTCCAGTCCTTTTAAATACTTTTAAAATTTAAGACAGAGTCTTGTTAAGTTGCCCTGGCTAGGCTCAAATGTGCGATCCTGCTGCCTGAACCTCCCAAGATGCTGTGATTACAAGCTACTTCTTTCAAAGGCTTCGGAACCACTCCTCTACTGATGGGCAGGTAGGTTGTTTCCAGGATTTGGTTATTATGAACTGTGATGCTATAAACATGGTTATGCTTGTGTCTTTTGGGTATGTTGACTTCATTTCTTTTTCAATAATGCTCAGTGAAATGGACCGAGCACAAAAGACAAGCCAAAAACGGGTGTCCCTCTTACAAGATGCCCGACATATGACATAAAAAACCACAAAATGAAGGACAGGGTAGAAAGAGAAGCAGTGGTCAGCTAGGAAGGGGGTGAACCTCTGAAAAGCGGGAGGGCATAGATGCTCACTGATTCCCCAAACCTCATGTCTCCAGTGTGTTATAGAATTTGGAATTCATGCATTGAAGGAATAAAAAGATAAAAAATTTAAAAACCAAGCTACTTCCTAATCGTGTTTTTGTGGAGTGAGATGGACAGAATGAGTGGAGTCAGATTCAACTCCAGGCTCCTCACCAAAGGGCACACGGCCCCGCTGACCCGGCCCCGACCCCCCCACCCCCCCACCATCTCTCTCCTGCTATCTCAGTCAAGCACCTTGTGATTTCTTCTCTTCAGTGTGTGCTCCTGCTGCCTCCTCCACAGAAACATCCTTTTCTCATTTGTCATGGGAGTGGCCTGCTCCCCTGTAGCTTTGGGGACTTCTTGTCACTTGGCAGAGGAGGGACTAACGGCCCTTGTTCCCACAGTGCTCATGTGTACCTACGGATGAGGTTCCGGCAGTGCGTCAACGGTGTCGTCAGGAAGTTCAGAGACCAAACGCAGAGGGTGGGATTCTGCTCCCCCGATGACTGACTGTGCTAACCCGGGGCACCTACTGATGACTCACAGATGTGAATAGGACCGCCTCTCAGTACACATATCAGAGTTAAGACAAATAACACCTGGAAGGTCTTCAGGAAATTGCCTGGAATGTAGGTAGTATGGAGACAGTGCTGGGTGGAGAGAAAGCTCCATCCCCACTCTCCCTCCCCACCCAGAGAAATACTCTGTAGCACCTGTAGGAACTAAGATTAAATAGAGGGGCCTACTGCAAGGGTACTGTGGTGCTAGCACTGGACTGCTAATGTACCAAGGAGGGAATGGCTTAAAGAACACAAATAGTATTATGTCATAGTTTGAAGGCCAGAAGTAAAGACCAAGGTTTCAGTAGGGAGCGGGATGTGGTGGTTCACACCTGCAGTCCCAGCACTGAGAGGGGTTAAGGAAGGCAGGTTGCAAGTTCAAGCCCAGCCCAGACAACTGAGAGATTCAGGGGAATCTTTCTCAAAATACAATGAATAAATAAAAAGGCATTGTAAAGCTCATTGATAGATGTTTGAGAATAGAGTGAGCTGGGAAGATCTGCTCAGTCCAGAATGTTTGCTTTACTCTTTCTAAGCCCTATGAGCTAGAATCTGATATGTTTTAAATGTAAAATGTTCCTCAACTGTCTCTTGTGTTCAGAGGTGGGAATCTGGGATGTAATTAGGTCATGAGGGTGCTATACTCGGCAATGGATTAATCCACCAATGAGGTCATAGTTTATTGAGCTGTAAATAGGTGGAGTCAGGTTGCAACAGCGGGCCACTAGGGGTGTAACTTGGATGAGTGTGTTCTTGTTCCCGACTCCTCCTTTCTCTTTCCTGGCTACGATAGAGTGAACAGATAGTTTTTCCCCACCAGGCCATTTCTGCCTTGAATCAAGCTAACAATGTAGTAATTCCTCTGACATCATGAGTCAAAATAGATCCCTCCTCAAGCTGCAGGTGTTGGGCATTTGGCTCAGTGATGGGAAGAGAGTCCCTCATTCTTTACATGAGTGTGACTATGAGTGTGGCTGGTATGACTTAGAGGGGAGCGGGAAGAGGAGAGAGCAAATTTCCAGGAGTGTGTGCTGTCAACACTAATAGACACATTAGAATAGGATGATTTCTTCAAGGTCACAGAGCGAGTGACAGGCCAATACGCCATGGGATGTTTAGGAAGCACCGTGCTGAGTCTGGAGCTCTCTCCTCATGCCGAGCACTGTCTGGCCCTGCTGCAGAGGTTGGAGCAGAAATTCGAGGCTCTCCCAGCAGAGCTGGGAATACAAGGCTGATTTTCAGGCCATCCAAAACGGAATTTGACCTAGGAAACCCGACTTAGCTCTGTGCGGAGCTCCGACAACATTTTCATTGTCAACACTCAGTGAAGCGATTTTTCTCTCTCTTCCAGCTTAAGAACATGAAGCCCAGAGCAGGCAAGTAAACACGCTTGCTTGCTCTTGGTGGACGAGTACGAAAGGTCAGTATGACAGTCATGGAAAATTCTGTGGCGGATCTCAAAGTCTCTGAAAGATCCTTTCACGAATAAGCACCAAGGTGGAGTCCTATGAGTTAGCACCTAGGCGCTTGGTTTACCAGCTGTGTTAGTGGCGGGGTAGAGGGGGTCAGCTAAATTAACATCCTGACTCACAGTTTTTACCACTGTTAAATGGGGTACAGCTGTTTATGCACAGCTGGTGGGAGCGTAGCCGAGTGGTCACGTAGGAGTCCTGAAATCAATTAGGGCTACGTGCCATGGGCCAGCAGTACCGTTCCTGGGGTGCAGACCCAGGGAAGGCCACAACCGTGCATGGGAGGGGCCAGGCAGAGGATGCTGACTGGGGTTTTGTTGTGGCAACAGGGAGGTAGAGACAGGGAAGTTGTCCATCCCTAGAGAAATGGATGCTTAACATCGGATGTGGATAATAAAATACCAGGTGGCAGGTGGGAGAAATGAGCAACAGTGACAGTTTTCAAACTGTGGTACCAGGACTAGTAGCATCAGCATCACCTAAGAAATTTGCAAATTCACCCCCCTAAGTCTAGTGAATTAGAAAATCGAGGGGTGAAGATAAGTGGTCTCTTTGGATGAGCCCTTAAGGGATTCTGAACAATCAAGGATAAAGACGGGCAGATTTTTGACATAGCCTTGTAAAGAGATTGCCTCAAAATGAAAGTTGATGATCTATGGGGCAGGTATGATTGTAATAATTAGGGAAGGGGTACTGGTATCTAGGCACAGGCAGGGTCCTACAGTGCACAGGGCAGCCCTGCACCGCACAGAGGAATCCAGCCCTCAACCTCTCTGGGGATGACACTGATCGACCCTGACACATTTCCCTCACCAAATCTCTCTTGTCTCCCCAAAACTAAATTCTGAGCAGAAGAAATCACACATGCCACAAAATTTTAATTAGATGCTCCTTTCTTCTACTGAGAATCAACAATGAAGGATTCCTTAATTCTACAGTGCGTGTTTTATGTGCATAGAAATATTTTCTATGGCTGACCCTCGTGCTGAACCAATGCCTAAAGCAAATGTTCTGGCTTTGCTTTGGTCCTCAGACACTTTGGTCAGCTAGTGGTCGCAGGTTTGCCCTCGACTAGGTGACCACCGGCTTGTGGCACATCCTTTCTCCGAGTTTCATATTGTAGTAATGTGTGTTACTATGCTCTACTTATTACAATCTAAACATTTCCACGTTGGACTATATTAGCTAGTAATTAGTAATTCTGTGAAAACATTGTTCCACCTACCTTCATCCGTGCGCACATAACGAGATTTTTGTTAGTGTTTGGGCAGTCTGCGATCTCTGTTGGTGTTTCATACACAAACATTTGGATCATTGCCATGTGAAAGTTATTGCCTCTTCTTCTGAATGTGTTTCTTTGTGTCCCCTTTGGCATTAGCTTTTTATACCATAATCTCCTTGGGGTCACGTTTGCTGAACTGGCCTTGTGCTAATTTGTTGTTCGTGTTGACTAAACATTTGAAGTATACGAGCAATGCTAAGTTTTGGAGGAAAAAATAACTTGTATATTAGTGCCTGTCTATTCCTTTGCCCTTACGGCACTTAATTAACCATATTTCTTTCAATATTTAATGTATAGCTCTTACAAATGAGAAAGATTAAATCAATAAGTAATGAAAAATTCATGTTGGAAATTTCCCATGGAATAGCAACTATATGCAATCTCAAGCCAATATGGTCTTCTGCCATTTGTTTTTCAAAATAAAGAGATTTAAGATGTAGATATGCATTAACATGATTCAAAGTCCTACGTTTATTGAAGAAAACAAACAGGAAGCTGGGCACCGCATGTTAAAGAATAGAAACCAACAGACATGATTATTGGATTTCTGGGGAGTCCCTGAGGGATCCTAGTGGTGCCATTTCACTCTGTCTGTTTCTGGGGACCACTAAGTTGGAGTCCTGCATGCCCACTGCCATGGCTGTCTCTGCCTTAGTAGGGGCTCACCAGGGCACCACTGAGCCCCACACTGTGCATGCTGTCTTCTGCAATGTGGGGTCCTGGCAGTGTTTCCATTTCACTAAGTGACTTCATTCCCTCAGATGTCTGAGAATCCTCAGGTAACTCCTCTGTTTCCTCACCCTAAATGTCAACCTAATCACAAGTCTTGTTGATGGGGCTATGTCCAAAACGTGATTTGGAAGTTGCTATCCCTCTCTCCTTGCTCTTATTTGCTTGAGTTCGTGAACTCTTGCAGCCACGAACAGGATGATGCATTTCATTTTAATAGTTACTGCATTTTCATTATTACTTTAACTTTACACATTTCAGGATATATATATATAGTGTATAACAATTTTCATCTCTTTAAATTTTTCTGAAGTCTTTGATTAAGTTGTAATAATGACACATATCTATGATTTCAATGTACTATTTCAATACTTGTGTGCAATGTGTGCTAATCAATCAGAGCAATTAACTTTTCTATTTCCTTATCACTATTTTTTAAGTTTTTGGGATGATCTTAATTATTCAAAACCCACACGAGGTTATTATGAACTCTTGTTACTCCATCGTGTTGTAGAACACCAGAACTTATTCCAAGTATCTAATAGTACTTTGGTAACATCATGCATCACCGGCATCCTCAACCCCCAGGGCTGCTGCCTGAAAGATTGGGCTACTGGGACAGGTGAGCAGCAGCAGAAGGTGGGCCACAAACAAAGCTCTGCCTCCTGTAGGCATGCTCCTATAGGGTTCTACTGCAGCTGTTGATCTGACAGGAGGTGGAGCTTTGTGCCTCCCTCCCCTCCTGCTCTTCATTTCAAAGCTCTCTCCAACAAGCCACCGCATAGCAAGTCCTCACTCCCCACCTTGTTCTTGGGAGAAGGATCTCTAATTAACCAAGTACCTTGATTAAAGAAGGTTGGCAATCACTGATGGAATTCCCTTTTAATCATGTATTTGAATGCATGTCTGGCTGGTCCCATATTTTTCCTTTTTTCCTACCTCATAAGGAACTTTCAACTACAAAGAAAACCATGTTTTGCTATCTAGATTTAGAAATGGAACCAACACTGTAATAGGTATTTGTATCCTCTTAGGGACTTAATATTTGAAGAAAAAAACCCCTCAACTAACCAAAATCATAAATATCCAATGACCTAGAAATATAAGTTACTAAGCTCTGCATGCATGTTTAGCATGATTGCCTATAGATCCCAACTCTTGTATGCATTTAATTATATCAGTTAATGTTCTGCCTCTATCCATGTGGTATTAATCTAAGTGTGGAATGTTGGGCATTTCTTCAGTTCACAGTCATGTGTTCACACACAGAACATGTGTGTGTGAGTGTGTGTGTGTGTGTGTGTGTGTGTGTGTGTGTGTGTGTGTGAGACCTTTTGAAGTGTTACTTAGGAAAGAACACCACAGTCATTTACTTGACATTAACAGAAACCTTAAGTAAAACTCCAGGCAATCTTTAATTTAAACACTCTGTCCAGGCACCCACAGGACATGGTCACTGCTCCTGTCCTCCTGCCACATATCATTGGATCACCCATCATTCCTTTTCTCTTAAGCCACAGTCTTGATGCCTCAACTCTTGCGACACCTTAAATTTGATCATGGCTTCCCTCAAATTTTACTCAAAAATAATTTCTCTCAAGTAGATCATGAATGTTGGACTTCAGAAGAAGGTGGCTAATTCTCAAAGGAACTTTCTCTTCATCTGATGAGGTTAATACGTTATTCTTCTCTCTTAAAGGGGCTGAAAATTCTAACACAAATATTTCAATTATTTTTAGTTTTGCTCTTACTCTATAGGGATCTGTTAAGAAAATTATATGAGTTTGGCATCATTCTATTGCTAGAATATTATAAAGAGTCATAAACCCAGCCAAAATTCTGCTTTCGTAGAGTGTAGAATCTAGTTATTTAATAGTGTCTTTTCCTACTCATGTGCAAAAGGAGAAGCCAATTGAGACTTGAACTCAGTCCTGTGAAATCACACCACATCTGAATCAAACACAGACCAAGAATTGTGTTCTAAAGTATCCATGGAAAGTGATGATGGAAATGAGTTTGGTGTAGTTGCAGGCTTCTAAATGTTTAACAAGTATCTGGGGTATGAAAGAATGACCAAAATGTGAATCCTGATGCATAACACCGAGCAGTTACCATGGTGTCAATGTTCCCAGTGTGGTTGGTCTCAAACGGTCAGTGTGTTCAGTGTCTGTTTGTGGAGCTGGAAAGACAAGTGAAGTAACCACTGTGATATAGACGATGTGGATAGTGGCACTATGCAATGAAAAATAGTAAAAAATTAATGAGGTTTGAACATTTACCAACTTTATTTTAATATGACTTACTCATGTGTGTGTGTATAACTTAATTTTTAATAATACCATTAGCAACTAGCTTACGAAACTCCCCAAAATTTAATAGTTGGTCCTCACGAGCTCATGGAGACTGTATCCAGCGTACCACTGAGGCTGTGCTTAGCATACCTTGGGGAGATTTCAAGGTGTGTACTGCGCACAGAGGTACAAAAGCCCTGTGGGAAAAGGCAGTTTGGCAGTTTGGCAATGGAACGCTGATCCTCAGAGCTTGGAAAGCCCTTGTGGGGGAGAAGGGGTTTTCTTGTGGTCCCTGAGTGGTTCTGTTCAGTTTTGGTGAAACATGGGATGAAGGATCAAACTCTGAGTGGGGCCAAATGCCCTTGACATCTTCCTCAGCTCTGACGTGCCACACTGATCTGAGGGAAACCGGTGTTTCAGAAGATGGACAGAAGGAGAAAGAGATGGCGAATCACAACCTACAAAATGTGTCTCGCACATTGCAAGTAGATGTATGAACACACCAGCCACGGGAAGACAAAAACAGCTTCGGAGTCAGATAAATGGCCACAGGAAGCAAAGCGAGTCCGGGGTGTTTCTCCCTCCCCGTGAGTTTCTATTTTCGAAACATCACTTCCTTGAGGTGTCAGACAATTATCTCTGCTAATATAGTTTTTGCCATCATGATCTTAGGAGGGATGGGGATGATTTGCAACACTCTTGATGGGTGTGAGGGTGGGGCAGTAAATTCTGCTGCTCCTTGTTGTTGGCAACGTCTTGAATGAAAGTTTCAGAGAGCAGGACCCAGGTGCTGAAGGCTAACACACACTTCTACACTGGAGGGGAAGTAACCTGCTCGTGAGCTCCTTTCACGTATGGCCGTTGCTACGGCGGTGACTTTCATGTCCCTTAATGTCCCCAGGTCTTGGCCACAGCTTCTTTAGTCACAGCTTCCCTGATTAGAGTCTGTCTGTGGGGACTCTAACAGCGCATACCTAGCTGGCCCATTGGAACCCCAATGCCAGTCAGTTCGTGTCAATCCATGGGTCCTATGTCACAATCCCTCCCTGGTCACCAAGCTCTGAGGCCACTGCCATCATGGACACTCCTGGCAGCAGCCCGCCTTTCTCCCTTTCTTTCACCTTTTCCCTTTCTTTCTTTCCTCTCGACTGTCCTCGTATAGTCTGGCTGAGGTGGACTTTTAAAATTGTCTTTGGAGACAGTCAGTTTCTGATACCTTGCATATACACCTAAGTTGTACTTGGTAATCTACAGAACCTCTCAGGGCCTAAGTTTTCTGTTGCACAGCATGAGAATTAGCGTGCTTAACTTTTTTTCCAGGTTAAGTGTTGAGCAAATGAATGACGCAAAGAAACTGGCACAATCAGCGCATGACAACATTCGGTTCTTAGGGTCATTATGTCTGCTGGCCTCCAATCTGCCATGAGTCTACCTTTGCAAAGGCTCCCTATGAACTTATTCGTTCTGAACGTCTGAGGGGTGCCGGGCACAGTGCGGTCTACTGTCTCCTGTTGGCTGTGGTTGATTGGGCGCTGTTCACAGTGCCTGGTGTATGTTGTCCAGGGATGCTTTCCTCACCTTTCAGCAGCCAAACTAAGTGCTACAGCTCTGTCGAGACTGCAGAAATGCTCCTGCCTCCAGAGCTGACATTCCTGTGGGTTCACCATGCAGAGGTGGCCACCTAATGAAATGGTGGGTCTGGGTGCACGCCAACGTTCATTCCTTAAAGGGCGTTTAAAAATTAGCCTACACATCATGGTGTGGTAGCTCATGCTTGTAATTCCAGCACTCAGCAGGCAGAGACAGGATGATTTCTGTTGGTTTAAGGCCAGGCTGGGCTACATACTGAGTTCAGGATCAGCCTGGACTACAGAGACCTTGTTTCAAAAAAAAAATTATTCTATAGTCTATGGCTTACAAACCGTAGACTAATTTTTCTTCCTTCCTTCCTTTTTCCCTTCCCTCTCTCCTTTCTCTCCCCCTTTTTTCTTCTTTTCAGGAAAGGAGACAGACTACTTCTCAATAAGTATGTCTTTTGTGCCCACACTTTGGTGGGGTTTTATAGTCATTATTTTATTTCTTCCTAAATTCACCACATAAAGAGACATCTTCCTCCCAAATCTGTAATTAAATTAGTCAAAAGTCAAAGAGATTCAGGAATTGGCTCCCAATTTTAGGATTTGCAGAGCCTGGGTCTAGGCTGTTGGACACCAGAGACTAGTGTTTGCTTGCATGCGACACTACCAATACACAGAGAGCCCCGTGGGTCCGGCACTCTGCCTGTGGGTCAAGGCTTATCACCTCTTGGAAGGTTCCAGCACAGTCAGAAGCATCGCACTGTCAAGTGAGAAAATCTTTACATTCCCCGGCCCAATCGTTCTCTTTGTTAGAGAATTCACATCCCTCTGGCATCTGTTGACAATATTGTCATTTTCACAGTTTCTTGAAATGTAACAAAAGGAAAGTTTAATGGACTTACCATCGAAAGAGCAGCAATTTAGAAGGAAAGTGCCACTGCACTCACCAAGCTCTTCTGTGCTCTGGCCCGAATCCCTGCAGCTGTAATGAACAGAAGCAGTAGATTTTCTTTGCTGTCAAAATGCCTGGTGTTCTACCCCAGTGCTTCTTCTGAAGGCCAAATTTCTGGGGCTCTGTTGTAAGTATGAAGGACTCTAAGGATCTTGTCTATTTGATAAGCACAGTGGACAGAGAGAGACCAGCTTAGGTGCAAAACCCCTCCTGCCACTCAGTGAGACATGCAGTTGCCAGAAGGATCCTGCTTGGACTCTGAAGGCTCAAGGACAAAGCAGGTGGGCAGAGGCCAGCTGGGGCCATGAGCCCAGCTCACACCTGCTGTTGACATCAAACAGTTACCTGTTCCCATGACACTCATTCTCTACATCTGTGAAATCTGTGAAGGCTAAGTCCTAAGCTCAGCAAACTCAAGCCCTCCCTACTTCCTGTAGAATTTTGAATCTTCCTCGGGCCAAGATAAAAGCAGCCATACCTTTTCCTATTTGTGGACATTCTGTGCACAATCTCAATGTTGATCTTTAGTGGTGTATACTGTAAATATCTTGCCTTCTCACTGCACTTGTGGAATCTTTTGATGAACAGGAGTTCACATCTCCTTTCAGATCGATTAACGGTGTTTGCCCGCAGCATCACGCTACAAGTGTTCTGAGACTGAACTGGCTCAGTAGAAAAGAGTACTGTGATCTGTTAAAGATGTCTGACAATCATGAGGGTTTCTGGATCCATCAGTTTACAGCTTTTCAATGAGCTGGCTAAGTAGCTATGATTCTAGGTCACAGTCCTTCTGATGTACCCATTAGATGGAAGTTGAGGGCTAATAAAGAGAATGGTAGAAATTTCTGAATGGAGCAGAAACAATACAGACCATTGCTAGACAGCAAAGGCATACGTGTTATTCTTCAAGGTGATGGACAGATTTTACTTTCCTAGGGGAGGGAAAAAGTAAGTCCTGGATTTAAGGGATGAATAAAAATATTCCAAGCAGAAAAAAAGAAAGTGTATGAAATTTATTACAGAAGATGAGTAAGTTCCAGAGATCTGCTCTTCTGCATCTGGAATCAACAGTCTTGTGTTCTGAAGCTAAAAATCTATTGAGGCTAGAGTTTATGTTAAGTGTTCTTATCAAACAACAAGAAGAAATGAAGGAACCAAAGGAGTTTGTGCGGATGAGTATGCCTATTACAGTGATACAACAGTTATCTTTTCACCGTTGTGTGCAGATGTATGAAATAATAAACTTTGTATAGTAAATATGCATAGATTTTTGAATATCGACCGGAGGTCATTAGAGCAGTCATTAAAAAAACGAACAAGGGCACCTCAGGAAACGGAAAGGAGCCCTGAGTGAGCACTGTGGTGCAGTCATGAAGTACAGGCTGCTTATCAGGCTTGGGTCATGCCGGGTGTAGAGGTGGTGAGAGGAGAGGTTGGGCTGGAGAGGTTGCTGGGATCCACGTCATCATGGGCACACTCTGCATGTGTTAAGAAGCTAGGGCTTTGTTCTAGCTTGTTGGGGTGTCAGGTCCCATTCCCCTCAATTAGTGTCATGTTCAAAATGTGTAGGATAATAGATAAAATGAAGCCGGCGAGTTGGACAAAGGTAACGGGAGTGGGAGAGGAAGACAGAAAGGAGAAGGGGCCAGCTGTTTTGCCAGTAAGCTGGGCTTAGGTTTTGTGTTTGCCTTTAACTGGAGCTCCCATGCAAAGACAGAAGGTTAGCAATGAAAGAAAGCTTATAACGTGGTCTTTACAGTTTAGCTGACAGATGTTAGTCAACTGTCAAGGCCCAAATTCTTCACTTTCAAAACAAAACACCCCAGTGTCATAGATTCCATACAAGTTTTTATAAAGGAACTGGCGAAGCACACACACATTACGTATGAAGCGTCTTTGCTAAGTGGTCAACAAAATGTGATGGTTGCCATGGTGACAGTGATGGCAATTATGATGTGTACCTACCCTTCGTTTCCTATGGGTCGCATCCTGGTGGCCTCCTTACAAGCCCCACTTGTTCCAGAGGGAGAATGGCTAGCTAAATTGGTGTGACATTTTGTGGGGACGCCAGGCACGTGCCATTGAGCCACCCCAAGACAGAGCCAAAAGAAGAATTCAGATAGGGAATGAGGTAGAAGCCTAATTCAATAGATTCTGATTTATTCTGGCTTCCAAGTGACTTCTTGGTGGCTTTGGAAGAAAGGTAATTACATGCTTATAATGTGGGGATAGTATGCAAAGGGAGAGGTATATGAAATTTGAGAGAGACTTTGGGCAAGTGGGGTCACCTAACGGCATTACTTCCCCCCGCCGCCCCCCATCCCCCTTGGTCCTGAAACCTTCTGTGTTTTGGGATGTATGAATTACCAGAAACGCTCTGTCTTTCAGGGTGGTTACTTTGTTTCTCTCCCTGTATAGATTTTTAACATTCCAGCAGCAAACTTGATTGTAATTTTCTGTTTATCTGTCTTGCCCACCAGACAATAAACTCTCTGGAAACGAGGATTATGCTCGTATTGCCCCTTTGTTTCCTGCACCGGATAGGCAAGGAGGGTCTTTGTTTGTGGAAAGAATCGAAGTTCACGGGAGGGGAACCTCTCATATGCAGGTTTTATAAACAGTTCTCAAAGGACAAACATGAAACTGGAGTTTCTTGGAAAAGGGGCGAACAGAAAGGAATCAAACAAAGAGATCTGTAACAAGGAAAACTGAGCCCCGCATCGTCAATAGCGCAGGCTGGGAGCCGCAGAACGGGAGCGCAGAACAGGAGCGGAGGGATGGAGGTCCCTCCAGGAATGCGGGGGACCCACGGAGGCAAAGATGGCCCCAGGCGAAGTCATCAGCCACCAATTTTAAAAGTGCTTTTGAAAAGAAGCCTGAATGAAAGAGGAAAAATTAATTGTGCAATTAGAATGTATTTTCCCTTTATGTTCTTATCTGCTTGCTTCACAGATTATTTTTGGTAAGTCTGCATTAACCTTCTAACAAAATGCCAATTAAAGCAACTTCTAATAGGCTGTGTTTAGAAAACAAAGCCTTGGAGGGAAGCGTGCTAGACTGGCACTTCAGTGTAGAAGCCAGACTCTTGGTTCTACTGGGCGAATAGCTGAAGCGTGGCACTGTTTTCACCCAGGACAGCAACATCTAAATGGGAAAGCAAGCTCTCCAAGTGGAGATGGTGATTGCCTGCCTCTTGGGCTGAACTGTCTTCCCTGGTTTCCATTTTTTCCCTTTATTTTTTTCATTCTTTTTACCACCAGCTCTTCTATTACCAGTAACTTGTTTTCCAGATATTGTCAAAAAGGTTCCAGCAGTCATGTTTTTAATATAAACAGAAAACACTCACGGCTGTGCTGGTGTTCTGAATGATTTGTGTGATATCAGCATCGCCTCTTTCTGGGACTATGATTCAGCCACAGGTGCTCTGGGCGGGGCTCCCGCTTGCACTCATGACTTGTTGAAAAACAACCTCCAGGTGGGATCTAACAAAGGCTTTCCTTGGTTCCGCACACTCCTTTCCAGGTCAACTGCATTCTGGAGTCTCCTGTGGATTACCAGGTGTTTTGGGATCTCTGTTTTCTCCGGTTTCTCCTCCTCCCTCCTTGGACTCTGACTCCCATCCATCCAAGCGTGATGCCTATCACGCTTCCGGTGTCCCCACTGCTCTGTGTGCTGACCTCAACGCACAGTTTGTCTCCGTGAGTTGTCATTCCGGTCACTGCCGGTGTGTCTCCACGCGAGCTAATGGAGGCAGGCGTGCTTTACGTCATGGGCTACGACACGGGTAGCTAATTTCTTCTTTCTGAGACATAATATCTGACACCCACAACTTAAAGGAGGAGAAGTTTATTTTAGCTCACAGTTTCAGGAGGTCTCATGAGCAGGTGGCGATGGTTGAAGGTCCTGGCGGAGGCTTAGCTGGAGAAAAGCTGGTGCAGGCCATCAAACCAGGAAGCAGAATGAGTGAGAAAGGGCCGAGCTAGCGTATATCCTTCCAGGTCATGTGTCAGGGCCCCAGCTCTTAAAAGCACCCTAAGTCAACAGATGAACTCCATGTCTGACTCACCTTCCAAACAAGAGTCTTTTGGGAAATATTCCAGATCTAAACCATAGAACGCCCTTGCTGATTGTTATGGTTTAGATCTGAAATCATCTCTAGAAGTTTCATGTGTTGTAGAAGGTGACCAGATCATGAAGGCTGTACTCGGATGAATCCCTTCATGATTCAGAGAGCTAAGGCAGAGGCTGATTAGATATGGGTCCGTGGCGAGTGGCCTGGGAGGATGTGTCTCCTCCGTGATTCCTCCCTCCTTTCTCTGCTTCCTGGCAGCCATGGAACAAACAGCTCTGCTATCCCAGAGGCCCTTCTACTTTGCCCTTTTTGCCTTGGGGACAGCCAGCTATGAGAAGAATCTTCTGAAAACCATAGCCAAAATAAATCTCTCCTCTTTCAAATGATGGGTGTCAGGTATTGTGTCCCAGGCATAGGAAAGTGACCACACACGGATCGATACACAGACTGGGATAACACAGGCTGGTGTGGCAGATGCCCAACCTGCAACTGCAAAAGAAAAATTTAAAAAATGAATAGAGATAAACAAGGAGAGACACCAATATATGCATAATTAATAGACATACACACTACATGGTGGGTAGCTCTGCATAGAAAGGCAGAGAGACGGACAAGCAGACCCATGGGTACAGACGTAGACAGTAGAGATGGGGCTAAGGAAAACAACAGCGTAAAGGCAGGCGTGCAGTCTCCTCTCACCTCCCTGCTTTCTCATTCTTTATGATCTTCTCATTCTGTTCTTTGGAAGGTTCTAGGGTGTCCATTTTATGTTGAATTACTTGGCTTCCCTTTCTCTGCCTGAAACAGCGGAAAGGCAACTTTCTGTCACTGTTGAACTTAATAAACATTCCGCTTGCAAAGTTGCCTGCAGCTGATCTAACTTCATTTTGAACAAGTGTTAGGGAATTGAAGGGTGTTGGTCAGTTGTCTCTGCTGAGCCGTGTCTTAGGTGTTTGGGTGGGAGGGGTCCCTCCACCGCACAGGTGAGGAGACCAGGTCAGTAGAGAGCAACTGTCATCATTTCTGGGCTGGTACGGCGGGCCTTTCCTGTTAAATAAAGCCACACTGTCGAACCGTCACAAACTGGTGAGATACTTGCTGCCTAGAGAAAGATCTCTGCTTCTGCCTGTGGCTTATAATATGAAGGATGTGTTACACTTCTGCCCAGCTGCTATGTAGAAACCTCGGGTGGCCCCCTGTGATGGGAAAGATCCCTAAACCACAACGTTGATCAGGGTCATCTGAGCCAGAAGGAAATCCAAGAGAAAATGAGAGTTTTCGATGGGAAAAATTCTGGTAGCTGCATTGGCAATCAGATATTAAATTTAGGCTAATCTAGGAAATCCATCAGGATGGGGCGGGGGACCTGTGGTCATTCTGGTTTAGGGTTCAGTGGGTACAACCTACACGAGTTATTCTTAGCTGCTAGAAAGGGAAGAAAGAAGATTATATCCTAACCGAATTTCCTTTCTTGCATATTTGGGTGCTTATAAGATCCTATCAAGGTAACTGCATATTTTAAAGTCCAGACTCTGAATTTGATTTTGTGATTGATTATTGTGACTTTTTGGTCTAATATCACCAAGTCTGGACTCAAGAATATACAAAAGAATGTAGGACCCACATGTATAGAGGTCCCCTCTTCCTCTCTCCTAATTGTATCCAGTCTAGATGTTGTAGAGACATTGGTATGTACATGGAAGAGAATTTCTTAGGAGTCACTTGTCATAAATAAGCAACTTGGCTGAAAATACTTATAAGGACTACAGAGTATTAATAAAATATTCTCAGCTAACTAGTTTTCTTTTTCTTTCCTTCTTTTTTTCTGGGGGTTGAATTTAGGACTTTCACACTGAGCTTCATCTTCAACCTCTTTTCATTTTGAGACAGATTCTTTCTAAGCAACTAAGTTGCTCATGCTGGGCTCAAACTTGTGATCCTCCTGCCTCCACCTCCCAGGGTGCTGGGATTAGGTATGTACCACCAAATCTTCTCCTAACTGTAACCATGCCTAAATTGCCCAATCACCAAGGTGCACCTGCTTGAGTTCTTATACAGATTCAATGCTCTAATTAAAAAAAAAGTGTGCGTTAGTGCCCTGACATATTGAAAATGCTCAAAAAATGTCTGTTATCATTTAAAAAATTTCTGGAATGTGCCTTGCGTGTCCTTGTTGTAGTTGGTGGTGTCCTGATAATAGAGTGTTTGTTTTTATGCAACTCCCACCAGAATATATCTTTTTAAAAAGTCACCAGTGTTGTTATTACTGTATTAGGCCACATGGACGTATTCGTGGATGGGGTAGTTTAGGATCAATTTCTGGCTCATCCATTCATGAGTTGGGTGACCTTGTATACGTTACTTAGCCCGTTTGTGTGTTTTTCCTTTACCTGATCAAGAGGAGAGCACCAGTGCCTTGCTGCTCAATGAGATGAGGTCGATTCATCAAAATACCATGCCTGTCACATGGCAGTGCCGGGCTGACATTTGTATTCATTTTTAACCCCTAAATCAACTGTGTCCCCAAGTAGATCAACAGCTTTGTTCTTTATATGCCTGGGACATCTGGCTGGGCCTTCCACACAGCAGGTGCTTGGCAACTCTGTTGACTAAAATTATTTCCCAAAAGAAGTATCTGAAGAAATGCTTAGAAAAAATTGTGCCAGAGCATTTATTTGTGTTTGTAAAGCTCTTTGGGGACAAAGAAAGGGTGAAGGAGAGCCTCCAAAGGAAGTTCCCATGCACCAGCATTTGAAAATAATTTCTGAGCATGTAGTGCCGGGCAGCCATGTGCACAGTGCTCTAGAGATATAATGGGAAGAGTGTGACTGTTATTTTCCCCCAGAGAGTATTCTTTTTATTAGTATATATTTGAGGTACATAATAAACACATTTAGCTTAGGGAATTGGTGCATATACAGGTCACATCTTAATTGTTTTTACTTTCCTTTTTCCCAACCTCTCGTCTCCTCCTTTCTCCCTATCACTTTCTTTCTCTCTATGAAATCTCTGTTTCTTATCATCACTTTCCTCTTTTGCTCTCAGTGACAGATGTATGGCGGGGTGGCTGTAGGTCAACGTGACAAAGGCCAACAGGCAGGCATGTGCCGAGGGCGACCCAGACACAGAGGCCACTTATGTGCTCGGCAGTTTTCCTTTCAGTCTGACTCAAGGAGCCTATATTTCTATTTTTGTGTGTGGTGTGAATGATTTTGAAAGTGGGAATACTGCTAAAATTGAAAATGGAATCAGGTCCCCGGGGGAAGAGGAGCAGAAGTGGTCTGGGAAGAATATAGTGAAACTCTGAGAAACAAGAAGCACAGATTGAACAGAACTTCTGATTTCTTCAGGTTTAGAAAATTTAAGACTTGCTGAAGACTTTTTTCTTTATCATTCTAGCAGGTTTTATTCTTCAAAGATGCCTTTTTAAAGGATATAAAGATGCCACGAGGCTGTAGAATGGATGGCAGATGGGTAAGATGTCCACACAGAGCAAAGAACATTCCTGACTCCAGGCCTAGTGGAGGTGTCTGCTCTCACCTGTCCTCTCCTTGCCGCTGTTCAGACTCATGTCTCCTTTCAAAAAGAAAAGCAAAATTAGTATAATTTTCTGCTTATTGTGGGATCAAAATGTTTTCTTATCAAGATCCACAGAAGACAAATGATGTGGTTCAACCAGGCTTCCTTCCTTGGTCAGTTTACTAAGTTGCAGTTTTTTGTCCCCCTTTGTTCATCTGTGGCTGATGTTTCTCCAAGAAGCTTAAGTTGATGCAAGACCAACACACAGGATCAGCTGCATTTCTATACACTGGCAATGAATTCTCTGAAAACTAAACTAAGAAAAATTGCATTTACCGTTGCATCAAAGATGGTAATATATTCAGGAAAAAACTGAATAAAGGTGCAATACTTGTTCACTGGGACTAAAAGGTCACCAGGAGAAAGTGAAAAAGAGCACAAATAAAGAGAGAGAGCTACCTAACATCTGTGTGTCAAAAGATTGACTATGGCCAAGATGGCAGCATGGTCCCTAAAACCAACCACAGATTCACCATGGTGCTTATGAAAATCCCACATGAATTCTTTTGAATCCATTGATGAGGTGATCAGAAAGTCTATATAGAAGAACAAAGAACTTTGATTACATATTCTTGAATAAAAGTAAAAAGGCGGAACATACACATTTTCATTTCAAAAGTTACCACAAATCTACAGAGATCACATAGTGTGACACTGGTATGAAAATGGAGACGCCAAACAATGGAACAGGATAATGAACACAAAAGAAGAGTGTCATGTCCACCCTTCATGTCCGGATGTCCCCAGTGGTCACCTTTAGGGTGAACACCCTGCAGAATGTGAGGTCATGGTAGCAAATCATTCATCTGACCAGGAATTTGTAATCTGGAATACACACACACACACACACACACACACACACACACACACACACACACACTCTCACACACGCAACTCAGTAAAAATGAGGAAAAATCTGAATAGACATTTCTTCCCAAAATGGAGACTATTTCTCCAAAGAAGATAGAAATTTGGTCAGTACACACATGAAAATAGTGCTCCACATCATCAGAGACGAGGAAATCAATGTAGTCAAGAGTAGCCGCTTCTCACACACCGACGTGGCTACAATAAAAGTAGTAAGTGTGATCACTAATGTGGAGAAAAAATATGGTTACACAGGACCTACGAAATCTACCTTGAGGCATACACCCCAAATAAGGGTATACATCTCTTCAAACAAGAGCTTGGGTGCATGAAGGCTCATAGCCCCATCCTACCTAAAAACCAAGCACACTAACGTATGTCCATCAACGGACAATGGGATAAATCAATTGTAATCTATCCACACAGTGGGATATTATTTAGTCACATATGCTATAACAATGAAGAAACTTTCAAAACCATCTACTAAATGGAAGGAGACCATCACAAAAGACTGCATACTATACGATTTTACTTACACGAGAAGTCTTATGTAGGCAAGTCAATAGAAACAGAAAGTTGACTGGAAGCTGTTCAGAAGAGGGGGTGGGAGGAGTGGAGAGTGGCAGGGGAGTGCTAATGAAGATGTTTCAAGCTAAGGGAGCTGTGATTGGTGCAAAATGTGGAAGAAGCTATGTCCTCGGGATGCACGCTTAGATGGAGTGACTCCTATGGCATGTGAGCTACATCTCTGTGAGGGAGGAATGTAGAGAAGACCCTGCAACAGCACAGTTGGGCACCACAGCAAACACTGTCACACACAATGGTGGCACAGGAAGACTGTCGGGGCAAGCCTCACTGCCAAGGCCAGGGCTCCTATTAGTCCTCCTCTCGGTCACTGCGTGGCAGCGACCATCCCAGCCGCTGTGGTCACTCCGTTCTCATGTCGTGTAGCCCTAAGCTGCACTCTGAATCGTTGGTTATGAGCTAGGCGCAGGAGGCTGCCAGGCCTCTATACAGGTACTATGTATATCCTAATTTAGTTCTACAGGTGATTATAACTGACTCCATTCTTCAGAAACAAAAGAAAAAGGGACCTAGAAAATAAAGAAACCCTGATTAATATATCTTGCATATGTAGACTAATGAAAATGAAGAAAAAGAAAGAGAAATTTCCCAGAGTCATGAAAGTCGCCAAAGAATTGAGATCTCGCTGTCTCCACAGCCCATTTCTTATTCACATTCCATATTGGCCCAATTTTAAATAACATCTTTCCCCCTGGACATGCTAATTTTTGCTTTCATCCCAAACTCCTGTCACTGTAGATAAATTCCTGCTTGTACCCAGCAGCTCTCCAATTATTGGAAGGTGTTTCCGTGACCTTTTAGCCTTCTCCATGCATCTTTTCAGATTTCAGCATTTCTACTTTGGGCTTTAAAATTACAGTCCTGAGCTCTTTCCTATGTCTGTCCTGAAGCATGGTGTTTGGAAGAAAACAAAATGGAATCACTCCAGCCACGCAGTTCTAGACATCTTAAAATTAAGAACTCCCCCAATGTCTCCCAAAGTTAGACAATATGTTGCTCATATGATAAGAAAACTGTGCTCAGAGAGCTTGAGATTTTATTGAAGATCACACAGCCATAAAGTGAAGCTATGGACTTCAATTTAGATCTGGTTTTATTTGCCACCTCTAATGTAAACTGGGGACTAGAAAACCCCGATTTCTTCAACATACTTGACAAACAAAAATTGATTCCAGCAGCCGGAAGGATCCCGCTGAAAAACTCGAATTCTCCAGGCAACTGAAGGTTGTAAATCTTACCCGTGGAAGTAAGTTTGAAGCCAAGTGTGTTTGTTGTAATTAGAAGTCCTTGAAATTTCAGAAGGGCTCTTTGTTGGCTGGGCTGCTCACTTTCTCTCGAGAGGAGAAAAAAAATCTTTTATTTGGCTTGTTTCATTCTGATTTTCTTACCACAATGAGGTAGTGTCTGCGTGAGAACATTCCAGAGTCTCTCACTTCTCTCACAGAGCCCTTTTCATAGACTGCTTTGAAACTGTAGTGTTCAAAAAAAGAAACAAAAGAAAAAGAAAGAAAGAAAAAAGAAAGCTGGCAGCTACTTTGAATAATGTACAACATCCGCCTTTCGAACTGAAAGGCGTTCTCCCTAAGGTCCCAGAGTCAGTGCTATCTGGCAGTAGAGGGGGAGGCGAGGATGTGTCCTCACCCTGGATGTGGTGGCAAGATCTTTGGCTGGAGGTTCCAGTCCCACCCAGGGTGGCTGGAAGCCCTTTTGTATGTGACACCTCTGGCCAGCGATGGCAGAATCCAGGCTTTATCCCAGGGAGAAGATTGGCACTAGGGCTGCCTACAGTCAAACTATGGCAACCAACAAGACTGGCAAAACAGTAAACAGGTGACAGTAAACAGGTGTTAGTCTTTTTCAAAGACTCCCCAGAACGCCCCCAAAGGTGAGTCATCTCTCCCCCACCAAGGGCAGGGACCCTGAGGCCTTTCAAAAGGCAGATGGCTTCTGGTTCTCAGTTTTACTTTTGAGATGAAAGGTGGGGAGCTGAGACCGGGCCCGGGCATCTCAGTTCCCCGACGCAGAGGGGAAGCAAGACCCAGACCCGTGAGGGCCAGGCTGGCACTGCGAACTCTGCGCCTCCTTTGTTAACACAGGCTGGGAGACCCAGGCGAAGGTCAGAAGAAGGATGCTTGGGCAGGTTCTGATTTTGGAACTTTGTAGATTTTTCAGGTTTTTAGATTAGGGATTCTCAACCAGGAAAATCTATGCAAATAGTGTAAAATACAACAAAAATCTTAAAAATCTGAACACTTCTTGTCTCATAATTACCCTTGAGGTTCACCAATCTTAACATACCCCCCCACCACAAACACACACACAAATATATGGTTACATATGCATGTGCATATATATGTGTAAATGCATGCATATATTTATATATGCATGTGTGTATAAGTACATATATGCACATCCATATATTTGTATATTTATAGTATATATCAAATGTTCAAATATTAAGAAATGAACATGGGATTTGATCTCACACTTATGTCATTCTATTCATTTGTCACCGTGTCTCATAGTCTCATTATACCACAAAAATATTTTCACCCACATTTCCATTAGACTTCTTGGCACACCATGGAGTTAAAGAAATAGTGCATAGCTATGATGGATGTTTTTTCTCTCTTTTTTCTTTCTTTTTGTCTTTTCCCTTTTTTCTCCCCAAGCCTCCTGACCAGTCCCATAAATGGAAGGGAAAGTCTCATTAGTTAAGCAGTAACAATTGAGTCCATTATTCCTTCAAGTGCCTTCTATGTGATCCTGGGGGTGTGGACACAGCAGGGGAGGTGTAAACCAGACCCTGGACCCCATAGAACTTGTAGTGGGTGAGAATGATCTGGCGGCAAGCAAGCATTTCAGTAAGACTGTGGGACCCAGTGCTGGGTGTGCCAAGACATGCAGAGTATGAACAGAGTGTTCAGGTCAGAGTTCAGGGGTCAGGGGCCAGGGGTCAGGGGTGAGGGGTCAGGGCAGCACTGTCGGAGGCAGTAGAATCTCAGTAGAGCTCTGAATCAAATAAAAGTGAGACCTGTACAGATGTCCGAGAGAATATGAAAGGCAGAAAGGTCCATTAGGATCACTTAAGCAATTTCTTTTTGTAAAGTAAGACTGTGTTTTGAGAATCAATATACATTTAAGGAGGAAACTACAATTGGGGCATGTTTGCTCAATAGATGACTTTCTGGATGTCGTGTCAGCACCATGGCGACGAGCTAACTCTGCTGCTGCACCGGAGTTTCTGCCCAGCAGTCACTCAGCCCAGAGCTGAGTTAATTTGATGGTGGGAAAAAAATTCTTGCAATATGGATTTTTCTGGAGATGGCTTCACATTTCTATAGAAGCTACAATGTAAATATTTCAGGCTTTATGGGTCTTAGGATATCCTTGGCAAGGACTCCACTTCAGAATTGTAGCATGAAAGTATCCATGAGAATAGGTCAAACAGATGAGTTTGATTGTGATCCAATGAATCTTTATTGACTAAATTGTAGTCTGCATGTTCCTGAGCCTGGTATGTAGATTTCTCCTATGAAATTGATGGGAAATGTATACAATACCAGTTCCTCAAGTTTAATGTAACTATTGTATATGATAAATGTGTACCAAGAGAGCCAGTAACTCTTGAGTGATTCCTGGGAAGGTTATCCCAAGTCCGTGTGGATGCCGTTCCTAGGTGTAAAGGCAGCGCACTGTTGGCTTTTTGGGTTCCCCTCTGCTTCTCTTTGTTCTTCCATATTTGCTATCACTACTTGCTTTCTGCATTAGCCCTGAGACCTCTTGATTGGTGCTTTGTGTGTGCTCTGGGTTGAGTAAATTCATAATCATGCGCATTAGGATCTCTGTAAATGAGTAAATATTGTTTCTGAGTGAGGAGGAAAAAATCATGACCAAAGGGGAAGGCTTATGCCTGCCTTTTTCGTAGGTTGCTTGCGCATCAGAACATGAACCCCTGACTGGTGTTCCAAAGGCTTTGGGGTCTTTGTTCTTTTCTCTGTGATGCTAGTTGAATGCTGGAGAGCTCAGGATACTAAATAAGAAGAAGAAGATGTGTCTACAGAAAAAAATAATTCAATTCATTGAACCCTACTAACTGATGCCTTGAAACAACTTCTGCTTTGTTCCTCTTCACAGATCAATTCTTACGAGAACAATCACAATACAAACATCTACAAGAGATTTGCTACTAGGAGTATGTCCTCTGCCCAGTGTATAAAGTGCTGTGTGCAATTTCTCTACAGTGGAATGACAAAATCAAAAATTCATGGTTTGAAGACGGCCTTGGAATATCAAAAACTTCACCTGACCTTTGGGGCCGCACAGGAGCTTAATCAGGATGCTACTCTGCACAGTTGTGGCAGGTGCCCCTCGTAAACCATGTGACCAAACTTGGCGGCCTTGGAAGGATTAAGTAGTGAAGAGCAAGTGTGACCTTGGCAGGCACCACCCTGAGTCACAGTGCAACATGCGTGCGCCTCCAATGTGATGGCAGTGATGTCCGTCAGTGGTTTTGTGAAAATCGGTTGAAGAACAAGAATTGTTTAGTACTGTGCCTGTCACACAATTAATGTTCAGTATGTGGTATGTTCTTTTGTGGAATGAACAGATGAATGGAAAAAACAAATAATGGATACATTCTCAGAAAATTTCATTTAAACCACAGAAAACTTGGGAGGAAAGTGCTTTGAGACCCTTTTAAAAAAAATCACAAACCTAAGGGCAATGGGATTTTCTAATTTAATTACCCACAGATTTCTGATTTGCGTCACCCTAGGGTATGCCCTATCTTCCTTTCCAGTTACGATTTTCGTCCCCAAACACTCCTGCTGGTTAAATCTGTACTACACTAACTCTAAAGAATGAAACATTGTTATTACTTTCATGACATCCTTTATAATACTTTTAGGAAATTAAAACTCATTAGGTCCTAAAGTTATGGTAAATTGTTGTTGTACATTGAGGATTTCATAAAAGCAAGAGGGTCAGCCTTCTCAAAACCACTATTCTGAGACACAAATGTAGTCATGTGACCATAGTCCCCACTTGCCTAGAACTTGTCGATAACTCTCAGAAGCCTGCAGGTCACAATCTCCCAGAACTGGTATGCAGATGCCGGCCAACAGAGTCTGGGGTATCTACAAACTCCTTTGCCCGAACAAGGCAGCACAGAACCCCTGACTGACGTTCTCCACGTTGCATCTGGCCTTGCTTTACTCACTGCACAGGCGTATAATGACATAAGCCCAGGCGCTCTGTTGCTGTCTACACACACACTTGAAATCGTCAGCTCTCGAGACAGCTCTCCTGTCTTAAGCCACCTCTGGACCTGCGGGATCTTCCTGTGCATTGATGAGGCCTCAGCAGGTGAGTCAACATTTGTTGAACGAATATTGATTTCCACAGGGCGGTAACTGCCAAAGTGGCTTATTTGTGGCCGTACTGACTCCTGGCCTTGACCTGAGTATAAGTTTTTAGATACATCTATGAAATTTTTTTTCTATAAACCCATGTTTTTTTTCCTCCTTCAAACTCTGAGAAAACATGGTTATCTAGTATTTCAATGTGAAGTAGACTACAAAGAAAAAAAATAGAGCATAGACTTCTTTAGAACGAGAACCTTAAACATGAGAGGTATAGTGTAAATTATATATTATATATATGCAAATTAAAACGTGTTACCTTAAAAGGCACATGGCGATTCTCTCTCAAAATGCTCCTTGCCTCCCAAACATGCCTTCCCCTTCGTGCTTGCCACACGTGAGAGCAGCTCTGGGGGCTCCACCTCATGTGCCTTCATGAGGTGTGACAAGAAAAATGTACAGCAAGTGGCTGCTGCTACGGGCCATCTTACAGAACGGTGGGTTTAGCTAAAAATATGGTGGTGTGACCTCAGCTGTGTTATGCACCAGACGTAGCAGTGTCCGACTTCTTGCTCTTCCCGTAGTCAAAATGACAATACAAGTTAAACATTTGGAATCATTGCAGGACCCGGGGGCAGGCAGGGACAGCGCCCCAGGAAGGAAAACTTAGGAAACTGCTTCAGAAGGAGGCAAGAATCGTGGAATGAGTGTGTTTGAAGAGGGACGAATTCCAGACAAATTAATACAAAGGTGTCTTTTGTGGCAATTGAAAAACATTTTCTAAACATTCACTGTATTTTTGGATCATAACTTTTTTTTTGTGAAGCAGGAGGAGGGGCAAGTCACTGCTCCTAATTTTGCTCCATGTGGCAGGGACCGAGTGCCCAGGTGCTTGAGTGGCAGCTATGGGACGAGGTTATCACTGTATAAGGAAGCCAGTGCTGGAAGTCGTGGGTGGCTGTCCAGGGACCATGCACCCCCGAGAGCCCCATGCTGGGAGAGTCACCCATGCTTCTCCACAGACAATGATGTGGTCCTATGGAGAACAAAATGTTTTGAAGTCTAGAAAATTGTTTTTGAGAATATGTCTTGTAATATTTGAGATTTCCAGTAATTGTGAAGGTTCTATGGGAAAATTTGGCTGCCGGAGTGAACTTTAGCTTTGTTTATTACATTCCTGGGCCGTGAAAGAATAATTTAGATGACAGGTTCTGAACCTACGGCACATGACCTGTCCAGAAGGCACACTTCCTGCTGGCACTGTTGGTCCCGAGCACAACCAGAAGCCAAGCCAGAGAGCGAATCGTAGGATTTATCTTTCACCAACATTCTAGTGTTTATTTCACAGCCAGGTGTCAAAAAACTCTTCATTCAGTGAAGAATCTGTTGTGCTACTCGTGTTCCATCAGACCACATCCTGGTTATTTCGGTTTGTGATGTGAATGGCATTCCTTTAAATGGAAAATTGGAAATTAAAGCTATCAGGTAGGTGGAGTTTTCTGCCATTTCTCCGAGCCGGCACTTAATAAGTACACTAGGCATTTTTTCATCGTATTATTGAACTCAACCCATACTGTTGAAAAACGGAAAGTATCATCCACTTGACAGTATTTTTAAAAAACACCTTTCATTGTTTAGTTACGTCACTTCAACCTAAAAGATGTTGGGGGAGGAGGAAATTCAGGTTTTCGAATGGTGATTATTTTTGAAGCCCTCACCACAGCAAATAGTTCAAAGAGAGGAAGTACAGAAATCAAGACAGATACGCAGACGCCTTTCTATAAGGACAAATGTAGTGTCTGCAAAACAAAAAGTTAAGAAGCAGGATCTGAAAGTCCCATCTCGAAGCTTCGTGGAGGGTTTTGGTGTAAAGGGGAGTTTTGAATAACGTGGAGGAATTTGTCAGGTGCTCAGCGTGTGGGAGGAAGACGTGTTTACGCAGAAGTGATGGGAGATACAAAAACAAGTCAGCTTAGTGAGGGTGCTGCATGGTGAACACGTGCACTGAAACATGCTACGCCACCAACATACAGTGACTTCTTGTCCATGAAGCATTTTCACAAATTTAGAAAATAGGAACCAGTGTGGTATTTGAAGGAAGGAAAGAGCTACTTAGCAGTGCTGCTGTTTAAAGTCTGTAGGAGGTGGCTGGGCCCAGTGACGTGGGCCTGTCATCCCAGCACACTGGGAGGCCGAGGCAGGAGGATGGCAAGTTTGAGCCCAGCCTGGGCAACTTACTGACCCAGTGAGATCTTGTCTTAAAACCAGACACAGAATATGGGCTGGGTTGTAGCTAAGTGTGAAGGCCTTGGGCTTAGTCCCCAGTACCAAAAATAAAATAAAGCAAAATATATTTTAAAAGGAAATAAGGAGTCAGTGGGAGGAAAAATGGAGTGGACTGATGTAGAATAAAAACAAAGGGGAAAATGAGTTAATTCTTTGGGGCCGTCAAAGCAGACATTATGAAACATACACGCACTTATATCAAAGCTCTTCTTACACCACTTCATTGCTTCAAAGTGATTTAACTAAATAACCCATTAACAAGTCCTAAAACACTTTTAATTAATTTCCAAGGACACAATGAATACACTTCCAATATTCCCTAACCAAATATTAATCCCTGCTCATTGTTGTTAAGTCCCAGAATAAATATAGATACTTTAAATCCTGGATTGCTGAAGTTAACATTATTTCTTAGAAGATTTAAAAAAAAGGTAAAGACTCAACACTATTAAATCCTACCTCTAATTAAAATTAGGAGGAGATTTAAATTAATATCCAGAAATAAGCCAAGAGCTCAAAGAATGGAATACAAATGTTAGAAAATGGTTATATTTCCAGGCAAATATCACTAATGCTTTCCAAACACATCGGCTTGAGACCATGGGTAATGGAGCAAGAAGTCAGTCCTGTAGTGGCTTAGAAGGGGACTCAGTAAAGACTTTAAATTCCAGGGACTTTGTTTTAGAATCCACCTCCGAGGCTCTCAAAAATAAAGATAGATCAAATGCACGGCCCTGACTGTGCTCTTGAAATTCCTCTTGGTGTGTGCAAAAGATATCTTTTTTTTTTTTTTAAATAAAAGCATTCAAGATATTCATGAGTCTGACGGAGAATTTACGATTTCTGCTATTAAAGATGGCCTCTTTGGCAAATTTGGAATCTACCTTGTTTACCCTGAAAGAACAAGTGGGAATTGTGTCCCAAGCCCTCAGCTTGTTCTTACGGCACCTTCTTTTCCCATCCATGAAGTAGAAATGGAATTCCGAGGAAGGGTCCTTGAGTGCTCACGTGCACCGTGTAAGTGGCTCTGTCCTCTTCTCTGAGCTCCTGGACACTGCCCAGCAGGAGGCTTCCACTGACTTTCTGTGGGAATCTCATCTTTCATTTCTGAGCTCATCTTCCCTATTCTACCCTCCCTAGCCCCCTTTTCACCCTGCTGCGCTATTAACGTAAGTAAATACCTGCATCCATCTTTGTGAATGAAATTCTCCGTGAGCTCCCTACTGAGCACGGACTAACCTGTCACACACTTTAGCCTTGCGGCCTTGACGGGACCCAGCATATCTTCCAAAAACAGGCTTCCAGTCGCAGTGCTTCCAGCCTGCAGGCCTTTCCCAGCTGCGTCACTCCTCCGAGCACAGTCTCACTGGCTCCCCAGGACTTCACTGAGCTACTTCTTACTTCACCAAGGAAACAGTAAGACAAAGTAAAACAAAACAAACGCCAGCACTGAGAAACGCCCCGATCTTGGGCGAGGGGACAGCACCCCTCTTTTCCTGCATTGGTAGCTTTCTCTCAGGTGACAGGACTTCTGGGGAAGAGACCCAAGCTTTTCTACTCTTTGCCTCCAGAATGTCTGAAGAGCCCAGTGGGGAGCCCTGTTTGGTGGGTGTATTAGTCAGCTTTCTTGTTGCTAAGCTACAACATTGTCGGGGTCTCCAGGGTCCCTGGTTACCATTGGCTACTGGCCATCAGGAGTCAGTGAAATCCCGGGGAGTAGGGGCTTGAGGAGTCCGAACCAGTGTTAAGGGCTAGTTTATTGTCCTCAGGGGCCAGGCTTATTAGCAGTTGGAGGGAGGAGATTCAGCCAGGGTAACAGGGCGAGGGTCATTTACTGATTGGAGAAAGTTTGGGATCTGAAAGTTGCCTAATTTGCATGGTGGGTCTCTGGAAACCTGATCCTGTGATTTCTGGTAAGGGTCTTGGGGTGGGGGGAAATTGGGGGAGGAGAGGGAGGGGCTCCACTACTGCGGGTCTCAAGCCTTGATTATCAGGGTCTGAGCCACCTTCTACCTTCCATTATCCCTTGGCCAAGTCTGGGTCCCACACGATATCAATACCCACAACTTAGAAGGGTAGAGGTCTCGTGTGATTCATGGTTCAGGGGATTCAGTCCATGGTAAGCTGGCTCCCAGGTAGAAAAATGCCAGATGGAAAGGGACAGCGGAGGAAAACTGGATAGAGAAGGCAGGAGCTAGGGGCAAGAATACACCTCTCTAGGTCGAGTCCTCAGTGGCCCACCTCCAGCCAGGCCCCCCTCCTAACAGCACATGAACTCATCAATGAGCAAGTTTACTGACAGGTATGGCACCTCTGTTGCTCTCTCACTGGCCAAAAGCCCCACCTATGAACGCCAGACTCTTGGAGGACATTTTACATGTATTCTGAAGCGCAGAGAAGGTTGCATTCCATTGCTGTACAGGCCAGGCCTCAGCCTTGCAGAGATTATGGTGAGCGGTCTTTTCTGTTTTCAGCTAGAAACTCAGCTTCACCGAGCTCAGCTGGAGGCCGGGGCCAGCTAATTTTGTTTCATGATCTGCAGGCCTGTGATAGCAGATGGGCGGCCACCGTTGGGCAGAGAAATGCCTGGGACTCACAGCAGGACTCAGCAGGCACACAGAGGGGCTGCCCCTGCAGACCTATCCCACCCACTCCGGGGATTTGCTCCTCAGAAGCTGTGAGTCACCACGGTAACCCTGTTTCCCCAAGCTCCTTTCGGGGGGGGGGGGGGAAGAGACTATTTAAGGTCACATTGACTTTGGTCACGCTTCAAGCATACCATTCTGAGGAAAAATAAAACTCAGAAAGCTTCTCCCAAAAGTCTTTCCCCCCTCTCCTCCCATTCCATTCAATCCAGTATGTTTTTGACAAAAAAGGCAGCTGGGGCTGAATAGGATTGCGTGTCAACACCCACAACGCTCCTGATTGCCTGTGCTGGATGGAGTTGAGTGCAAACCTCGTTGCCTCACACCCAAAACCTTAAAAATTATCATCCACTCTCTTGTAGATTTGTTACCTCAATATTGTCTCCAGTGCCTTTAATTAAAAGCAGTGGCACTAGGGCAAAAAATGCAGCAGCAGTGAAATTGATATGGATTACTTTGAACCGGAAATGGTCTTGAAGTACTGTGAAGCCTACAACAGAGGTGGGAGTTATCAGGTTTGACAAAATGGGATACTGAGGCTCAGAGGATACGCGGCTGATCCTTCGACGCGAGCAGTGACCAGGCAGCCAGTATTCAAACACGAGTCTGCTTAATCCCACTGTATTGTTGGACCTTCAGTACTTTAAGTGAGCCCCAGATGCACCCGGTTCAGGAAACCCTAACCAAATACGGAGGTGAAGTCGAGGTCTAGAAAAGAAGAAATCTGTGCTAAGGAAACAATCTCAGGCTCAGTGGCAGGGTGTTTCCTCTGCGCTTTCGACTTCTCTTGGGTTGTTTCTGCTTAGTGAAACATCGATATCTTCACGCTTCACTATTTTATTAAGTATATTAAACAAGGGAATTGAATTCACAACATGTACTTTGAAAAGTACAAATGTTTGTAAATGGAGGCGGTATTAAAATTATTATCATTGTTATGAGTTTTTCTTCTGCTATGGCTTGCTGGTTTGTTGTTTCATCTAATCTGATTGTTTTATTGTACATAGATTTGGTGGAGCCCACTAATTGCTTTTCCAATATTCATTTTTCTTCTTTTCTCCCTTATTAATGGAGCGTCATGTATTTGCTCAGCGGCAGTGTTCCCAGCTAAGAGCTGCTTTTTAAACCCTCTTCCTAGTGTTTGAGGATGACCACGTGACTGACATATTTTGATACAATATTATACGAGCAGAAGTCACTAGAGAAACCCTTGAAGACGTGGCCTGACTGATGTCTGTTTCTCCATTTTTCTTTCTGTATTTGCTTCTCTGAAATGTAGACAGTATGATTGGTATGTTTGAGGTACAGGTGCCTGTGCCTGTGCTGATAATGCCAGAGTCACCACAAAGACGTTGTCACCAATATTCACAAGCCAACAAACCAAACCAAAGCCAACCGATCACCTGCTTTCGAATTTCTTATTAAGTGAGAAAACAAATCTCGCCTAATTTACTAAATTTCCATTTATGGTTTTAAAGTGTGTGCTGGTAGCCTCTACTTCTACTATGTGATACTACAATGAAAAGAAAGCGAAGTGTGTTGTGTTGACTTGGACTAGGAACCTGAGACCTTTTAATTGGCCTTCCAGCCACAATTCTTGCCTTCATTTCTACCAAGTCACCACTTTTCAGCTGCAGTGATCTTTCTACTTCCCTTTAGAAGTCTACAACAGAGTTCCCTTGCCTCGAGGCAAAGCCCCCAGCCCTTGTGGCAAGGACGGGTGCCTTTCCCGGGTCTGGGTCCTCCCATTTCCTGTCTTCATCACTCTATTCACTGCTGCTCTTTCCTCTTCCGCCACGTGGATTCCCTGACTTCCCAGGGTACCCAGGATCTTTTAGCTCCTCCCTTCCCATCCACTCTTCCCTTACACTCTTTCTTTTGCACTCAGCATTCTCTTCATATCACCCCATCTTTAAATCTCAAAATAAATGGAATACTCTCCAAAAGTTCCTTTTGGGACAGCTCCTTTGGTGACTCGGAGACCATCTCTTTGAGTATCAGTACTTGGTTTCTCTATGTCTTCCCTGCACCATAGTTGGCTCAGTGAGAGGAGGAGCCCTGACTGTCTTGTTAATTTTTGAAATCACCTCCCTAAGACTTAGCATTTAGTGTTTGACATGAAGAAGCACCTAGCTTATAACCTGAGTGTAGACTTGAGCAAGTCATCGCTCTGATGACTCAAAGCCTGCTTTTGAAGCACCTAGCTTATAACCTGAGTGTAGACTTGAGCAAGTCATCGCTCTGATGACTCAAAGCCTGCTTTTGAAAGAAACCAACTTAAGGCTTTAAATGACAAGGCTTTATTTGGAAGGCGTTTCCAAGAAAAGATTTAGAAAGTAGAGAAATGAGAAAGAAGGCACCGTGGAGAATGTTTTTTCTTCTCATATAATTTGAGACAAAATGTCCCAGATCTTAGGGTAGAACTGCCATGGGATGAGAGATCATAATTAAGACCTCAGCTCCCAGTACACACTGGTGGAAGACTGCTGGGTGGGTAACGATAACTGCTGAACATTACTGGCATTTTGGGGGTTCATCTAGAGAGAATTTGACTTCCAACCAGAAACAAACTTTTAGGAAGAAAGGCTGGTTCTGGAAGTTAGAGCCCGTGAAAGTACCCTGAGGTACAGATAGGCACCGCCGATTTATCTGCATCTCTGCTTCTGTCCCAGCCACGACCTCTTACATATGAGATGGGGGAACCAATCACAGCGATCGTAGTTGGAACACACATCTTCCGATGAATCATTTTTTGAATTGCACTGTTCCATATAGATCTAATTCCTTGGAAGCTAGAGAGCCTGTTTCTTCTTAGGTTAAAATTAAGTTGTAAGATCCCGTCTATTCACAAGCTAAGTAGAATTCTGTCAAATCACTGGGAGAGAGAAGACCTGATGGATATTGTAAAGTAGACAGCAGTTTGTTTACTGGTTTGTGGTTGTCACAAATGGGAAAATATCTAGAACAGGCCGTGTGCGGAGAGTTGGTAGGTACCGCGGACAGAGGCAGGTCAGTTCCTCAAGTTCTTTTCCGCACATCTGCAAAGGGAGGAGAAGGGTGAACATGGACAGGCAATTGGTCTTTTCTCTATAAAACAGAGATCATAGTTATGTATATTTACTAAGGCCTCTAGATAGATAGATATGCATTGTAAATAAAAAAAGATTATTAAGAAATGAAAGACAGACTGATGTAGAAATTTGTGGTCACAATATTTGTGTTTCTGTTCTAGTGCCACCAAATTACAGACATGTTTTAATCTGAGCTTCTATTTCTCCATCTGTTTAATGGGTACACTATTAATACAAATTCATTCTTTGATTTGAAGATCAACAAAGTACATAAAATTCTCTTGCATTGAAAAACACTCAATATAGATTAGTCGTAGTTACTCTTATCAGCAATATTGGTACTCTCATGAGTCATAATATTCTTTCAAACAGTAATTTCTGCTTTTTTAAACCAGATTTGTAACCTTATTCTTATGATCTTTACCAAAAATGAGCCTTTCTTTGGATGGTAGGTTTTATCTTGTACTTTTTATCCCCAACTTTATGTGCAGATCATTCTTTTAGTACTTTTGAGTTCTTAATCATTTGGGAATTTTCAATTTAGAAAGGAACCTGGGGCTTCAGATGATCCGTGCAGGGAGAACGGGTGATAATTTAGTTTTCAACCTTACAGCTCTTACTTTTCATTCACTTCAGCTCTTTGCACCCCCACCCCCCACCACTGCCTTGCTGATGGCTGGGTGTAAATGAAGCAGCACCATAAATTATCATGGCTAACCAGGAGTCATTCATCTTCTGATGAGGGGCAAGTCACTAAATGGCAAAATCGCTGGCCTCACCCAAATCACTTCTCCAACTCTAATAAGTGTTGGTCTAGCACATTTGCACATCACCCTGAGACACCTCTAAGGCACTTCAGCCTTAAGGTGCAGAGCTGACATATTAACACGCCTGCCTTTTACATTTAGGCTATCAGAAGTCTCCCTTCAACCATGACTTTAATTGCCGATTACAGATGGAAGTCGAGTTTTCAGGAAGCAGGACATTCGAGCAGGAGGAGGGCTGGCAGTTCAATGCATTTTCTATAAGAGGCACAGTATTACTCTTAAAGATCAAACTCTACTCGGATTTGTCACGGCGTTTTAGAACTTGAAGGGACCTAAGGGGTCTTCTAGTTATAATGGCCTTTTTATAACCGATGAGGAAAATTGGGTTCAGAAAGGTTAATGAATTGCTCAAGGTCAGATACTACAGTGTCTCTCAAACTTTGATGAGAAAAAGGACCACCTGAGGCGATCTTGTTGCAAAGAGGATTCTAATTCAGCAGTTCTGGGGTTTGACCTGGGATTCTGCATTTCCACAAGCTCTCAGAGGGTGCAGCTGCATTTCTGAGAATAGCAAAATGTTTTAGTTTAAATCCAAAATACCCCCTGGCAAAGTCTCATGTGTTCAGAAGTTGGTGGGATCAAAGGGTTACTATACTCAGTGGTGCATTGAGCCATTGGTGAGTTCCTTGCTCTTAGGAGGTGTGACTTCAAAGGAGGCGTGACTTCGCTCCCTCCGTGGCTCCTCCCTTTTCTCCCTACTTGCTAGCTACTAAGGGGCAAACAGCTTTCTTCCAATGTGTGGTTTCTGCATTGGACCTGTAAAATGACCAACACAGGGACTGAAACCCCAAAACTGTGAGCCAAAATAAACCTTTCCATCTTTAAGTTGTAGGTGTTGGGCATTGTGTTCCAGTGATAGAAATGACTAAAGTGCAGGACATTCCTTGAGTGGGGACTAAAAAAGTACACCTGGAAATGTCCAATTTATTTTTTTAAAATTATTTGAATGTCATTGGTTGCACTGTCACATCTATCTTGATGTCTTAAACTGGCTCATAATGTTTATTTTCCATAATCATTTTGACTTTGGCCAGGAGCTACAAGTCACATGGTGCCAGAGCCAGTGACTAATGTGAATGAGAACACACCAGCGTGGTGTCATGCGCCTCACTTGCCATGGGACAGTACTTGGCAATAGCATGAACTGAATTTTTGATCACATCTCATACAGACACTCCTGAAAGTGGCAAGAGGGGCTGGAGGAATGGCTCAGTGGTTAAAGCGCTTTCCTAGAAAGTGCTAAGTCAAGAACAAAGTACCTGAGTTTGGTTCCCCAGCACCACATGAAGTGGGGCATGGTGGCGCACGCCTATAATCCCAGCACTTGGGTGAGGCTGAGATAGGAGAATTGCCATGAGTCCAAGGCCAGCCTGGGCTACACAGTGAGTTCAAGACCAGCCTAGGCTGCAGAGTGAGACCCTATCTCAAAAAAAAAAAGTGTCAAGAAGAACAAGGGGATAAGTGTGTTCAAGGTCACAGGGATGAATGGCAGTATGTCTTTTCACATATATATATATTTTAATTTTGAACTTATCCTTTGGTGGTTTGGATATGGAGTGTCCCCCAAAACATCATGTACCTATGGATACTACGTACTTTTGGGTTGTGGGGCCTGTCCGGAAGGAGTGGATGCTTGGGGCTTGACCTGGAAGGGCATGTGCTAGTTCCACCCTTTCTCCCACCTCTGTCCTGCCGTGCTGTGGGGATGTCTGTCTCCTGGAACATCAGCTCCAGCTCTGACGTTAGTTACTCCCTACCATGTGATTCCACCATCTTCCGGCTGCCCACCCCTAAATTGACTGTGGTTTTCTAAAACTTTAAGCTACAATAAATCTTTCCTCCCCAATGTTGGGTATTGAGTCGCAGTGACAAAAAAGTAACTAAGACGCATTCCATGTATTTTTATCACCTCGTGTACCTACTAAATCATGTCTTGTTGCTGGAAATAGAATGTTCAAG
Organism: Ctenodactylus gundi; assembly: GCA_004027205.1. NCBI lineage: Eukaryota > Metazoa > Chordata > Mammalia > Rodentia > Ctenodactylidae > Ctenodactylus > Ctenodactylus gundi. The sequence continues at coordinate 234,983 of PVKB01001515.1, forward strand.
GCCACAATGGCTTAGAATGAAGATGATCATCAGTTAATAAAGGCAAGGTGGCATGCATTGAAATATTTGAGATTTAGATTTTAAAAAAGTGTGAATAAGTGCTAAATCAGTCCATTAGTTAATTTCAATACCATGGAAGTGTGGGGAGGTACTCTGGCACACCACACCAAAGATTTTATTTTTGGAAGAAAGAATAAAGTCCTACTGTTACCCAGACAGCTTTCAGTGTCCTGTTAAAATGGCCTCCACCCAAAACAGCACCATTATTAAGTCCATGCCTCTTTTCTGGGAGGCTTGGCATGAAATGGCTGATCCATTGACGTACTGTGTGGTCGATTTTCTTGGTTTCCAGTAGTGTGACTGAAATAGATGTTTGTTAATGGATAAATTATGTGCTCTCAGAATTCACATTGAATTCTCAACTTCTAGTACTCCATTTGGGCTGTGTTTGGACATAGGATGTTTGAAGAGATATCTGAGATAAAATGAGGTCATAGGATGGCCTTGGAGCAATAAACTGTGGTCTGTAAAATAAGAGGGGATTCAGACAGAGACATACACAGAAAAAAGGCCACCACCTACAAGCAGAAAGTCCTCGAAAAGAGCTAACCCTGTGGAAACCTTGATCTTGGACTTGTAGCCTGAAAAATTGTGAGAAAACAAATCTTGCCTATTTCAGCGACTAAATCTTTTGCACTGTGCTGTTATAGCCCTAACAAACTCATTCAATGTCTTTGGTAATTTTCACAATTCCCAGAGAAGTTGCTTGTCTGGAGAAATAAGACATGTTCCAACAGGACAGGCCAAGTGGAAGTTCTTGAAGTCACCTGTCCCTTGGCCAACAATAAACATGAAACAATACTGCATACTATAGAGTAGTGTAGAAATTAATGTCATCCACAAAGGCCTAAAATATGCAAGGATGGTGATCCCTCTTACTTCACAGTTCAACTGCCCAGACTCCGTCATGCAAAACCACGCATCCAGAGGGTAACTATAAAAACACTATGACTTTATCTAAGTAGTCCCCTTAGTTATCACTGCAACTGCACGGAGGAAGTTTAATCTGCCAGAGCAGATGAACACATTTTTAGCTACGCGGCTTGTGGTCATCCACTTAGCAGGTCTATTCTTTTCTGTCTGAATCAGAAAAAGAATAAAATTTGCACGGTGCTACGCTGGACTTCAGTACACACGCCACTATTCATTCCAGAATTATGTCGACCTTTCCCTCCACATCAGCACGGGAATGTTTGGTCTTGATTTAAGGATCCCAGGGAAGGCACACATTCCGCAGAACACCGACTAGTCCATGGCACTGATGGCATCCCAGTAGGCCTGGATGAGCAAGTTGAAGCTGTTACATGGTACCCACACATAGAGGGCAGGAGTTAAACCCTTCAAAGAGCCGTGCCCACTGGAGCTCAGATTTAAATTTCAGCCAGGGTGCTAGAAAAAGAAGGTAACACGTTCACTTACACATACAGTCTTTCTCTTCACAGAAGTTCTTCCATTGTTATATGAACACAGAGCCTAGGAACTTAAAATGTAGTATAGTATTCTATTTTAGTGTCTGCCTTCCCCAGGGCCTTAAACTATATGAGAATCTGACCAGCCATGATAAGCTTAAATACGTTCACTTTGTTCCTGAGCTGGGAGAAGTGGCTATTTTTGGTGATGACATGGAGCAGTTAAGGAGCGTCTGTGTGTGGGTTAGTTTATACTATGTGAAATCTATTGTGTAGCATGCACAACAAAGCTCAGCATGTCCATTTAATGTAGCCATCAGCTACACATCCTTATTCGGTGCCCATTTCGTCCCAGACCTAATTAATGAATGCCATCCTATTGTACCAGAGCTTATGGGCATGCGAGTTTCACTCGTCTAGTGGAGCTATTTTAAGGACAAAATAGGTTGATGCCTGTTGAATATTTAGAACAGTTCTGGCACATATGTTGCTCAATAAGGTTCATCATTTTTAACTTTTGTCTTTCTTTTCTGTAGGTAAGCAAATTAAGCCTGAGATTTAGGGCTAGATCTTTGTAAGGAATAGAGGGTTTGAGTTCCAGAGATCACAAGACAAGAATTTAAGGCAAGCTAGCCTGGTAGAGAGCAAGAGGAGAGGACTGGAAGAGAAACAAGACTAGCTTAGCACTGAACAACATTAGCACCATCGCCACTTGGGAACGCAGTGCTTTGTGGGAGGGGTGGGGTCATGATTTTGTTCTCAAGTGCTCGGCAGCATCTGTACCCCCAGTAGCAGCTCGTCAGTGTGACAACCAGACTATCCCCGGACATGCTTGTGGGAAGAGATGGACATGAGCCATGATTGACAACCTTGAGGCTGGATTTAGTGGTGTAGGCTGGCAGGGGCAGAGGACATTTTTGAGGAGGGACCTGGGAAACTTGGTCATCGGCTAATTGGGAAAAAACAAAGGAATCAAAGATATAGACAATTTTTAAATTTTTTCCCTGAATACTCTGAGTAATAATGAGAATATGTACAATCAGAGAGTTGCTGGTTTAAGGAAAAGGCAAACTTAGGTTTTTGATTTTCCATGGGGATGTCCTCGGGGGCTTGTCTCTGTAAATTCATTTTGCTCGCATTATTACCTGTAGTCTTGGCTGCCTGAAGGTGAGCCATTGTCTTCCTTCCCCTGTACACTGTGAGATTCTGAGACTAAAAGTCTTTCCCAAGGTCATAGGGCTTTTAAGAGTACAAATGACTTGGAACCACTTCTCAAGAATCAAACATCTATGTGTCGTCTTACCTCCTGTGTCTAGTTTATTGCTCTTAGCATTACGGTCTCAAACTCCACTCATAAAAGAGTAAGATGAGAGAGATGGCGGGAAGCAAAAACAGCCTCTGTGGAGGTATGAAAGACAATGACACGGGTGGGGTGGGGAAGGGAGGCAAAGGGACTAATATTCATGTACCAGTCTCCCGAACCGAGTCTATTATGTTTGCAAACGTAAATTAATAATAAAAATTAAAAGTAGTTTAAAAAGAATTATTTACAGAGATCCCCAAGTAAGAATAATGAAAAAGCAAGGTCAAGTCCTTTGACAGATGTTTGAACAATGAGAAAGGAATTCTTCACATGTTCCAGAATTTAGCTGCATTTAACCTGCAGCCAGGCATTCTTTTGTTCTTGATTTTATTTAATATTACAATAAAAAGTTTAAATAAAGCATTCAGTAGTTCACTATATGCATTAATTATAATGCATGTTATATATATTTATATAATATGTATTTTATATATAAGATAGTCCCTCTTTACTAAACAAACAAAAAAAGATAGCCGGCCACTGGTTGGACAGCCTTTGTTCTGTGTCCTTCCTCACTTTCTAAGGTACAGAATGACGCTAGAAAGAAGGTGCCCACGTGAAGGGGCAGCTTGCTCTTCCCAAAGAGCGATGCCAGTGGAGTCGCATTGCCTCCAGTTCGTGTGCAGCCAGCGGAAGTGGCGCCGCAGCCCTGGCCCTCCCCCAGTCTCGGAGATCCTCTCCTTTGTATCTGGGCCTTTGTCCAGCAGGCGGACAACCCTGCCACACAGAACTGGACACCCAGTGCCCACACTCACATTGCCAGTGAATCGCATGTCTGTGTTTTCTCCGCTTGAAACAGAAGGTGGCTTTGGCATCAGGGTGCCGTCTCCGCCCCCAAGGAGACGTCCCTCCTGTGTGCTCTCTCTCTTTCAGCCATATTCAAACCCCTTGTCTTGAGTCCAGCCGAGAGTTATGGGGAGCTGAGCCAAAGGTGGACACCAGGCCTGTGACTGGTGGAATGTGGGCCTCCGTCTGGTAGGTGAGGTCACGTGCGCTCATGTGCGCTGGTGCGCGCGCATGTGAATTGCATTGCATATTTTGGCTTCAAAAATGCTCAATTTTGCCTTGCTAGCTTAGAACAGAAATTAAAGGTAACCGTCAGTCCAAAAACAGCCCTTCTGCAGAAATCGGTTCTACAGCCAAAAGGTATATGGTGACATATACAAAAGATGTCTCAGTCGTGATTCACGATAGATTGCTAACTACAGCTGCCTCTGGAAGGAAGCCGCGAGAAAAGGCTCAAAACAGCTTACTGTTACTGCGTGAGGTTTTTCAACATTTATTTTATTTCTTCCCATAGGGGAATGAATTAGTGGAAAAGAAACGCACTGCAGTAGCAGTCGCTGGAGTGGTACCCACAGGCATGCAGGCCACGGGAGAGGGGCTCCTCAAAGGATTGCTCATGCTCTCTTTTTATAGGGTCTTTCATTTGGGGGAGTCTAATTCATCTGAATTCTTCACATGTTCCAGAATTTAGCTGCGTTTAACCTGCAGCCAGGCATTCTTTTGTTCTTGATTTTATTTAATATTGCAATAAAAAGTTTAAATAAAGCATTCAGTAGTTCACTATGTGCATTAATTATATGTTATATATATTTATATAATATATATTTTATGTATAAGATAGTCCCTCTTTACTAAACAAACAAACAAAAAAAGATAGCTGGCCACTGGTTGGACAGCCTATTAGATATTATGCCTCTGTCACAAAAGTAGCAGGCAAAAATTGAACCCTTTTCATAGGTTTGTTTTTCGTTTTGTTGCTTGGTTTGCTGCCCAGGGCTTCTTAATGCTGTATAATTCTACACACTGGCTGTTGGTGTTGTATGTTATGCAACTGGGATTCAGTTCAGTGATGCTTGTGGATTTGTATGTCTTCAAAGAAAAGTTATATCAATTTTTCTTCCAGCACATTTAGCATTTTCGCTTTCATATCTCTTGTCTTTGGTCCACGTTGACGGGCCTTCAGCACAGGGTGAGAGATACAGACCCGTTCTTTAGCGTGTGGATAAAGCAGATACTTTCTTTCTCGATTGGATGTTCTCTTGATGAAAATGCACTGAGCCATCCAGTATTGATGCACTCATTCTAAGCATGTTATATTTTTAACAAACACTCAAAAAATAGCTATATCTTTAAAAATCTGCACAAAATAAATCGTGCGTAATGAGCACCACAATGTGCGATGTAAGTGGCTCAAGTTAAAGGAAGAAGTGTGAATAGTGAGCGTGCAGTGTTGGTGCGGGTTAGAAGCAGCAGGAAACGGGTAACACTTCCAGAAGACAAGGAGTTAGGTAGAAGCAGACTGTAGGAGAGGACGCAGATGCCGGAGGCTACACACACAGGCTGCCCTAGGCGTGCTGTCCGACTGGGTTTGAGGAGGTTCAGCCACCATGCTGGGCTCCTCTTCCAATTCGTGGGATGTCATTAGGAGAGGGAGATGTGACGCGGGGATATGGACATTGAAGTCCATGAGTCTGAACTGGTCATTTAATAGCACAGGAAAACACCATCCAGAATCCTGAGTTTTCATTTTCTTCACTTTACAAATGAACACAGACAAAAAGTAAAAATCTATTCAACAGGGCAAATGTTTTTCCGTAGCGTCCTTCCTGTAGCTTGCTGCACCTCTTAGGAGTTGGAAAACTATATTTAGTCGGGTTGTGGTTGCCAGTATTTCCACTGGTGTGCAAAAGATGATAATTTCTCCCCCAAGAGCAAGGTCAAGTCAGGATAAAAGAAGGTGTTAGTGAAGATTTTCCAGGGAAACACCGATAATAGGAGACTCACACACAAATATATGAAGAGAGTTCTTGTAAGTGCTTTGGCTACATGGCTGTGTAATCTGGTAAGCCTGAGATCTTCAAGGTTGCCACCTTTGTATCCTAGCAAGAGTTGGTAATGCAGCCTTAAATCCAAAGACAGTCCAGAATTCTTTTCTCCTTAGGGAACTTGGTTGCTTTTTCATATGGTCTCTAACAAATTGGATGAAATCTTTCGACATTATGGGAGGTAATCTGCTCTATCTGCTGATTTCAGTGTGACTCACACCTAAAAGATACCTTCACCGCAACATGTAAGCTTGTGTTCGAACAAAGAGCAAGGAAACGTAGTCTAGCGAAGTTGATATACAGAATTAAGAATCACAAGATATGATTTGTTCTGAGAACTTAATAGGACTTGCAAATGTTTTCTCCCCTTACATAGTTTATCTCTATGATGTTTTGATCATTTTCACTGCTGAGTGGAATCATTAGTTTGACAGAATTCTATGCTGTCTATTTTTACTTTTGCTGCCTATATTTTGGAAATCATTTTCAAAAACGTCATTGTTCTGGTCAATGTCATAGAGATTTCCCCCTTTGTTTTCTTCTAGTACTTTCACAATGTTAGGTCTTATGTTCAAATCTTTAATGCATTTTGTGTGAGTTTTGCACACTTTCTGAAGTAAAGGTATATTTTCATTCTTCTTGAGGTGGGTGCTGGTTTTCTAACACCACTTCCGGGGCCCCTACTCTGTCCTATTGGTTCCCATGTCTGTTATAGTGGCAGCACTCTACTTGGGTTGGTCACTATGGCTTTGTAGGAGGCTTGAAGTCATAGAATGTGATGCCTCCAGCTGTCCTTTAGCTGTTGAGGAACTTTTGTGATTCTATAAACATTTTAGAATCACCTTTCCTATTTATGTGAAATATGTTATTAAAATTTGGACAGGGGCTGGGCTGAACCTGTAGGTCAATTTGGGTAACATAGGCACATTGACCATTAAGCCACGCTGAGATGGCTGAAAGACAGATGGGACAGCTGAAGATACTTGAAGATACAGTGGAAACAATGTCACAGAGGAGAGAGAACCCGAGATCTTCCAGGCAACTCTGACAAAGACAGTCATTGAGTGACATGGTAGAAAGAGAGCAGAAATGAGATAAAATATTCTCAGTATTGTGCAAGACAGAAACTTTAGGAGAAATGCACTCAAATATTCTTTTAGGGCTCTCATTTTATGGTGTGTTCAGTGAAATACTTACACATTAATCCCTAATCTCCAAAAACATTGATTTTGTAGATGCTTTGGAGAACAAAGGAGAAGAGTCTGTTTCAGTATGAAAGTTGTATAAGAATAAATCAATGGATGAAAATGAAGTGAGGGGGAAAAACTGTGGCACTGGCAGGACATCAGAACGAGGGCTGAGGAAAAATGAAGCCTCCGTTGCGATCTATGAAGATCTATTTCCAGTGGTAGATGGCAGTTTCTTTACTTTATGGAAAAAAGAGGGTTAAGATATTGAAATTTAAATTTTCAAGACAGGTGAGCAGAAGACAAGAGCCTGTAGGGGTACAGAGGGAGATGTCACTGAAGCCCCAGCGTTGTATGGCGTTCCTGGGAAGACCAAACAGGCAGCATTTCCGCAATTGGTAGGTATGTACATGTTGCCTTCACATTGCCTTCATTCACATGTGACAATTATTTGTGAACGCATCTTCCCTGTCTTATCTCTGTGGTCACTTTGCAATTCTTTTAATAAAGAATGTGTATCCCACTGATCATTTCATAAAGATCTATAGACATTTCCTACTTGAAAGCACAGCACAGTATACCTGGGAGACGCCGAGATGAGCCTACTGATCTTATCTGAAATGAATTCATAATCTAGAAAGGGAGCTAAAATTCACACGGATAATTGCAATGCAAGCGACAAAGCACCATCTCACGTGGTGGTCCTTGATTTTCTTTTGTCCAACTCAGGCAAAGACTTAAACTTTTTCCCAATTTGGTGCCAATGTTTCAAAATCTGCATGTTCTACATAAAAATCTGACTTTCCTTAATGTTTTCTTGCAGTATTTCTGTGGTTATTTAAGTACTAACTGTTGCCTAATAATAACTACTACATTAATAAATAAGTTAAGACGTGAGTAAGAAAAATCACCGGCATACCAAAATGATGTGTACTTTGAGAGGGCAGAAACTCTTTTCTGTTTGCCTCTATGCTTACAGAGTGTTAAAATATAATATTGGCTCAATAAAGATTTGTTGAATTAATTGATAGTTCCTTTCTAAAAAAAAGTAAACTGAAGAATCAATTGATATGAAGTTGCCACCACAGTTTTGTTGAGGAATCTAAATACAACATTTTGATTATAAATGACTACAAGTTGAGAGTCCACCTTATTCCACCGATCAAAGAGTAAGAAGCAAATCTATTCCAAGTCACAAGGATGCCCTTGAGGAACCCATCTTCGATTGATATCAATAACAACATTATTTATAATTTTGTGCAATGCCTGAGAATGCCAATGACTAACTGAAACTTGCCTACATGCTATTTAATCTTTACAGCAGAGATTTGATTGTAGGTCTGTATTGTCATCTTTTATGACCTTAACAATGCCACAAAAGAAAAGGTACAAAAACCACAACGTGAGTGACTACGGCTTGTGTACTTGAGATTGGGGGAGGCAGGTCAGCCGAGAGGAACCAAAACAGTGTTGTTAATCTGAGCTGGGCTCTCTCAAATCTGAAGTCGCTGATCACTGGCAGATCCAGGAAGGCTTTGGCTAGAGGGAATCAGTTCCACATGTCTCTCTCAGGGTTCGGGACAGCCCGGAAGCACTCTCAGGGCAGCAGGGGAAGTCAGAGGCAGGAGCAGGTTTGGGCAAGCGCTTGTCAGAGCTCTCATTTGCATCATGGTTTTTCACTCACCGGGGCGCTTGGAATCCCCAGAGTGTAGAAATAAATTTTGCTTCTTTAGTGAGGAATTTCAAAGTAGCTTGGCAAAGAGTGTAGATCCTTGGAGGGGGAGTGGGGAATTTCAACTTCTAGTGAAATAAATGGCCAAGTTTATTCAGTTTTTAATGAGGAAACCAAGGCTTACGTAACCCAAAGAAAACAATAACCATTTTAAAAAAGTGGTAGGTCTCAGTTTCAAACCATGGTCTCTTCTGTTCCAACCAGAATTCCTCATCATCTTAGGATGAAGGAACGTTGATGACCTGTTATAAGTCGGAGACACGATCATTGCATTCAAAACCAAAGGCATGTAAATAAGCAAATAAATAAGCAAACAAATCATTTCTTTCAGAAATTACGGATGTGGAGAGGAAAGCGAATTTCTTTTTTAGAGTACACAGGGTTCTATAAACAGGTGAAGGTGAAAGGAAAGGCAGGAGAGAGAAAGAGTAGCAGAGACGCGTAGTGCATACCTAGTGGGTGAGGGAAGAAAGCTTTCACCAGCCAGTGTAACTCATTTCTCTGGGATGCTGAGGCAGGAGGATCACAAGTTCCAGCCTAGCTCGGCTAACTTCTCAACTTAGCAAGACCCGACCTCAAAATCGGAAGTGAAAACGGATTTGGGAGTTGGCTCAGTGTGAAGGCCCTGGACTGAATCCTAAGTACTTGGGGCAGGGGAAGAGGGGAAGGATTGAGCATGCATTTAGCGAGCTGTAATATGTGGTGAGCCTAATGGTGATGGTATGTGATCATTTAGAAGTGAATCTCCCACTTGAGTTTAACCTTCTTTCAATCCAATCTTCTTAGAGTCTAGCTCCTTTATTGAAGGATCGTTAAGCACACACATTTTCTTCCAAGGTTAATTAGGTGATCTCTCTGGGTCTGTTCTATTAACCTGTAATTAGAATGTAAAGATACTCATGCTTCACGACACACATTTTAATTGCATCTCACCATGTGCTGATGTCAGACATTCCAGTGGAAAATAAGCGAGAAGAAGGAAACCGGATGTAGAGAGAAGTGGCTTTGGCTCCTAACTGGGTTTCCAGCGTGGTGGCCCAAGTCCCCCGCCTCCTTTCCTCCAGCAGGCCCTGTAGACATCCTTGAACAAGATGGTAGGAGGAGAAAGGATTCAAGTATCAGCATATCAAAGCAATTTGGCCCAGGTCTACTAAACAGCGATGTTGGGCCTTATTTCCTTAGCTTGTTCAGAGTTCATTTCCAGTTAGAATAAATGATTTAAGATTTCACTGACCAGTGAAAACAACAAAATCTGGGGAGAGCAGCGCAGGAATTAGTACTCTTGATTCAGGTGCAAAACTAGAATTTCAGAGCCAGATCCAAATCTGGCCCTTCTGAGCTCCAGCCTAGTTGTCAAGGAAAGAGGAAGGCCAGTGTGATTCAGGAACAATTCCTTTCGGAAACTGTATGATAGGATTATGCAGCTTAATTTTGAAGGTCAACTGATTAGCTTGAGAGACGAGTAAAGTGTGTCTGATTGAGTTGTGAGGTCATGACCTTGGGGACTCTATCTTTTCACTGCCCCATGGTCGTGTTCAGGTCCCATACACACAGACACAGACACATGCACACACACACACATGCACACACACGCACAGAGAGAGAGAGAGAGAGAGAGAGAGAGAGAGAGAGAGAGAGAAGTGTTCCTCACTAACTCCCTTGGTGATTCACAAGCCAATCAAGCTGACAATCTAGCTTACCTGTCACATGTATCAAAGTGAAAATCTTTCCTAGCGGAGTGGAATCTCCTGCTTCTTCTCTTACCCAACATTGGTAAAGATGACATTTCTTTGTTGACAGAGCAAACATGCAGAAAAAGATTCTAAGGGGAGGGTTGGGTGGGAGGGAGAAGCACCGAGGGCTAACTGGTGCCTCTCGAGTATATGAATGTGCGCCGGTGCCCAGAACCTGTGCAAGTGGTCTTTGTGGGAAATAGGGTCTTCACAGATGTAATTAACGGTTTCATGATTGCTTGGATTGTTCCGATGAGGCTAAATCCAATAACAAGCGTTCTCACCAGTGACAAGAGGACAGACATACAGATGAAGAGACACGAGCGTGCGGAGAGGAGAACATCTCGGAGTCAAGCGGAGAGACTGGAGGACAACTACGGGACCAGAACCTGGGAGAAGCAAGAAAGACTCCTCTCTATAGCCATGGAAATTAGACCCCGTGACACTTAATCTTGAATAGATTAAAATTAGGTTGTGAGCTACTCAGTGGGAGGTCACGTGTTTGGGAAACTCAAGGGAATAAGTGCTGGGACCCAGACACAGTTTGGAAGACAGGCGCTGTGGTGGGAGAGGCGTGGGCACACAGAATGGACAAGACGAGCAGATGTCAGGCATGGTGGAAACTTGAGCTGGCTCAAGGCCCCTGGCTTTTGTCACCCTCGTCATGGCTGAAAAGAACAAAACTAAGACTAGGGTCTGGAGGAATGGCTCAGCAGTAAAAGCACTTGCCTAGCAAGTGCTATATCAAACGCTAAGTGTCCAAGTTTGATTCCCCAGCACCACATGAGCTGGATGTGATGGTGTATGCCTGTAATCCCAGCACTTGGGATGCTGAGACAGGATTGCCGTGAGTCCAAGGCCAGCTTGGGCTCCATAGTGAGTTCAGGGCCAGTCTGGGCTACAGAGTGAGACCCTGCCTCAATAAAATAAAAACAAATAAATAAAATACAATAAGACTAATAGGGAAAAGATCTTTCAAGAACAGAGAGATCAGCCATGTTGAATCTTAGAAAGAGCGATGGGTGGCCACGGAGAAACAAGGTCTACAAGGGCCTGAACACAGTGCGTGTTCTACAGGTGCCCTTTGTTTTTTATCTGCTTGTCCCTTCAGTGTCCGTGTGGACCATCCAACCATCAAAGAGGAGAAAAACACTGTACTAATAAACGATTCAACCCTTAAAAACACCGTCTCTCCCTTCAATGAAGAAATATCATTGTTATCCTTCGGGTGAAAAGCGGGGGCTCAAAGATGACTAAGGACTTTTCAATGTGTTATGTTGAATGGCTAAAACCCAGATTTTGGAAACTTCCTCCCAGCTGGCGCACAGCGGCTGAGTCTAGTGGCCAGCCTTGGACTCACCCACAGCTTTGAATGCCCGATTTTTTCCCCCTGAATACTTTTATATTTCACTTTGAATCAGCATAAAAATATTTATCTCCAGTTGGTTTGTCCTCTAGTAAAGAGGAGAACAAGCTGAAATAAACTCTTTATCCCATAGAAAAAAATAATAGGGTAGACCTTAAGTAGAAGGATGAGCAACAGCGAAGGGATGCTAGGAGCCTGAGCCCTGACCCACAGTAAATAAGAACCTACGACCCACGCTCCACGTGGGAAATGTCTTCATTTCTGTATGAATTCACTCAGTTTGCGGCCACCCTGGACCAAGGAGTCATCTTGTAGCTCTTTTATTCTGCTGGTTCCCAGTGTTTAAAGTACCTCCAGAGCAAGCGAGGAAATAACTTTCTATTCTGCCAATGTTTGCTTTTCAGTGTTTTGAATGAATCTTCTCTGCAAACTGCTAAGTTAATTGAACCTCTACCATTTCAGCTGAAAAAACAGCCGAGCTTGCCAAAGCACATTTGCTTGTGTACTCAACGTCACCAGTGACAGGGCTGGAGCTAGGGGGAAATAGTAAACTTTACCTTGAATGCCAGGTGCACAATGGAAAGTTGTGTGTTTTGGTTTGTGATTTTGAGAAGATGGGAGCTGAGATATGAAGGACCCTCTAGACACTCCAATAGCGATTTTTCTTGGCTCAGGAAAACAAAAATGAGTAACCTGAAGAAGTCAAGTGACTTGCCCAAGATCATAGACAGAGGCATGTGGTGAGATAAAAAATATAGTGGATGTTTAAATTTAAAAAAAAATGATTACAGTCAAAGCACATGGTCTTTCATCCCCCTTCAACTATTCCCCCCTTACATTAGATGCACTTAACCTTCTTGGCACTTCCCTGAAGCAACTCTGGAACTCTCTCTTTTTTTTGAGTGTCATCAATTGCTTGGTCCTATATGTCCCAATATCAGCCATTGAATCGAATGAGTTTGGGGAGGAGCCAGGGCTGCGTGGTGGCAGACACTGGGAACAAGGTGGAGGAGCGCACATCGCCAGGTATCTATGAAACTGGCTTGGATGGATGGCACTCGGTGGGAGCATTCATCGTGTTTTGAACACACCTTCTAAAGACAATCACAAAAGAGGATCTTCATCAAGTGCTTTGAAAAGTATCAAGAATGGTGGGATATGTGTGTTTGAAGTGAGGGAAGCAGACTTTGAGGCAAAAAAATAGCAATGTGTCTTTTACTACAATATGTATCTTTTAAAATTTAAATGCACACCCTATTCTGTGATCAGCTCCTGCAGGTGACCAGTGTCCCAGGCCACTGTCACACTCGGATATGCCGTGATGGCTCAAGGTGCAGGCCTATCCTTGGAAGGCTGGAAGAATTTAACTCCTTCTCTGATATCTGAGATTTTAATCAATTAAAAGACTAAAGTTATTTCCCCCATTCTATTAGTATGTATATATGCAATACATAACACTTACGTTGAACTTGAGTATTTTGTGCACATACATGTCACGTCAGAGATACAAATTCTTTCCCTCTCCCTTTGACCCTCCCACATCCTCCTTCTCCCCACTAACTCCAACCAACCCTCCCCCCATTTAGTTCTATGAAACGACTGTAATCTAGGCAAGGTCTCTGTTAAACCTTGTCCTTATTTGGTTATGTCTTGTGCTCCAAATTCGCCATTTAGTCTTTTATGAATGTGAGATTTTTTTCAATAAATGTATGAACAAATAAGCTTTGAAAAAAGGATTTCAAAAAATCATCCAAACTTTCTGTGAATTAGATTTGAGTAAAGTACCACCTACCTTTAGAAACATCCAATGTCTCTCCACTTGAGTGATTTATGAAGCATATGGATTATTTAATCATAAAATGTGATATTCTCTGTGTGACACAGTTCAAGGAATATGTCAAATTCATCTCTCCAAGCTAAAAACACACCTCAGGGACATGGGGGCAAATGTCCACTGATCTTGCGCTGTTGCCAAGAATGAGATGACATTTAAGTCACCTTAGGAGAAAGGTGACACTGACACTTGGCAAAGTTAACTCAAAACTTAATTCAATCTCTTAAAAGGAAGAAGGATTGGATGCTTACCTGGAACTCATACTGGGAAATAAAAAACCCTTTTTTCCTTAATTAACATTGTGCTCAATTTAAAGCTGGTCTTATTGATGGTTGAAATTTCTATAAATGGATACATTTCCAGAAATGAGTCATGGACTGACACAGCCAAGAATTATCTGTGTTCCCAACATCCAGCCCCAGCTTGGTACTTGGCATACAGAATGCATTTGCTAAGATGTATTGAAGAGCAATTAGGTTGCATTTAAGCGATTGGATGCCTTAATATTTTGTGAATTTTAGTTTACATTTTCCAGGGTCATGAAGCCATGTCCTGGAGAGTCAGGAACACACTGACATTCATTAAGATTAGCACATAAAAAGTGAAACAGGAGGGCAGGCTGGGGAGGGAGGGAAGGGTGAATAGGGGGAGGGACAAAAGGAAAGTGGGGAAGTACTTGTCACCTTGACAAGATACATAGGTGCACAAAATGCTCAACTTCATTGTACATGTTAAATTTTGCACTTATACATATCAATAAAATGGGGAAAAATAAAGAAATCACATCAGAAACATAAAACATGTAACATAATCAAATACTTCATCTCCCCACAGACTCTGATCACCATGTTTATGTCTAAATTTCTCTGGATGTCCCAATGGGCAAGGAATACATTTTTTAGAGTGTAGTTAAAAGCATATAATGACTACTTCATTGTAGGCAAGACTCTAAGTGATTTATAATAATGTATTGAACATCTAACTTTGATGAGGAAAGGAGAAACTGAGACACAGAGAAGCTAAACAACTGGGCATTGGTGGGCATGTCAGGTCGGGCCATGGAACTGCACCACACTGCCTACTTTTTCCCTTAGCACATGCAGTTGCCCTTTAAGGCGACAAGTTTCACATCCATAGATTCACCCAATCTTGGATTAAATATAGTAGCAAAATCTTAGCGGTTCACTGAGCACTGCTCTGAGCCCACAAACAAAAGCAAGAGCCTCCTGCTGTCACCTCCGGACCTGCACAGATCCTGTTTCTCTCCAGCATTGATCATTTGAACTTCTTGACCTCTGGTCTTATTTATGTCCTTTGTAGTTGGTCCTGTGATGATTGTGCATGGATTGAACATGTACAGACTTTTATTTTTCTCATTATTATTCCATGAGTAATAGAGTAAATAATGACTTGCATAGTATTCACATGGTATTAGATATTTAAGTAATAGAGATCAGGTAAAGCAGGAGTCCCCAACACCCTGGGCCTTGGCCTGGTGCCACCCTGTGGCCTTGGTAGGACCTGGCCACTGGGACAGATGAGCTGTAAGCAGGAGGTGGGCAGCCAGGGAAACCCTGCCTCCTGCTGCTCCTATTACATTCCAATGCCTCTGTGATTGACGGGAGGTGGAGCTTCACTTCCTGCTCCCTCCATGCTGCTGCTGGCCACTTCTCACCTATACTCCAGCAGCCTACTGGAAAACAAATACCTTCCCACAAGTTCTCGGAGGAAAATTGTCTTCTACTAATCCAGTAAGAGGGATCAAAAAGTTTGGGTTCCACTGACTGCAAGTTATGCCAGAAGATGTGTGTAGACATGTGCAAATAGTACATCATCTTACACAAGGGATGAGAGCACCTGTAGGTGTGGCTATCTCGGGGACTTAGAGCCAGCCCCTGCACACTCAGAGAGATGACTGTACTGCTTCTGCCTGGGCAGTGCTTTTCTTCATGAAGACAAGGAGACTATGTAAGCCCATTGGGGGAGACGCGTGATGTCTGCTTCACAGAAGGGCTGGTGGCATGTTTTCAGTTGACAGTATGGGGCTGACTGCATTGTCAACCAGGGCCTTCCAGGTCGTCAATCCTCGAGCAGAGCTGCTGCTTCTGCTTTCCATCCCCACCCTGCTTTGATCTCTTGTGGAGGGTGAGATTTCCTCGGGTTCCGTCCTCTTCATCTCTCCAGTAGGAAAGGCCCCTTTGGCTGCATACCGACCCATTCCATCTTGCACTGATGTGTTCATTCACCAGCTGCTCACAGGACGCCCTTGCCAGTCCTTGTCCTAAGAACAGGTCATGATCAAGGTGGTCCTGCTTCATGAGTTAGTGCAGAAATGGGGTGGAGGAGGATAGACAGGCAGACGGTGACTGAATAAAGAAACATCACAATGCAAGACTCTGACGTGCTGATGCTTCATTCTTAATTATAGAAAAAGATGAGTGTCCTTCGCTGTATGGTCCAGATAACCTCAACGAGGGCTGGGCTTGCTCCCTCTGGGGCAGGACATGAAGGTTTTAGAGCTTCTTTTTGATTGGTGCCCTTTCCAGGCTTTAAAAAATGTCACAGGAGGCTAGGTGGGGTTTCAGGTGCAGAAATGTCAATGTTGGTGGCAGCAGGGACAGTTTCCTCTAATTCTTTGTGGATAACAATCGTCAGGCTTTGTGTGGGACTCTGCTAGAAATTTACATATGAGTTTCCAGTTCTTCCCCAAAATCAATGAGCTGAAATTGGCGAGTCTTTTTCCAAAATGTGTTTTTAGTTGACAGAATCATGTGTTTATTGTGGACAAAATGATCTTCTGAAGTACACATACATTGGAGAATGGTTAAATAGTTAATTAGCAAATACACCAGATGAAATAGTTCTCATTTTGGAAGTGAGAACACCTAATTCCCAATCTCTGTGTTTTTTCAGATTAAAATATATCATCAATAATGACAGCCAATTTGCTTTACAATTGTCTTAGTCACTTTCTCCTTGCTGAGACGTAATATCTGACATCCACAGCTTAAGGGAGGAAATATTTATTTTAGCTCATAGTTTCAGGAGGTCTCAGCCCATTTATGGGTGGCTGGCAATGGTGGAAGGACACAGCAGAGACTTAGAGGGAGAAGAGCTGCTCGTAGCCCCACAAGACAGGAAGCAAAGACAGTGAAGGGTTGGAGCTGGCCAGGGAGCCATATCCTTCCATCTCAGGCCCAGGGCGATCCTTCTGTTTCAGGTCATGTCTCAATGACCTGTCCCTTCTGAGTAGGCCTCACCTCACAGCACCACAGGAAATCAAAGGACTCGTTCTAATGATTGAATCATCTCCCAAACACATGGGGATCTTCCAAACCGAAACCATGACAACAGCAGCTGTCTTAAACTTTGTCTTGAGCGCCTATCTAAATTTAATTACATGTAATTACATGTTGACCAATCTTGTGCCAGTTCCTTGTACTAGCCATACTAGTTTCTCCCTAGTAGCTACTCCAGCCATTCTCCTTTCTAATTTTAATTTATTTTTGGATTACACATGAATGAGATCATGCTCTATTTGCCTTTGTAAGCTTGTCTCATTTCTCTTAACACAATGTCCTCCAGGTTTATTCATATTGTAACAAATGACAAGATTTCATTCTTTTTAAGAGATATTATTAAGAGATAATATTCTCATATATATCCATATACTATGTATTTGTTATCCATTCGTTCATCGGTAAGCATTTAGGCCAATTTCATATTTTGGCTATTGCGAACAGTAGTATATGAGGAAGTCCAGGTGTATCTTCAACATACCGATTTTAAAAATGCCCTTTCAAAAAAAATTTTTTTTTCTCTGTTTAAGCAAATAGAATCACCTTCCCTGGCCTACAACCAAGACTCCCAGTGGAGAGGTCAAGGAGACGTCAGTCAAGCCTTGTTCCAGCCATTAAACTGCGTCACTCCTTCCAACAGGACTGCCATAGAGTGCGTCTCATCCTTATCGTAGAGGCAAAGAAATCAAGATTGAAAAATTCAGTGGGAGGCTCAGCGTCTCGCGGCTCAACGGAGCCAGAAGGCAAATGAGAGCGGACTTGGCTCTCACGCTTTGCCTCTTCCGGTGCACCATCCTCTCGCGTGAGTTCCGCTTTCACTTGGGACGGGTGCTGGGTGCAGAAACAGTGACTGTAAAATGATGGGAAAAGTCTAGTTCTAGGAGGCTGAACTGTAGAGAAGGAAGAAGACGCTTGGACCTGACCTAAGATGAGGGTGAGTTGACCTATGAAGAGCGCCAGGAGTTGGACCCGCCCTGTCCTGAGACACACAGAAGTCATACAATACCGCTCCCGCTCTCTCCTCCTCTCCTGAAGGACGTGCCATTTTTCTATACATCCGTGTTAATTCAAACTAACATGTGAATGTCAAACTTATTTTCATTAATTTTAATTTTGTAACATTTTTCTCCATCCTGCATAGAATCTCTCTTGGAATGCTTTAATCTGTTTAGTTAGAGTATATTCACAGAGATTTTTTTCACCTTGGCTCATTTTTTCAAATACTTCCCTCCAAAGCTCCTGCAATAACATAGCATCTCAAATGGATTAATCAGGATTTTTTTGTGATATGACATCTCTTTCCAGTGACTTCACTTCTTTTCTTTAACAATAGCTTCAACCCTTTATTTTACTCGTTTTTTTTCTTTTAATAGGTGTAAGCTGAAGACTTAGTTGAACATTTGCAATAAAGAGGAGCTTACATTCAGCCTGAGAGCAAATGTGCATGTCACGGAGTATGACATATCCTGGGAGAACAATAAAAAATACCTTGAATTTAAAAAAATATGAACTGTGATCAAGAGGGAGGAAATACTGGATTTCATGAAAAGTCTGATTTTTAATTTCATTCCTTTTTAACCTTGATAAAGTCATGTAAGTACTTGGAAACGTAATTTTTTTCCAATTCACTGTTACTTAGATGACCTCCCATAATCTACAAAGGAAAGATAACAGTATATAGGTTCATAGTCATGAAGGTCTGAAGACAAACAAGTGAACCAAAACCAGGTGTCGCATGTGGGAAGGCTGGGCTGTGGGCCCGCGTACACCTGGCGCCAGAGCTGTAGAAAGTCTACAGGATGGCAGTCAGAAAGAGGCTGTGAGAACAAAGAGAATCAAGGGTAAGGAGATTAGTGGGTCTGAAGAGTAGCGTGTAGGTGGAAATGAAGAGGTCACGTGTCAACAGGGATTGCACAGAATTCCATGCAGCACAACCACGGAGCCTAAGAAAGCAAGACACAGATGCTGCGGAGCCTGAGTACGGACACATCCAGCGGCCTGAGCTGAGGACTTCCTCTGTGCTTTTGCTTAAATCATCTATCCACCCACCTAGCTGTCCTCCCACCCACTGGATATATATGAGCTCTCTTCATGCCGCAGCTACTATGCTATGTACTCAAGAAGCAATTCTATTTTTTTTTGGTTGTTGTTGTTTTCTAAGTAGTGAGGCTAGAACCAGGGCTTTTGTGCTGACCTGCACCCCCAGGCCTTCTTTAAAAAAATTTTCATTCTGAGGCAGGCCTTGCTAAGTCGTTAAGATGTACAAGCTGAGCGTAAACTTACCTTCCTTTAATAGCCTAAATTTATAAATATCAATCATGATAAGTGCTATGGAGAAAGATACTTGTTGCTGAAAACTCTGTATACGAAGATTCGGCCTAACGTCCCCCTAGGAGCAAGGTGCTTGGCCTGAATGATGGCGCTGGTACCACCGCCCAGGAAGAGGGCCAGGTAAGACTGCTTGTGACCGTAAGAAAGAAGCTGGAGAGGACCTGACCTTGGCCGTCTCATTCCTCAACGGCATCGTCCTCCCTCCTGTGTGGCTGCAGCACGCAGACTTAGCAGCAGAACAGCAGGAAGCCAGGACGTGACAGGTGGCAGGCCAGCCCACACAGACTGCAGAAGATTTTATCTTTATTTTAGAGATGTGTGGAAGCCTGGCAAGAGTTTGGTGGAGTGTGGATTGACAAACATACCCAGAATTCTAAGGACACCGGTCGGAGAAGGATAGTCACCCGGGGACAGTGAGCCACACACAGATCCTGCCATGGTGTCCTGCGTTAGACCCGCAATAAATGACACTCAGAGACCAGTACCCACGGTCCCCAGGAAGACTCAGTCTGTCACAGTAGAAAACGCTAAAGATGGAGGGGAGGAAGTAGAGGAGATTGGCTCTGATTGAATGTCAAGGACGCCTAAGGTTTTAGTGACTGCTGCGATTTGGGAGTTCACCTGGTCGCTTTCTCATCACTGGGCCACAATACCTGACACACACGCAACTTAAGGAGGGAAATGTTTAGAGGTGTCTAAGGTCTCCGGCCATTCATCTTGAAGGAGTTGCCCTTGGTAGAGTGGAGCTTAAAAGCACCTTCAAAGCTCTCGCCTCCTCTAACGTCAAAATGGTCTTGTCATCGCTTTCTTTCTAAAACTAATGCGATAGTTGGAAAGAAATTTTAAATCATTTTTAGATATTTATTAGTCAGCCATTTTCATAAGCATACTATATAACAAATCATTCCAATCCTGATGGCTTGTCTTGGCAGATCTTAGCCTACCAGCTCAGTCTGCTTTACTAAGCTAGAAATCATAAATAGATTAAAAAAAAAAAAACCTCTGCCTGACATAGGCTTTATTTGGACTTAAGCGTAAGGAGAAACAACACACAAGCTGACCTGCTCAAAATATGGAGGAAGTTATTTATATCAGACAAAAGGTAGGCTCACACTTTGCAGTGTAAGATGTTTATTTGCTCACGGGAAGGGGAAGAATGTCTCTGACTGGATAGAGGGAGAGTTGCAGAGGGCCAGAGCCATCCAGAGAGGCAACAGCGTGGGGTCACCTGGGATGGGCCTTTGACGGAAGCATGCTGCAGCCAAAACAAATGTCTCTGGACGTGGCTGTGAGACTTTTATGGCAGACACAGTAGAAAAAGAATCAATTCAAACTACTTTTTAGAGAGTACCAAGCCTTTCTCTCTTGCCTCACTTGGAGCTTTTCACTAGTATTTTAGTAGTTCCTCCTTCTTAGAGCAGGTAACATGACCCTTTGACACCCACTTAGAGGTCAGCTAAGAAGGGGGGTGACTTCCAGACCGGAGCTCGGGGTTAAATTCATGTTTATTCATGTGACTCTTTCCCCTCCCAGTGGTCAGCACTACTCAAAATAGTCAGACCTAATCAGCTTGGGTCTTGATGCTTTGCTGTGGGGGTGGATGAGAGCAAGCAAGAAACCTTTGCCCGTCTTGACTGTTCTTTTCTTGGTCTGCTGTGGACAGCTCCAGCCGACCTGTCTACTACAGGCGAGTGGCCAGCACTGGGCCTTCCTGATGCAGCCGCTGAACATACCTGTAGCCTTGCCAACAACTTGCTCTAACGCTGTGAAAGAACTAATTGCTGTTGCTTTCCATCACCAAATTTGTGGTGGTCTCTTTTGGCACCATCTTCTACTACTTTTATGTCCGTTCTCTGCTCACAGGGACACGTATTTCTCAGAATGCAGGATTCTAGGTCTTATTCCCCATTGAGTTTTTTCTAGTGTGGAAATGTCTATTAATATATTTGTTGCAAGAAAGTCATTGATATGTAGTTGATAATTAGCTTTAATTTGAAATCACTTCACCACAAATTGAGAATTTATAACAAACACAGAAGAAGTGTGAATGGGAGAAACGAATAATCATATGCTATTTACCCCCTACTCTTGCTTCTGCCTCATGATAGATTCCCTTCCTCCATCAACATTAAGTTCTCACTCAATTATTTGGGTCAATTCGTATTCTTTAGAGACAGTTTGCATCTTTATTCAGCCATTTAAGCTTCATCAAAAGGAGTGAACTGATTATGATAAAACCACAATTTTAAAACTGCAAGTAAATAAGAAAATTATTAAAAATAACTTAGGTAATGGATTTAGGAGAGTGTAATTTTATTTTCGTTTATAGGCAGAGGGATAATTGTTCAATTATTAGAACAAACAAAAGGAAAGATAATGTGGATCTTTGCTAACACATCTTTTATGTAATAATTTTGGTATGAATTTGTTAGGGCTAACTTGAATTTTTACCATGCTCACAATAATACTTTGTTACTTAGGTGGGGGAAAAAGCAGTTATAGATAAAATGCCATGTAAGAAAAAATATTCTTATCACAGTAAATGCTATTCACTTAGAGTAAGGAATGAGGGATTAAATTATCAAACAGAAAGGATTTTTTGCCCACTGTGCGCAATGTGCGTTATAGGTACTATATACAAGATTATGCATAAAATAGCCACAGGGAAACATATCAGATTTGTATTAGAAACTTCATATCTTAGATCCAATGCTTTGCATAGGCCTTCTCTTCATTGGGAATCACAGCTGTCACCCTGAGTTACAGCAGGATTCACGTTGGTGGGGCTCAAATGAGCAAGGCTGCGCTGCCTAAAACGGAAAGGTGATATGCAGACATGGCTTCCTCGTTCCTTTGCTAATAAGTCATTCCCAGATGGTGAGTTAAACCCCAGAGACTCAAGTTTTTCAAGTTGTGTTAATTTTTTCCATCTTACTTCCTGCTGATCGATACTGCTACCAAAAGCTGCTTTCCGCAGTGAATACAATTTAGCTAATGAGGAAGCAGGCAGCACTTCTGTTTGAATTATGGATCGTGCATGGAGAAAGAGGCTCGCCATATGTCACTTTCATGAGAGCAAGTGAAAGGGGACTTCGTATTATTACTTTATTTCGGCAGGAATGGCTTATGTTGCTGGCTGTCTAGATTTGGTAGCTTTTTAGGTGGGTGGGAAAACAATTTTTGAGCGTGGAGACTTCTTTCCATTAAAATGCTATCAGCCAGTAGCAGTCAGGAAAAGGGGGGGGGGGTCTGAGCTCTGCCCATTTTTTGGGGAAATCTTGAAAGAAAAGGACCAGATTCCTATGAATCTCCTGCTCCCCTAGACCTCAACTTTGACCTACAAAGACCTAAACAGATACTAACATGGTTTCTAACAGCTCATGCCTGCATTCCTAGGATGACCATAGAGTCTCTTAAAGGTCCTTCTTATAAAACCGAAGGTCGTCATTCAGGTATACTATCTGTCTAACCAACACATGAGCGTGGAGCCCTGTCTCCTAACCTCTCTGGGCGAGCGACTGCACTTCAGTAGGTGCCAATTAGCAAACTCATGAGTTATCCATCGCATTTGAGGGTTTTTGCAATTTGCTACTTCTCTGACTACTGACTTATTCACCTTCTCCTTCCTTTATCTCTCTTTAAAACTCCTGTGCAAATTGAGGTCAGAATGGACTTTTTTCCTTGCTAGGATAATTATTATTATCCAAGTCAGTCTTCAGCATGTCATCTAGGCTCTGATTTATCTTTCAAAGAGACCAAAGTGCTCTTAGAACAGGCTAATAATAGCCAAATTCCTCCCATGTGCTGGTATTTTTGATGTAATAATGGAATGATTACTTTTACACGTCACCTTGACTGCCAGGGGATACTCCAATACCTGGCAACGCGTTAGTTATGGATGTGCCTGTGAGCATCTTTTTGAAGGAAATTAGCATTTGAATTGGTAGGCTCGAGAACAGGTTCACCCTCAATCGTGTTGCCAGACATCGCCAAACCCATTAAAGCCAAGGAGGGGCAAATGTTTTCACTGTGTGACTTGAGACATCTGCCTTCTGCTCTGGGCCTTTGGCGGTCCTGGTACTCAGGCCTTTAAACTCAGACAGCGACAAGACCTCTCACCACTCTCAGGCTCTTGGCCCAGTCTAACCTACGGCACCATTTCTTGGGTCTCCAGCTTACAGGCAGCAGATGATGGGATTTCTTAGCCTCTGTGACGTCATGAACCAATAGTGCATGGCACATCTCTTTCCTTGCCTCTGTATCTTCTCTGCCAATCGTCTCTCCTACTGGTTCTCCTTCTCTCGATAACCTGAACAAAAATATATTAATTACCAGGGATCTCTGGGAAAGTAATGAGTATCTCTGGGTGGCTTTTGTTGCCTAACAACCTTCCCCTGAAATTCTCCCTACTTACTCAGTACAGAAAGGTTGCTCATGTGGATAAAACTCTACATTGCCCTTTACTATCACCATACTGAACTAAATCCTTATATTACCTCAACATCTCCAAGGACTTAGGAGGCCAGGAACAGAATTCACCAGGAAAGTCAAAGGTAGAAGAAAATGTTAGCTTTACTGCTTAAAGTCAAATTACGTGGAGGACTCCCCACCTCTCCTCAAAGGAAGCATCGGCACGCACAGGGGGCTCATGTTCTCTTGGTATAATAAGAAAAACTATCCCTTGTGTAGCTGAGGCTTTCTCAAACTGCATTAGTGTGGAAATTTTTTTAGACGTTTAATTAGACAACATTGTTGGTAAGGTTGTGGAGAATAAGACCTCTCATATATTAGTGGAATAAATCTCAAATGGTATATTAAATATGGAGGGAATTTGTCAAAGAGTGCACTCATATTTAATCTTTATATTTGGAGGTAAATACCCCAAAGGTAAATTGACATTATATAACCTAAAAGAGATGTTATGGTTTAGATCTTAAATGTCTCTGAATGCCATGTGTTAAAGCTGAAAGGTTTGGTCGCCAGCCGTGGGGACGATGGGAGGGAGTGGAACCTTTCCAGTGAGGAGCCCATCGGGTGGAAATAAGGTCAATGCAGGGTCTCGGCTCCTTCTCTCTCTCTCTCTGCTTCCCAGACACGGGGAGGTTGAGCTTTCCCCCCCCATGACCTTCCATCATGATGCAACTATGACCTCACCACAGGTCGCAAAACAACAGGGTCATGTGACCGTGAACTGAAGCCTCCGAAACTATGAGCCACAGTATATCTTTCATGTCAACTGGTTCTCTAAGTTATTTTGCTCCAGTGAGGGAGATCTAATACAAGAAGTATGCGACACTTTCGTAAACATTACAACAATTTGAAGCCTCTAGAACCATGAAAGCGATTCTCTCTTATAGTAGATCTAGGAGATTAAGGTAATGTCTTCACAACTACTATTTTCTCCAGATATCTCAACCGCTGGGTTCAGCTCTCTTTTTAGAGTAATTGTGCAGAACCACGCTCCCAATTCACCTCCAGTAAATGCAGCAGTCGGAACGCTGTCCTCTCCAAAACGTGTCCCTAATTCACCTAGAGCCAGGAATGAGGTCCTGCCCCAGCCAGGCCCCGGCTCACTGGTCTCTAAAAGTCTCCTGGCTGCCCACTCTGTTCCATTCCTTTGCCAAAGGTTGCAGGGTGTTTCTTTCCGGAAGCAGATGCTAATCGGGTTGCTGCAAAATATAGGTGTGATGAAAACCACAGTGAGTTTTTAAATACAAAAAATTATTACAGTAAAAGACCCGTTGCCTTGAGTCTCCCTCAGTGTATCTCTCCTACTCTGGATACACTTACCCCCACTCCTGCCACTTGCGGAAGCAGATCTGGAAGCTCTCTTTTGGGAGTGTCCTTAGTTCCGCTGTCTTGCCTGCCTCAGTGTCCCTAGTTGATTCCAAAATGTTTACCTTTCACGGTTATTTATTTTGACTTTGGGGAAGAGACTCAGCCCCGCACGGCAGGTCTGCTGAACAAGTTGGGCGAGAGATCCTGGTAACACTGCTAGGAGCCTGACTTCCTGCAGCGCTGCATTTAGCAAGCGCATTCATTGTGTTTCTTTTTGTATCACAAGTTGTAAGGACACTTAGGAAAGGACTGCTGGGCGTGCTTCAGACAGTAGCGGGAACGGGGGATAAGTGTGTCAGAAGCGGGGAGGGGGGGAGGGTATTTTGGCAGTCTGTCTTCTACTGTGGCGAATTTTTAAAATGTATACATTCATCATTTATTTTGATCAAGAGTCACATTTATTAGGGACCAACACTTGGGTAAGAAGTTGGGTCATGGAAGGAAAGTAAATTGTAGGGCAGACACAAGCTTGGGAAAAGAGAGTTTGGGGAGTGGGGCAGCAGTGGAGCTAGTCCTACCCGCCTGAGGACACTAGTTGGACGTGACAACACCTTCTGACTGCCACCCTGCAGAGTCTCCAGAGGTGAGCCACCAAACACAGGGCATGGCTTCACCTGGGACAGCGCTGTGAAGCACAGCTGGAGAAAGCATAGGGGCTGGCAGCAAACCACGTACCCAAATCCCTGCCTTGTGAGGACCTGGGTATTGCACCATCATAAGGACCCCTAAAAATCCCTACAAAAGTCATCTTTTTTCCTTTTTGAGATAGGGTCTCCCTCTGTAGCATAGGCTAGTTCGGAAATCACTGTATAGTCCAGGCTGGCTTGGACTCACGGAAATCCTCCTGCTTCAGCCTCACAAGTGCTGGGATTACTGGCGTGCGCCGCCACATCCAGCTTATTTGAAACTGGGAAGTCAAACTTAGGGCTGTGCACTTGCTGGGTAAAGCTGTGCCATTCCTTCAGCCCCGACAACAAGTCATTCTTAATGATGGAATATTTAAGAGCATTCCCTTTGCAGTGGGGAAAAAAATGAAATTTTCTCTGACCCTTCTTTTCTGTAATGACATTGAAGCAACGTGGTAATGTGTAGTATGGTAAGGCACAACAAGTAGCAATTATTATCAAAGAATTACAAAATTGTCATGAGTTGATGATCATTCTTCTGTGTATAACATGTTGTGGCAAGCGGTGTGCTCTAACGTCCCCACCACTGCCGCCTCACACTCTACGCAGCACACGGCTGGAACCTTTCCCACCAAAGGAGGGGTTTGTGCTGCTGCTTCTCAATTATAGGGGTGGATGGATCGCTCACCAGACCAAAGGGATCCAGCACATGTTCCCTTTTCCTGTTTCTCTTTATTAAGGCATTTTTGATTGGACCGCAGCCATGCCGGAAGAAAGCTCAGACTTCAAGAAGAGGCCATGGGAGGTGGGAGAGAGGGGCATTCCCCACTCTGCCCTGTTCAAATTCCTGACCTCCAGAAACTGTGAGTGCTGCACGATGATTATCGCTCAAAGCCACTGGGCTTGGAGCTAACTTCTAATGAATCAACAGATCATTCCAAATACTAAAAGACACCATAGCTACAATATTGGAATTAACAGGATTTTACCATGACTTTTCAATATACATCATTATAAAAGTCAATTCTATTTTTATATATTGGCAACACCGAATGCCAAATGTAAAAGTTTATACTAGCATAAAAATATAATCATCTAATAATAGCTAAGAAGCAAAGTAACATCAGTCCTTCAAGGAGATCATTCACAGGATGACACTCAAAGAAAGATGTAGATTATGCTCACGGATTCATAGTCAGTATTGTGCAGATGTCAGTTTCTCTAGATTCATTTACTGTGCTATACTAACCAAGACCACAATTATTTTCTAACTTCGATGACCTGATTCCAGAATTTATAAGAGTTGTGCAATGGCCCAGGAGCCCCATGGTCCCGCAGACAAGGAATCTCTTGAATATGTGCTTTCCAGATTAGAAAGTCTAAGACTTAGTGTGCTGGACTGTTGGTGTTAGAAGAAGCATGCTATGGTTTGGATCTGGGGTGTCCCCCCAAAGCCTCACGTATTTGGATGTGGGGGATAGCTGTAGAACTGTGTGTTATTGGGAGGTAAGGCCTGGCTGGAATGGGTGTTACTTAAGGCTTGACATGGAAAAATTGCATCAATTTATTGAGATGGAGGGCAGGGTAGGGCTTTCAGGAGTGTGTTGTTGACTTGAAGTGAGATAGTGGGGGTCAACCTGTAGCTTGAACTGAGTATAGGAAGAAGAAATATTGTTACAGCTTCTTCTGGGGAAAGCTCTGGCCTTTTCCTGAGTCTCCAGACAATTGACATGGCTTCTGCCTTGCTTGGCTTCTGGAATGTGCTTCTATTGTTGCCAGCTGCCCATGAATTCACTGTGTGAGACCTTCTGAAACTGTAAGCGAAATAAAAGCCCTTTAAAAATACCCTTACATTGTGGGTGCTGGGTAATCGGTCATAGCAATGAATAAGTAACTCAGAGAAGCGATTTTAGCAAATAGAGCACGGTCATACACAGACTGGCTGCCCTTTCTGGCTTGTGTCTGTGCTTTACGTGGATAAGGACTGCTGAGAGACAGGTGGTGAGTCACAGACTTTTCCATAGAGAAAAAACTGTGTGTCCACATTGGACGAAAGATATTAAATGGCCTCACAAAGAAACTGACTTTAGGTGGATTAAGACCTATACATGAAAAGCTAAAAATATTTTGAGAAACAACATAAAAATCTTTATATACTTGTTATGGAGGGAGCTTTTTCTTTTAAAAACAGTCTAAAAGTGGTCTTGCTTCCAAATAAGGTAGGTCAACGTGACAACATTGAAATTATGAGTTTTAAATGGAAAAGTCTTTCTGGGTGGAAAACAGGATAGTGTAAGCCCAAGCATGCTTTGCCATACTTGAGTGGCAGCAGTGGAGAGGTGGGAGGCATATTTGATGTAAGAGTCGCATTAGATGGTGATTTTTGTACTGGGAATATTCACAGTAGTAGAAGGTTGAAATGACGCAAATGCCCATAAATAGTAGGATTGACAAAAAATATATGGCATAATCGTACAGGGTAATGACAGAGAGGGCAAAATGAGCCTTCGTTACATGCGGAATAATGGATGGTTCTCAGTGGAAAATAAGAAAGAAGCCACAATGAATTTACTCACTGTAATCTGAAGGAAAGAAACGCCTAGTGGTGTTTCCTGAGGGATCCACACACAGGCAGCAAAGTGTCCGTAAAGGAAGACTTATCACGAAATTCCCTGGAGGGCGGTCATTGTGTCAAGGGAAGGGACAGGGTGCGGTGGGGGGGCCCAGCGATATTTCTAAATAATTTACCGAACTCCAGTTCTTAACGGCTATTCCATATCTGGTGTCTTCATTCTTAACTTTTATGTTGCATATGTATATTTTATGTACATTTCGGTGCATAAAATATAACTCACGACAGAAAAAGAAGAATGATAACAGATGAGGCTATTAAGATGAAACTCAAAAAGAATGATGCATGATATTTCATATATAGTGTTTCTAATTTGAATTTAAGGATTATTGATAGTTACTTTTGTTATTAGAGGTCCCTACTTATCCCTGGAGGTTGCCTTCCAAGTCCTCCAGTGGATCCCTGGTGCTTCAACAGTACCAAATCCCCTTCACATCTAGATACAAACTTCACATTTTTTCCATCTTAACTAGGTACCTGTGCCCTCTTGCCAGTTATTATTTGAGATGCAATAGCAAAACTAATACAATATTTTCATTCTTTAATATTTGGTTGAATATTTGGTTTAATATTTGGCTGCTCTATAGTTCTGAATGAAGGTTTGTTCTTAATGCGGATCTTAGAAATTTCAGCACATGTTGTTTCATTTCCTTATTATGCTAAAAACTTTCACATTTTTACAAAAAAGGAGTGTATATCTTCTCTTTACAGTACACCGGTGTTAGCATCACAATTCTTGCATTTTGGGGGCATCTTACAGTTACATAATGCTTAGTTGAACACAAGTGCTGGGATACCTCCTCAGCAGATCTGATGACTGGGACTTTCCTTGGTGTCTACCTGGTGGTAACATATACAACACGGATACGCTGGACAAAGATGCCTCTTGTTCTGGATGGAACAGAGCAGGTTGGGATGTTGTGGGATTTCCTCACACTGCTCAGAATATTCTGCAACTTAAAACCTTTGAACTGTTTATTTCTGAAATTTTCCATTTGAAACATTTATTGGAACTGCAGTTGATTGTGAGTAATTGAAACCATGAAAAAGCAAAACCACAAATAAACAGGGGCATTGGAATTTTCTTAAACAAATTAGCTGCCTTTGTTTGCACTTGTTTGTAAAGTACAGCATCATCACTGTCATTCTCTGATAGATTTATTGGCCTACGTATTTCATTGACTGTTCTGTTTGTGTAAGGCACATTACTATGTACTGGAGACATAGAGATGAATAAAATTCTGGTCTTGCTCTCAAGAATTTAGCATTTCAGTAGATGCATGTGTTTATTGTGACTGAAGAGAGCTGGAGTTAGACTAGCCAGAGCCCAGGGCAGTGGATCTCCGACTAGAATAGGTACCAGAATTCCCAGGAGGGATGGATGTGGCATAGATTGCTGGGCCTCATCCCTAGCGTTTTCGTGCAGTGGACCTCAGGCAGGGCTCGAGAACCTGTGTTTCTAACAGTTCCTAGGCAACAAGGACGAGGTAGATCCAGGGAACCCTGCTCTGAGAATCACAGCTTCTGCTATCTTTATAATCATAAAAATTTCCATTCGTTTCAATGACATTGCTGTTCCTGATAAACTTTAAAAAATTAAACATGAAACAATCCATTTATATTGGAATTTTAAAATATTGTGTTTCTAGTTCCACATAGCCCCACCTCCTCAGATCTCATGTTTTCTTGGCAAAATAAAAAACTAAAGCTAGGGAGAGAATAAAGAAGGGAAATGGCACTCCCGTGCTTCCATTGGGCATGGGGTGGGGGTGCTTTGGTCATTACTAGATCAGACAGCATGCTAGACAAATACCTGTCCATCTGTGGGACGGAGGTTGGCAGAAGGCCAGGCCCTTGGCAAAGTTCACAGACTGGTGTGTCCAGCGGCCACTGGAAGAGCTAGAGTCAAGACAGCACTGAAAAGCAAACAAAAATTGGGTTATTGGTCGCTTGGAGATGGTAATTGTTTGACAAAATAAATTTTAAGAGAGAAGATGAAGATTAACATGAAGTATTGAAAAGAAAACTTATTGGTTATTTTTTTCCCTAAAACGACAGTGGTTTCTTTGTCTTTCCAACAGCTCATCTGGAAGTGGCCAGTCCAGGCGTAGATAAGTTGCCAAATGGTGCTGAAAGATGCTTCGATCCCTTGTGCTTTGGGGGTTCTATAAGCTGGTAGCATTCCTCGTGATCCCTGCGTGGCTGCTGTCCTTCTAGACATGACATTTTCATTCTAGAAAGGAAGAAGAGGGTGATTCGTGAAGACGCGTCCCACTGGAGTTTCCCTGCTTTCTGGGCAACCATTCACAGAAGGTTCAGCAGGACTTTTTCTGCTTATATCTATTTACCATCACCTCCCCAGTTTCACCAATATGTACATGTATACAAAAGTCATGTCGGTCAGCTTAACTGTGTACAGTTTTACTTGTCAGGGAAATCTTCTAACATAAGAAAACAACAGCAAAACAAAACTGGAAACCTTATGTGAAAAGCTTGAAACGTGCTGGCAGGAATCACCTCACGTGACCGCTTTGGGCCGGTGGTAGCACCAGGAGGCTGGAGCTGGGTTTGGAGCTGGTAAGCCACGAGGCCCGCCACGGTGAGAAGAGACTCCTTCGTGTCCGCTTCCAAAACGCCAGCCCACTGTTTCTCCTGGGGAAGAGATTTCTCCTGGCAGCATTTCATTGTGGCCCGTGGGCGTCCAAGAGCAGGACAGGCAAGTCACCTCCTCACCAGCACATGCGTGTTTTGAGCTCTTTGGTGGCACAGTGATTAAGACAGCCGTCTCTGAAGCTGCATTTTGAGAGTTGCAATCCCAGATCAGCTTGTGAGTTGCGTGACAGTGAGCAGATTACTTGCTCTCAGCGTTTAAATTTCTTCACCTCTAAAGAAAGGATTAAAAGTGCTTCTCACCCTATTAAAAATGCAGGAATTAACAGAAGCGCTGACGGATGTAAGCCCGAATGGTGCCCAGCACACGGTAAGCCCTGGATAAATGTTAGCAATTATTCTTCAAAGATCAGACATTTACATGGTGCTAAACTCCATCACCAGGTTTGTTTGAAATGCATCTTGTTGCCTTTTTACGTTGACAAAGCTTCTTATTTTGCATTTCCCGTTTCACTCAAGAACCCTGCAGCTCCCTGAGTGTGTGAGTCACGGGGGATTACTCCGTTACTCTGTCTGCCCAGCAGGCTCCTTGGGAGTAAGTCTGTGACCCCAACTCTTCTCAAGTTTCCCGTTGGGCCTCTGGTGTCTGATTCCAAGGAAAGGCCCTGCTGCTCGCAGCTGCAGACTCAGAAGCTCCTCAGCTGATAGCTGGACTCACATTACTGATGTTTCAAAATGTGCTGAATGCTTGTAGGAGCCCCAAGAGCCGATTCGCCTCTGCCGGGTGCTCCCCAAGAAGCAGGGTCGCCTCAGCCTTTGGATGTCCCCTGCTTAGAACATCATTTCTAGGTGCCCGGCTCCTTGTCTGTTCCCCTACGCCTTTGAAGGCGGGGGCTCGGCTGGGTTCCCCTGC
The DNA here is from genome assembly GCA_004027205.1 of Ctenodactylus gundi. Classification (NCBI taxonomy): domain Eukaryota; kingdom Metazoa; phylum Chordata; class Mammalia; order Rodentia; family Ctenodactylidae; genus Ctenodactylus; species Ctenodactylus gundi. The sequence goes on from PVKB01001515.1 coordinate 266,747, forward strand.
TCCTTGGGCGTGGGAGCGTAGCTGGGTTGCCCTATTCCTTCGGGGGTGGAGACTCAGCTGGCATCCTCCGCTCCTTTGGGGTGCAGAGGGTCTGCTGGATTCTCCTACTCTTTTAGCGATTAGGTGCTCTGTTGGGTCCCCCTATTCCTTTGAGAGGGGCTGGCTGAGTTCCCCTACTCCTTTGGGTGTGGGGTCCTCCACTCCCTTGGGTGGGGGGGTCTTGGCTATGTTGCTATACTCCTTAGCAGGTAGGTGTTCGACTGGGTTGCCGTACTCCTTGGGGTGGAGTCTCGGCTGGGCTGCCTAACCTTTGATTATTCGGCTTTAGTAGGTCATGTTCTTTCTCTGCTCTCAGGGCCCAGCCCTGTTCGCTGGCTCTTTGTGCCTTCTCTCTCCTTGCATTCCCACAGCTCTATGGCCCAGATATTTATTTCATCGACACTTTCCTTTCCTGAGGTTCCCATAGTGAGAGAGATGAAATTAATGAGCCCCAGGATCGCAAAAGCAGTCTTCCAATGTTGTATCATCTAACCCAACGTATAGTTACCGTGGAGACCAATATTTCTCCCAGACCCTCCCTGGCTCTAGTATTTTACAAACTGGTCCCTCTTTAAGCGATTTCAATTTTCCTACTCCCATCTGCGCATCCTTAATCCCATAAATACTTCAGTCATATTCCGATGGGCACAGTGCCTATCTCCCATCCTATCTGAATGACTGAGCCCTACAAACATGCCCAGTAATTGTAACCAAACTAAAAGCAGGTTTTTAGCTGGTCTTTACCTGTCTTCACCATGAGATGCTGTTAGTGTTTGGAGTATCAGCCCCCTGTGTTCCTGGCAGGCATCAGTTCTCAGATTTTTGAATTTCTTGTAAAAGTCATTGTCTTCCTTTCAGGTAAAAACAGTGAGTGCTCATGGGTTTATCTTGTTGTGATCTTGGTACCAAAGTGTCATCATAAAAAGTCAAATAAGTATCTGGTCACTGCCCGACCAATGTAACAGTAGAATATGGCTTCATATTCCAATAAGTAATCTAATTTAGAAGGATTTTTGAATGTTCTTATAACAAATAAATGATTTCCGTTGGAAATGACGGGTGACTTAAATACCTTGAATTGTCATTACATGATGCACATGTGGGCTGAAGCGTCACTCTGTTTTTTTCTAAATGTGTACAATTGTTATCCATCGGCTATAAATAAATCACAGGTTTTTAAAGCAGATATTTACACAAAGAGAAAATATTCCTGCTATGTTCAAATCATTTTCTGTAAATTCTAGAGGACATTTGTGTGTAAATGAATTCAAGTTAACACCGAAGTCTTAGATGAAAATATTCTGGAGTGAAGCAAACTTATGCATTGGTATTCTTTCCATTTTCGGGGAAAAGTGATTCTACTTATAAGAAAAAAAGACACGAACATTTATATTGGTGCCAGTGAATTTTGTGGCAACTTACCATGGTCTTATCGAAACAATCTTGAAGCCAGTGAAGAGAAATATGTAGCACAAAACTCGTATCATTTCTGTTCTTGTCTAAGGGCCTTTGTTATAAACAACGAAATAATCTAAAGACTTTAAAATGTTGAAATCTACTTAAATATCAGATGATGCTTCTTCCCATGAGCTGTGACTGCTTTGAAATTAAACATCCAGTCTATCGAGACTACAGAGCACACACACTCTTACCTGTTAGTAGTATTTGCTATGCAAACTTTGTCCTATTGTCCATATAAAATCAGCTGCCCAATGTCAAGGGTCAAGTTGAATTTATCTTTGTATTTTCAAAATTAAAAGTATATCTGCAACAGGCAAATACTCAATATTAAAAGAAAAACAGATTCAATTTATTATGCCATGGGTTACATTCTTTAAAATCTAGCATTCTCTTTTAAAAACTTCAGCAGTTGACCTTGTTAATCTAGAGAGGCGGCAGGATTGGGAAGGGGCCAAATGCAGGCTTGTAATGTACTGATGTTTTTAAAAAAAAACTGTGAATGCATATTATCACTCTATGAGCTGGTCAATGTGTAATTCATATTAAAGAAATACATAGTTTATGACTTGATTTTGTGTGAAAGTAAATATTATTTCTAATTGAGAACACGAAACAAATTTCCTCAGTGTGTACCCAAGGTTTATAAACCAAAATATAAAAACTCTTTGCTGAATATGGTCTATTTTCATAAATCTATATGCTGTGTTTTTTGTAGTTCTTCCTGTAAAATGGTTTTTAGTTGATTCAGTGTGATTTTAGTCCATGCTAAGATTTATTTTTTATCCAAACAGAAGAAGAAAAAGGAGTTACTTTTAGAAAATCCTTAATAGAAAGGCCTTGTTCATTTATTAGCTCAACAGATACCGAGTACCTACTGGGCGTCAGGCAAAGATTGGGAAAACACCCAGGAGCAACGTCCGCAGAAATTGTTAACTCTAAGAGTTCACCATTTAGTTACAGTTTTATGGACCCTCTCTTCCTCGAAGATTTAATGTTTACAAGAACCAAGAAATTGGGAAGTTTATTGAACAAATCTTCCTCCCACATATATGAGGCAAATTTGATGGTTCATATATTCTCTGACTTCCTCTGCAATAAATTTTGTGGAAGCAGGTAATTCCTATAATTCCCATAATGAGAATGTAAGTCTATTTCTGGACGGAGAATAGGGTGTGTTTTATATGACCTTTGCAATTAAGCCAAGACATTTAAGCTGGCATTTTTTTTCATTTGAATTGACATATCAATTCAACAATTATATGTGTCTTGTTCAAGACAAGGGTTGAAGACACAAATGGCTTGAAATCAGCCTCAGGGACTAAGGGAAATCTACAGGTGCCTGTATATGCCGCTCCCTGAAAGAAGGGATGACTTTGGCTATGCCTCTCTAAGTTTAAGTCTCTTCCATTAATTATTGGGGGGGGGGGGAAGAAAAGAATTCCTAAAAGCAGGAAGGAACTTACACTATGACTGATGAGAACAACGCAGCACACAGGCAGGTGTAGCAAGCAAAATCAAAAAGCTGGGCGTATTCTCATTGATTATCTGATTTTCAGGGTGGAGGGCCACGTAGTATGGGGTTAGCAGACACATGATTCACATTCTCAACAGGTCATTGATGAAGTTAAAAGAGGCTTTTAGAAAGAGAATTAAGTCTTGAGGTCCCATGTACACGTACTACTGAGACAAGGTGTCACAATGCAATACATTTATAAAATGTAATCTAGGTTTAATCTGTAATAAAGATTAAATAGTAAGTGTATCGGTCAGATTTCTATGCTTCTGTTTTAATTACTTTTGAACCCAATTAAGAAAGAAGAGGTTATTAAATTTATTAATTCTCTACAATTTTTGAAATATATCATTACTCTTTTAGGTGTCACCCACTCTACCTGTTGCCTTAGCCACTTTTTCATTGCTGGAATGCAGCACCCACCAGCCACAAGGGGAGAAATGTTGATTTTTGCTCACATTTCAGAGGCCTTTGACCATTCATTGTTGGCTGACGATGGCGACACCACGGAAGGATCTGGTGGAGAACGGCTGCTTGTGGCATTGCAAACAGAAGGGGACTTTTCCTGTTCCAAGACTAGATATCCTCCTAGTGTAGGACATTTTCATAGTATATATGCCTTTGTATATACGCCACATGTAATTGCTTTGGTAGCTTTGTAAAAACAACTTTCTTATCATTTTCGCTAAATATTTATGTAATTGTCATACAAATAATTGCTGGAAGTTTGCAACGATTCCCACTGATCAAAGCATGCCACCTTACTGTGTAATGCATTCTGGACTTCGTGTGCTGTACTGTTGTTCTTTTATTTTTAACTAAACAAATACCACATGAATGTTTTATTAGGCTCCCAGAGTCACTGTCATTTGCTTTTCCTATTACTAATTCCATCTTAGGCTTAGGTAGATGATCCCACGTTTCTAGCTTGTGTGTTGGCTTCGTGTGGCATCCTCTAACACCCCCTGTATCCCTCCTCACTTCTCATACGTAGGAGTTGGCACTAAGAACTTACTAAAACTCAAGTTCATGATTCTGGGCTTAACGTGCTCCATGTTGTGTCCCATGAGGGGTCTCACTCTGCCTTGTTGTTGTCCCACGAAGATGGTAAAATCCGTGTAAGGACTCAGGAAGAGTCTCTGCTTCACCAACATACTGTTTTGTAATGATATAGAAAGATAGGTTTTCGTCAATTGTTTCATTGATGATTACTAGCTGAGCCAATTATTTCAATTAAGCTTCAAATAAGAATTTTTATTATTCTAGGATTTCTTCCATCGTAGGTATAGTTATTCTGGAAATGTGAAAATTTCCTCATCACTTGTGGCTATTTGGTTTGTGGCCACACATTTCATACATGAAATGCAGGACAGACACACGATTGTTAGAACTGTTGATTTCCAGGGAAAGGAGTCGGTGGTTCAATAGTTCATTTATGTCTGAAGATGTCAAATAAGGTTCTTTCTCTCTCTCTGTATGTCTCTCTCTTTTATGTGTCTCTCTGTATCTTCTCTTTCTTTCTTCTTATTCAATATATTGGAATTCATCTTTTTTTCCTGGCTCTCACGACAGAATATCAAATGAATAAGAGATGAAAATAAAAGATTTATTTTGGGGCACAGTCCTGGTCCAAGGTCGAGGGCCACATCTGGTGATGGCCTTCTCACTGAGTTTCCTGAGACTGCCCAAAGAGTAACTTGGTGAGAGAGACAGGGAGTATACGAGAGACCAAACCAAACTTTACAGCTGACCCACTCCGGAGGAGATAACCCCTGAACTCACTAATCCCTTAATAATCATGTGAGTAGGTTAATCTGTCTTTTCGAGCAGATCTAGAATCCTGTCTTAAAGGTCTCACCTGGTTCTGTTTCTTAGCTTCTCATAAGCAAGATTAAATTTTATCCTAGTTTGGTAAGGGATGAACTCTGTTCAAACCATACATAACACTATCCATATTTTAATACTAAATACATTTTGGTGAATGACATTTATTATTTGAGGTTCAAATTGCCCTGTGTTTGGCAAGTGGGAGCTGCTCCCGGCCGGCTCCCGTGCCGATTGACAAGACCTGCCTTTGGCCATGGGCTCTCAGGCTTCTGACACAGCAGTGTATCTCATTCTGAGTTTCTTGGCCTGGATATTATCGTGTTCTTTCATACTTAAACTTCTGGCATTTAAAAAAAATAATCCATTCAATTGACAAAACTAAAATGCACCCAGTTAAATAAGTTTTGACAAATGTATTAATGTTTTTTATATATTAAGGAAACATTTAATTAGCATGACACAATCCTTGCCTCTTTCCAGCAACGCCCACCAGTACTGCTGGTCCCAGACGGCCAGGGAGCAGCTTCCCATGGCTGGAAATTGTGTTTCCCTTCTATTGAGCATTTCTTCAGGTTGGAACCATACGGAGTGCACTCCTATATGCCTGACGTCTTTCTTTCATAACAATGTTTAGGAGACGCCCCCTGGCCATTCCACTTAGCCATGTCTGGCTTCTTCATGTGATCAAGTGCTATTTCATTGCACGGATATACCAAAATTGGGTTATCCATTCATTTCTTGAATCGTGTGTGGATTTTTTTAGTTTGGTACTATTACAAATTACATTTCTATGAATAAACATCTATAGCTGTTTGCATAGAAAACACGTTTATATTTTCTTTGGATAAATACTTGGGTGCTAGCTTACCAGAACTATAACAAATATCTGACAAAATGACTTACGACGATGAAAGGTTTCACTTAGCTCATAGTTTGGAAAATTTCCATTCATGGTAAATTGTCCGTTATTTTAGGGCCTGTCCTGAGGCAGCTTGCCGTGGTGGGAGTGCGCGAAGACAAAAAATGCTGCTCATGTCATGGTAGTTGAGAAACAAAGAAAAAACAGACATACGGAGTCTCAGTGTCCTAGGACCCACCCCTGTAATCTAATTTCCTTCCAGTAGACCGCATCTCCCACAGATTCAGTCGCCTCCTAATAGTACCACAAGATGAAGACCAAGCGTCCAATGCACAGACCTGGGGACATTCAAGACTCAAACTATAGTGTTTTTCTCCTGGCTTGCAAAGGCTCCTGTTCATCTCGTACTGCAAAATGCCTTCAAACACATCTTTAACCCCCTCCCTTCACCTCAGCAAGTCCTAAATGCTCCAGTAGCGCTTAAAAGATGCAAAGCCCTGAGATCCTGCATAATTCAAAAAGGAAGTTACACATCCCAAAATACAGTGGCACAGGGTACTGATTTGTATTCCAAAAGAGAAGAATAGGGGCATAGAAAGGAAGGAGCCAATCAAAGTAATATTGAGACCCAGACAAATAAATATTAAATCTAAGTCTTCACGCCTGGTATTAGAAGCATTCCACGGCATGGTATGAGCGTTCAAGGTCTTGGCAGCCATGCTGTGACAGCTTTCGGGACTACCGCCCCCGGGCCTCTTGGTGGGCTGATTCTTCTTACTGCCCCAGCTCCTTCCTCAGCAGATGTTCCCCCTTCTAGACACTTTCATCTTGCTAGGGTTTCAGGAGCAACTTTAGTCTCTCTCTCATGGTTTCATGCGTGACCCTGTTGATAGTCTCTCTCCAAGACACTGATTCTGCCACACACTGTCTGGATTCCCTGGTTTTCTTTGAACTTTTGATAAGAGCCTCCATGTTGCTATAACTCTTAAACTTGGCAATCTTGAGAAATTGGCACTGCGTGGATGATATCAAAGTCTGCTGCCAGCACAAGGTGCCCTGGGGACCCCTTGAACCTTGATGCATCGGCTTCTGAGTGTCCTGGTGGCTGGACACAGGGGCAGTGGGTTCTGGATGATCATTCTATAGGTGGCCCTGTGTACTTTTTTCAACGGCACTAGTAGCTTCTGCAACCACACCTTCTTTGGAAACACTTTCAAATGTGTTCCTTCTCTGGCTATATTTAGCTTTCCAAATTCTCTTGCTCTGTTTTTCTTTTCTTTTCTTTTTCTTCGATTTTCCCCCCCTACTGGGGAAAATTGTGCTAAAAGCACCCAGTAATATCCATGCCTCTGCCTGAATCCTATTCGTCCTTAAAATTTGCTCACTGGATAAATTAGACTGCCACCTTTAAATTCTACTTTTCACACAAGTCTCCAGACATGGGTATAAGGCACTGAAATTCTTTACCAAGCTGAAACGATGGCCTTTAATCCAATTCCCACTGAGGTCTTTGTTTACGTTTAAAGCCTTATGAGCATAATTGTTGTTGCTGGTATTTCAATCAGTACTGTGGTCTTTGGGGCTCTTATCATTCTTGCCCCCTCAGCTTTTAGTACAGAATTCTAAGCTTTCTCTGGGTTGCTGTTCCAAACTTTTCTAAATTTATCCCACAAATCATTTTTATAGGCTAAAGAACCGTATTATCATGTATGTTTATTGCAACAAACCCAATTTTGGCATCAGTTTTTTGTGTTAGTAAGTTTTTAAATCACTGTAATAAATTCCTGAGGTACTCAATTTGTATAGATAAAATTTATTTTGGGTCACAGTTTTGGAGATTTCATCCTATAGTTATTTTGCCTATTGCTTTCAAGTCTGTGGTAAGACAGTGTGTCCAGGTGAGGGCGTGCGGCAAAGCAGCTATTCCCATCATGGCTGCCATGAAGTAGAAAGAAACTGGAAGGTGCTGGAGTCCCAGTATCCTCCGTAAGGATACATCCCAGTGACCTATCTCTCATTAGGCCACTCCTCCTTCTTGGAAGACAGTTCTACCATCTTCCAATAACTCCACAGGCTGCAGACCAAGTCCTCAACTCTCCAAATCTTCATTGAACATTCAAGATCTAGCCTTTGGCCTTTAGGAATAGTGTTGATATAGCCGCTAATATAGAATATATACCTTTAACCTTATGAGAAAGTGACAAATTCCAAAGTAGTTTTGCTATTTAACGTTCCGGAAAAAAGCAAGTATTCTGAATGCTTAGTGTCCTTGGCCAACCTGGCTTTTCAACTTACATTTCTGTGGCAGAGAGTGTTGAGCACTTCTTCAGATTCTTATTGAACATTTGTGTATTTTGGAAAGTGAGTGCTTTTCCAGGTCTTTGTTTCTACTTTCAAATTTGGGTCATTCAAATGCTTTGTCCAACACATATTTGGACTTCCTCTGAGTTCTTACAACTATGTCTTTTGATGAGCAGAATTTTAAAAATTCTTCGATGTAGTTCATTTGGCTTTGTTGTGTCTTGTCTATAAAATAATTTTTTTTAATACCCCAAAGATACAAAGTTGTTCTATGTGTTATGAGAGAATCTTATAGTTCTAATTTTGGCTTATTAATTTTGTCCTAAGAGTAATGATTAACTTTCTTCCATTAAAAAAAGGACAATTTTCTTTTGCTGCCGTAACAAAGCTCTTGTACACAGTGGCTTCGAACCACATAATTTTGTTATCTTTGAATTCTAGAGGTGAGGATTCCATAATGGGTTTGGCTGGACTAAAGTCAAAGTGCTGGCTAGGCTTCATTCCTTCTGAATCCCCCAGGGAAGGATCTTTTCGCTTGCTATGGGCAGGTTTTGGAGCTGGCCAACATTTTTGGCTTGAAACCCCCTCTCATTCCAGCATCTGCTGCTGTTGCCACAGCTTCTTCTCTGACACTGACTGTCCTACCGCTCTCTCATAAGGACCCTTTGATGATACTTGGCCCACTTAGATGATTCAGGATAATCTCACCTCAAAATCTTGACTCAAATTGTACCAGTGAAATCTCTTCTGCCACATAAGATCACCGTGGGGGAGCCATTTTTCTGCCAACCCTGCTTGTGTTCTGAGGGATGAGTGACGTGAACTCCTGAAAACTACTCTTGAGAAAGTGGACCCGCTGGCACTTCCCATGCCTCGTTGATACATTGGAAGTTTGCAGACACAAACACGTAAAGGGACCAGTGGGTTTTGGTGCGTTAACGCATTTACTCCTGCCCAGCAGGAAGAGGTTTCGTTTTAGAAATGAAAACAATTCTCACAAGCTGACTTAACAACTGGAGACTGGAGTGTGCCAGCTGGCGTGAAAGCTCGCCCACTCTTTTTCACACACTGATTTTTTTTATTATTTTATTTTGTGCTTAAGGAGTTTGAATACTTTTGATTTAAAGACAAAGAGCTGTGCCCCTGAGACAGACTTCAGAACTCCTATTTAGAGCAGCTAGGACATCTTTATTAGCCTCCTGTCACCAGCGGTGGGTGACTTCAGGAGAAGCAAAGCCGTAGCTTGTAGAGCTGCACGTCTGCCATGGAGAAGGAGATCACCGTTGTACCGGGTGTTCCATGGTAGCTTACTCCCTTTAAGGTGCAATGCAAACACCCACAGAGCATACAGAATGTGTTTGCATCTTTTGCTCAATCGATCTCTTATTAAATGTGATTTGTCATACATCCACGACATGATGTGAGATTCCAATAATAAAAAACATAATATTCTATATGCAAACTGGGCTTGAAATTCATGAGCTTTCCAAGGAACTTTGATGTTAAAATATTGGAAGGAAGCACAGATTGAATTAAAATATGACATTGCTCATATCCTAATGTTATTTTTCAGGCTGGTTATTAAAATAAAATACACATGTAAATATTCATCTTCCGATTGATATGAATAATGAAAGCTATTTTCTTGCTCGAGTGGAAAACTAGTTTGCTATGTGGATGTTTTAGTGTATGGCCAAATATTTGACATTAGTGTCTTATGAACCCAAGTGAATTACGTGAGACTCTGGGGATGAGACCAGGTTCCTGGAGGTATGATGGGTCCCCTGCTGGCGTCAGCGTGCAGCCCTGCTAAGGTCCTGTGGCACAGAGGCCAGCTGGTTTTCCTGTACCGTGCAGACATATCCCACCTCTTCACAGTGAAGCTAACGATCCAGCACTGTGGTCCTTAAGATGGAGTCAGGTGAAACGAAAGTGATTTTCTGTGCTTTTTAAGTGTCAACATTATTATACTGACAATAATTCATTCATGTTTTAGCCCTTGCCTTCATTTCAGTCTCAGTTTTTCCTTCAATGTCACTTTGTTTTCCAGTTAATGTAAGGCGTCTGCCGTCAGCTTCCGTCCTCTTATCTACCTGCTTACTGGTAGGATCTTGCATCAATGTCATTTTCATGGAAATATTTCTTACTCTCTCTCCAAATCACATTGCCTTCCCTGCAACAATCTCCCAAGGCCTGCTGCTCTTCTAGTGCACACATTTGTGAAAGTTCGAATTACATATTTGTCCGGATAATTACTTAATGTACATTACACCCATGTTAGTAGATACTGTGAGCTCTGTGAAGACAGCTAACCCTTCCATTTTATTCATGCCTAATTCTCAAATGCCTATAAATGTGAGTCTTAGATAGAAAGCATCAATTCTATTTGTTCCTTGAGTAAATGAAACAGCAGAAGGTGGGGCTTAAAATATCTAGCCCAGTATTTACCAATTTCAGGAAAGATCTACAGGCCATCATGATTGGTAGGAGAAAGAGAGAGAGAGAGAGAGAGAGAGAGAGAGAGAGAGAGAGAGAGAGAGAGAGAGAGACTGAGTGTGTGGCTTCAAGGCTGAGTGACTCAATGAACAGTGCTGTCATCAACAAAAATTGGTGGGATGTCAGGGAAAGTAATTACCAGTTAGCCAACATGTATCATGGTTACTTTACTGAAAAATTAGGTGTTGAATTCCCACCTTATTCAAAGCAAATAGATAAGACAGAAAACATAAATAAAAGCAATAATTGGAACTTAGGTTAAAAGTGAAACTCAATATAAAATACCATTGATCTGGGCATCTCCTGGTCCTTGGAATGACACAGAGGAGGTAAGAGAATACCAGAGCAAACCAACTTTCTTTTTCTCCTCTCTAGGACAGATTGTGTAAGCAGATTTATCCATCAGGCATCTCCTTAGGTTGGCACATGATACCTGTGAGTTATGTGTTTCCCGAGTCCTCTGAGCAGCCTGGCTAGAGATTCCTCTCTCTGCCCCAGTTGTTGGTTCCTTGCATCTACCAGGTGTTTCCGTCTTCTCCCAGAAGAAGCCAGAGAGTGAAAGCAGGGACAGACATTTCACCTCCTGCTTTCTTCCTGCCTCCCCACTTTTGATCTTTACCTAGTACTGTTACGTTTCCTACAGCTGCTCTAATAAAGTGCCATGAGCCGGGACACAGAAAACAAGACACTCACTCTAAAAGCCGAAAGCCCTACATTGCGGCAGAAGGGAGTCCACACTCCCCCTTGTCCCTGTAGAGGTAATTTCTCCCTTGTCTTTTCCAGCTTCTGGTGTTTGCGTGCAGCTTTTGCCGGTCCTTGGCTTCTAGAAACATCACCCCAGTCTGCCTCTATTGTCACAGCATTCTTCCAGGGCGATTGTGTTTTCACGCGAATGTTTTCTTGGAAGGACAGCCGTCTTATTGGTTAGGTACCACCCTAACGACCTCACCAAGATTTATTTTTATCAGAAGACACTCCATTGATTCCAGAAACGAGGACTTCATTATCTTTTATGGGAGTAACTTGCTCATTACTTGTACTCACATATGTACATTTTACCATGGAAGAGCTGTGTTTTTGTTCCTGCAGTAGGTCGAAAGATAGCTGTTTCAGATTGCTGGAGGACGATATGCAAGGACTGGATGTGGTTGGTTATTCCTAAACCATGTAAACAGACATAAAGTAGTGCAAAGCAGACTTTGAAAAACATGTCCTCGCTGCAGGGCGTTTGCCTTAAGGCTAGTTCTTGTCTGTCCATGAAAATCTCTGAATCAACCAATTCCTTATCTGTGCATTCCACCTTGTCAAGTTCTAGATTATTTTTTTCTGTTCGTCTTTTCTCCCAGACAAAGGCAAACTCTTGAGAACAAAGACCCTCTACATAGAAAGGCAAAAGAACAAAACTCGCAGTGCTAATACAGCAATTACTATCTAGGTAAATATTACTGTCATTGATGGATCTCAGCCCTGTGTTCCTTTGTGACCTAGCTCAGTTATCAAGTAGCCCAGTAACTGTTGTAGGAATGACAAGTCCATTCAGCTTAATTGCCTTGTCCCCTAGGTCCCAAGCCGCTTCTGCTGAGAAGCCAGAGGGTGGATTCTGTGGCAGGAATGAAAACAGATACAAGCGCCTTCCTGTCTGAGCCTTCTGCTCTCGTCCTCCAGGTTGGCTCTTCTCGGGCTGGGATCCTTGCTGCTGTGTCCACTGCAGATGAGCTGTGTGTCCTCAGAGGCAGCGTCCTTACGGCATCAAGCCTTCTGCTTAATGAGAAAAAGGGGGCAAAAAAGAAGACAGAAAAAAACCCACTATACCAGCTGCTCACAACTTGTTGACCCAACAACTAATTGAATGGTCAGAATATATCACTTTTAATTTAGTCGTGTTCATCTTGGGTTGACGTAGTCACAGCTCAGCGGGAGAGGGAACAATAGGAGTAAGAAGATGTGAGAAAAAGGAGTTGAATACCAGGCAGCCTTTGACCAGAGGGAAATTAAGCATTTTTAATTTTAGTGAATTTGGTGAACTTTGAATGCCATTTACAAGCAGCATAGATTATGGAAAATACTTGTTCAGTTGTATGTACTTTGTTTTTGAAGCAGAAACCTTCACAAGGAAAACAGTCCCCATATGTTCTCACTTTCAAAATTTGGAATAATTAGTGCACTTTAACGAGTCAGTAGATCCGTCTTCCATGTGAGTGCCATAAGGTACGCGCAGTAAATTGATAGCTTTCAAGTATCTTTGGCAGAGTTTGGCAGGGGTTTGGAGTTCAGGTGGGTGGGAGGCTTTGACAATGGGAAATTATTTATTCTTCCCTAATTAGGTAGTTGTCTTTTCATGTGCATTGGTTTGTTTGGGATCATAATAAACAGCTCCCTCCATAAATAACCCAAAAGAACACAGCGAGTGTGTCAAAAGGAAATAAATATTTACTGAATTAACTGACAGTCTTGCTTGTGAATATATGCCAACCTCATGTTTGTATGTATTATTTAAACTTTTTTTCCAATGCTGCTTAAAATGTTTGCTTCTTCCCATGGACTAAGCTTTTTAAAATCAACTTCTAAGTCTCTTTCTTATGATCCTTATCACTGAATGGAGAGTTATTTTATAAACAGATTTTGGAAGGTGAAATTCCAGAAGATTTTCTTTAATTAAAAAAATCTCTTATTTGTAGGACTCATTTGTCATTGACTGCAAGTATCATTAGATACAATAATTTTTAGGATAGGCAGGCTAAGGATCACATGGATTTTTCAGACATGGACTTTTAGGCAAAATTAAGTTCATTCATTCATTTTCTTCCTTTTCTTCTCTCTCTCTCTCTCTCTCTCTCTCTCTCTCTCTCTCTCTCTGCATGAGGCATTAAACAGCCACCTCTTGAGCTAAAAAGCAAAACTGGCAACCATCTGGCATGCAATATATGCAAAAAGAAAAAAGAAAACAAAACAGAAAAGGAATTAGTCTAATATAGGGGCCAAAGAAGGCTTATCTTGAAAAGAGACATTCAAAATGAGACCAAGAAGGAGAGGAACCAATGGACTCTGGGAAAATGGGCCAAAGAGATGGAGACGGTGTGAGTACAGAGTGCAGGCGTGTTTCAAAGGCCTGGGAGGTAAGAAAGCCTTAACTATTTGAAGAAATGTGACGAGCAAACTGTAGCTAGAAGTGAGCAAATTACGCTTAGAAGTGATTGACAGAAGGTTGAAAAAATAAGCAAAGAAATGAAAAATTTAAGACTTTCAGATGAGCTAAAGAGATTAGTATTAGTGACTGTTCTTTCCAGGGAAGGATAGAGCCCTTGAGGATTTTCTACTGGATCAGATTGCGAGCTTTTGTTTTTGACTAGGCTGTTTTACAACTCTGGGATTGCAGAAGCCACCTTATAAAAAACTGATAGCGATGCAAATGATTTTCTAAGATAAAGGCAAAATACTGTGTCTACTGTCTGTCATAGATTATTACTCTTGGATGAGCTAGTTTTTGCAAATTTATTTCTGCATTCCTTTGCTACAAATAAATGTGTAGCACTTTCCATTCCTAAACAGGTTGCAACATCTTTCTACTTTTCCCACTAATTAATAAATTGAATAAACCTTTGAGGTACACCCATTAAATACATGCATATCCAGCAATTTTAATTTCCCACAGCAGTTTACTCTCCATGGACCCACGCCCATTTTCCCTTATGCATAACAAATAGTTCATTGTATATGTATACTTTTGCATTCACAAACACTGGGAAAATATTTTTTCTGTAAGTGAAGAGAGGGATTTGGTTAACTTTACAGTATTTCTTTGGTCATGTTGTACTACTCACACTAGTGTACATTTTTCTTTCTCTGTCTTCTTTATCTTACCAACACACACACACCATACCACACACACACACACACACACACACACAAACACACACGCACACGCACATACACACACACACACACACACACACACACACACACACACACCGAGTATTCTCTGCAGAACATGTGTGATCTAGAACACCCAGTGAATGGGCTCTAGGCCTTAGGATTTTTGTTTACTTGATATTAAGAAAGAGAGGAAGAAATTATATTTGAAATCAACTATCAGTGTCTGCCACAGCCCATATCAAATAATATTTGCTTTGTTTTTGATCGAGATGATTACAAGAAGATTGATCACTCCTTCCTTTGAATGTGGCATTGGCCATTTTTAGTGTAATAGGAAGATACTTATTCTATGTATCCATGACTGAGGCTCTGAGTTCTGACTGTGACACTTAGTGTCAATCACTTGGCCTTTTCCTTGTCAATAAAATGAGGCAGATGTATCAGAAAATCTTCAATATCAGCTTCAAGTCTCTTCTTATCAAGCTTAGCTCTCTTAAAACCTATATGATCCTTAAGGTCAGAAACTATAACTTCTTCCTTGGGCATGGTAAGGAGAGGCTCAAGAATCTCAATGAATTCTAGGTGATTGAAACTCTAGATGAATGAGAAACCTGACTGTTTGTAAACTCTTTTAATCTTCTGCAGTTGAGTCTTGTATTCATAGATTTGTATAATTAAGTTTCTTATTGCGTTTCCTTTTTTTCTTTTTTTGTGATACTGAGGATTGAACCCAGGGCCTCACATAAGCCAGGCAAAGGCTCTGCCACGAAGCCACACCCCTAGCTCCTATTGAGTTTCCTAAAAGGTCATCCATTCACAATCAATCTTTAGGAAGGAAAGTAAATTCTACCAAAGAATTTTTAAGTGTGTCCAAGAGAAAATTGCATCCTAGCCTGGCCGTCAATGATCTCCGAATCCATAAACATAACTCTAGTCCCCAGAGTCATTGATGATTGTGTATCCCTTTTCTTGCCATTGTCCGGTTCAAGTCCAGTGTGTCTGGCTCATGTCATGTCTCTATCCATGGGTCCACACCCACGTCACTTCCGGGCCAAAACCATGAAACAAAATACCAGACAAAAACTGTAGCTTTCTTGCAACTATGTAAGAAATTTACTTATTTTCATACACAATACATTATTTTACCAATCCAAGTGAAGGGCCAAATTCACAGGGACCACTTCATTAAAAGTAGGAGGAGTTAAACCGTCTTATTGCTGTTAGACTCAAATGAATGAAGTAATAGAGATGAAATAACTGAAGGAAGCACGAAGAAAACAGATTCAGCCACGTTTAGCCAATGCCACTGATTATTATCTTCCAAACTTAATTATCAAAAGTGTGCTCTTCTCCTCCTCCTGTGGATCAAAAACATGGTGAGAGTCAAGCATTTTTGGACTCGTTCAGCCTAATCATTTGGAGCAGACATGGAAGTAAGCCTAGTGCCCTCGATTCCAGCATTGCCTCCCTCAACACTGTGCTTCGCTGCCTTCCCTGGACCTCTGACTCTGTCCGGGCAGCTAGCTCTCCAAAAGCCTGACTTCCCCAGGTAAATAAATGGCACCCCAGAAGTCGCTGATTAGACCTCAATGGCTATTGTTCCCCCCAAATTACTCAAGCCATCCTGACTGGAGCTTCCTCAGTGATCCCCTACAGGTCCTTGTAATCCGATAACAATTGGAAACTCTGCAAAGGGTGTCTCAGCTATTTCATAATGACAAATATTCGCCAGCAGAGCAGATGAAAAGCAAGATCACAGAGGAGGTTCTTTGTGTGAGAACAGCAGAGAAAGCGGCTGCCAGGGACCATGGTGCCAGCGCGTGGAACAGCTGTAATCCGGCCAGAAGGTCAAAATGAGAACTGCCTGCTGGGATGCTTTGAAACTTTGCCTCCTGATTATCCCATGAAGCATTTGTCTTGTGAAAGAAGATGGCAGAGGAGAAAAAATCCGGACCAGGACAGTCAATGGCCACATGTGACTAGTTAAATTCAAATGGACAATAATAAAATAAAACTTAAAAATATAAATCTATACTAATACTATCCACATTTCAAATCCTGTAGCCACAAGTAGCAAGCGGCAACTGCATCAGACAACACAGATAGAGGAAATTCCATCTTTTGGAAAAGTTGTGTGGGAGAGCTGTGGAGCAAAAAGGGCTGCCGTTAAAGAAGGTCATTGGTGATAATAAGATAGAGCTAATTAGCAGAACGAGCACGTGGAGGGCACTGCTAGAACTACAACTGCAAGTCTCACCTAGCCATTTAGTGATAATAGCATTATCGAACTATGGCAAAGTACGAATAATACAAAATTCACTATTTAACCAATTTTTCGGTGTACAGTTCAATAGCGAGTACATTCACTTTGACCAGTCTCCAGAAGTTTTTCAGCTTCCGAAATTAAATCTCTAGACTCCCTAAATATTAGGGATATCCCTGGCTCTTGTCTCCTCCCGTGCACCCGACAGTAACCACTGCACTCTGTGTGTTTGACTACTCTTGGTTGTTCATATGGGTGGGGTAACACAATAGTCAATGTTGCATGTGGCTTTTTTGTGTGACTCGATTATTTCACTTAAGAAAATGACTTCCGAGTTCATACATATTGTAACTGTGTCATCATTTCCTTCCTTTCAGAGACTGGATAGCATTTCACTGTACTGTGGTTTAAACATAGGGTTTGTTCTCCAAGGGTCCATTATTATGGGAAGCCTGGCCTGCAGTGTAGGGTATCGGGAGGTGCTGTGGCATCTTAGAGTTAGGGCCCTGTGGTTCATTCTTGGGTCACTGGGTACATGCCCTGGAAGGTAGTTCTCAAGAACTGACCCCCCCTATGTCATCTCTATTCCTGGTGCAAAATGTAATCACTTTCTTGTTTCTGAAGGTAATCTACCATTGCTGTCTGCCACGATACGGTGTTGTTGAGAATTGAGCCAAAGATAGTGCCATGCCCTCGAAGACCCAAAACTGTGAGCTAAATGTCTGTCTTCACACATAGCCTCTACCAGGCATCTCTTTGGTGCAAAGGTGACTGATATACATGGTGCGCTCACATATCACGTTTGGCTTGTCCTCTCATTCCTTAGGACACATTTGGGTTGCGGTTGGGAATAGCGCTGTTGTGAAATGAGTTTGCACA
This sequence comes from Ctenodactylus gundi, assembly GCA_004027205.1. NCBI lineage: Eukaryota > Metazoa > Chordata > Mammalia > Rodentia > Ctenodactylidae > Ctenodactylus > Ctenodactylus gundi. The sequence continues at coordinate 284,258 of PVKB01001515.1, forward strand.
TATTTTTTTGAGATTCTGACTTACTACATGAGAACGAGAGAGAGAAAAGTGGAATTGTTAGATCTCATAATAATTCTATTTTTATTTAAAATTTTTTTTGAGGGGCCAGCATTCAGTTTTCCATAAAAGTGGCAGTATTTGATACTTAAATGACAGTCAGTCCAAATAGAGTCCATGGAGCTTTTGATCTCTTTGCTACTCATCAACACCTATTATTTTGTTTTATTATTCTTATCTCCTGTTAGTGGCTACACTGAAACACATGGGGATAGGTACATGCACTGAAAACCTGTGTTGTTTCAAAGAGGAATATCCTGACAGTCATGTTCCTCTGAATTGTGTGTTGACATGTGTTCCGTAACACCCTGATAGCCAGAGGTGAGGCTTTTGGACAGTGGCTGGATCATGAGGACTTTCTGTGTCTAAAGCAGATTGGTGCCCTTACCAGAGAGGCTTGGTGACACCACTTTTCCCTTTTGGCTAATGAAATCATAGAGAAGGTACTATCTCTGAGGAGCAGTAGTCCCCTACCAGACACTACATATCCTAATAATTTCACTCTGGACTTCTTAGCTCTAAACTGTGAGAAATAAGTTTCAGTGGTTTACAAAATGCTACGTCAAAGGCAGTTTCTAACAGCAGCATAAAAGAAAGTATAGACTTGGCCAGTCATTGGTTTCAAGATACCAGGTGATATTATAAACTGCAAATGTGAAAACTGTTTTGAAAGAGGGTAATGGAAAAAGAGAGTTTCAGAATGCATGCTGGAAACATGCTGCATTGACATGCTGTCTTAGTTATTTTTTTGTTATTTTTTTGACTCAATATCTGACATCCACAAATTTAGGGGAGGAAAGGTTTATTTTAGCTCACAGTTTCAGAAGGTCACAGTCCATTCGGGGGGTTGGGGGTGGTGGTGGTAGCAACGGAAGTACATGGCAGAGGCAGAGGTGGAGGCAGCACAAACGACATCACAAACAGGAAGCCAAGTCCCGGCAAGTCCAGTCTCTCCCCAGAGGAAAAATCTGTAGCAATCTTTCTTCTATACAGTCCGAGTTCCCAGTGGAGCCTCCCACATCCAAGTGGGTGTTATTCCCTCATTCTCTGGCCCACAAATCACTCACACTCTAATCCAGGCTGGTTCCTAACTGCTTAATCTAGGCGTGATTCCTAAACCCTAAACCAGGAGTGGTTTCTAATTGCCTCAAGTTGACATAATCTTTCCAGTGGTCACAGCATAAACAGAATATTGAGCTTGATTCTGCTGAGGGCTCAGAAGAAAAGGACAGCTGTGGAGAAAGCCTCAGACTTCCTGTAGATATCTAGTCGGTTATCAAGGAATGCTGGACGTGTGAAGAGCAGAGGCCTTTCTGTTGAAGATTCAGACAGAAACAAGAAACAGGTGATTGGAACCTGGAGTAGAGGCCATTCTTGTCATGAAGTGAAAAATAAATTGGTTGAGTTGCGCTCACGCTTTATGGATGATAGAACATTGAAGTCATGAAGTAGGATATTTAGAAGAAAAAATACTGAAACAAAGTGATGGTGTTTTTTTCATTTGTGAAATGTGAACTTATAACTGTCATTCATCTTAAAATTAGGTTTTATACTGTTTCCTTACTGTTAGAAATTAAACACTCACAAATTTATATTACATATTTATGTGTACTGTATTAGTTTGGGTTCCTTTCAAAAGACAGAATTTACAGATCTTAACACAAAAGGGTCTATTAGGAAGGCTTACAAGTCCAATGACAGAGGTGGTCCAAGATGGCTGCTCAGCCAAGCAATAGATCTCCCGCCCAGGACTGCAGAACAGCTGGCGAGGTAAGAATCTGCTGCAGATCTCAGGTGAAGATTGGTGACTGAAGGGCAGCATCAGACAGACAGGCACATGTCGAGACGGGAGCGAATCTGTGCTGGCGATCTGCAGTGTCAGTAGACAATCACTAAGGCGAGAGCTTTCCCAGAGGAAAAGTGGGGGCAAGTGTCCTTCTTCCTCCCTTTTATACCATTGGAGTTCCAGTTGGCCCTCCCATATCTGGGTGGATGCTCTTCTCTCATTGGCCAGCCCACAAATGACTCACACTCTAATCTTGACAAGTTCTTAAGCACTAGTCTAGGGTGGTTGATAAATCCCAATACTAACGGAGGTGTGGGTCCTCATTCCATCAAGTTGACATCATCCCATCAACAGACACACGTACTTGTATGCACATATATATTCTCAAAATGAGTCTCTTGTTGGTTGTTTATTCTGCAAACATCATCTATTCTTGACTTATATTTTATTAAAGGTATTGATGGACAAAAGTTCTCACTTTTAGATTTTAAATCTTTCCCTTTTGTTTAACATTTTTTTGTGATGGTCTAAAAGCCTTTGCATACTTTAAGACTATGAAAACATTATTCAATATTGTTTTCTAGAAGATGGATTGTTTACCTGAAATTCATTTTTGTGTGTAGTATGATGCAGCCAAGATCAAGTTTTCTTTTCTAAGTGGATCTAGGACGACGTATTGTAAATAAGATTTTTTTCTATGCTATTCTACAGTTTTAACTCATTGATAAGTCGCAGTCTCACATCCATGCAGATGAGTTCGATTCTAATCTGCCTTTGCACCATTACACTCTGTGTCATTGGTTTTCCCTGTTCAATACATACATTAATATCCATTGGAGCAAGTTGGACAACTTTGTGCTTGGGTAAGGGGAATAAAAGGAACAATCAACCAACCAAAACAGTTGACAAGCCTAGAAGACAGACACGTGCTTTCATATTACACATCAAAAAAATTAGACTCAAGTATCGAAATTTTCCTTCACACCTTTCCCCCCTGTGCCCTGCTCCTTGCTGATCCTTGTTGACTTTCTCTGCTGGATTTCTGTTTTCCCCCTCTTAGGGTGGAAGCATCATTCCGTTTCAGAGGTGTATCCTTCTTGCTTATAATGGCTCCTCCAGTTTTCAAAATGTGCATTCTGATTTATTTTCCAGTATATACATTACATCGTTCACTGCTCTTTCTCTGTCGTAAAATTTGTGTCTGAGTCTTTTCTAATGAATCTAGTATGGACACTTGAACCTGAGTGTCTGCTGAGTTCAGGGTGGCCCTCTGCATCGGAGCATGCTTTTCTGGGGACCTGATGTGGAATGTATGAAGTCTTGAGTGAGCCTATTGAATAAGACACTACCTGAAAAAAACTGGAGTGCTAAACGCCCAGGGCAAGGTTACTCCTGGCTCCTGGCAAAGCCATTCCTGGCTCCTGGCTGGGCCTCTTATTTCTTTCCCCTTATAGTTATTTTAGTAAGTGATAAAGCCACATTTCAACCTTTCTATGCTCTTGCCTTATTTTTGCAAATAATGGGTGCAGTCCTGGTTTCCAAACTTGATGGAGCAGGGCAACAAAGTGCAAACCGAGTGCACACATGCCTGACCTGTGCTAGCTGGGGTTCTGTCTCTGAATGCCTTCGATTTCAGTGAGGAGTTGGTCTTTAACATGGAGGCCTATACTGGCTTTCTATAGTCAGCAGGATCCTTATATGCCCATGTGTAGGCTCTATTTGATCCCCGGGTTGTCCTAGATCTCTACAATTAAGGCGCCTCACCCCTGCTGATGATTTTGGTTAAACCCTGATGGTACCCTACTTATAAAATGAGTTGAAGAATGAAGATAGCAATTCATACCAGACTTCAAATGACAGTGGTCCCTTCACGGCTTCTATATCCTGGAAAAGAAAACTGGAAAACATTATTCTTTTGTCAAGTGAGAACAAGGTGTACGAAGGTAGATAAATTTTGTCAAAGAAAGGTGGACTCTTACATTTCCTCCACCTCAGAACACTCTGAAAAGGTTTCTAAAACTCATTAAAACATTGGGAAAATTTTTCTTTATGTCTTTGGAAAAAGTGCCCCTGGTCAAGACCAAACCCTCATACTTTAGAGAAAATGCAGTGCTCCATCCATTCAGTTCCACAGCTTTGAGAAACGGTGTCTCTGTGTTGAGTACCCGAGTAGTGAGCATCAAATAAACCCCAGTCTACTTTTCACTTGGAGTTCTCCATGGATATCACCATGGTATCTTAAACAATCGCACACTGTAGATACAGTCTGAATGTTACTCCTCCCCACGCCCATTCCTGCACTGGAAGGCAAAACTCATCATGGCAGCACTGCCAGGGGTGGCCTTTGAGAGTTGATTGAATCTTGATGCTTTGTTTCATAAAAAGGATTAGTGTCTTTACAAAGGTGTTGAAAGGAACTGTGCAGGCCCTTCCACCATGAGAGGTCACAGAGAAGATACCATCTGTGTCCCCAGGACTTCATCAGACATGTATCAGCTGGCTCCTTGATCTCGGATTTCCCATCCTTGAGAATTGTGAACAACACATTTCTACTGTTTATGATTTACGCATTCAAAGCTCTTTCCTTGACAGCCCCAACAGACTGTGATGATCATAGTGCAAAATGGACAACTGGCATTGATACGGTAATACAAAATTGAGCACAGATCTTATTTGCATGTTAGAAGTTTTCCATGCACTTTAAAAAAATATTTTTATTTTTGGTGTAGAGTTCCACCAAATTAGTTTCTTGGAACCATCATTACCATCTGTTGTACAGCCACAAAGAAGCTCCTTCACTAGGAACCTTAATTTTGAAAACTATAATTAGAAATAGATCAAATTTGTGTGACTTATTCTGTTGACTCTATTGTAAAATTTTAATAGATAAAGCAGCATTTACTTTTAAATAAGTTTTAGTGTAGCAAGAAGCATTTGGATGACAAATTAACAAATATGCCTGACTCTAAGAGCTTTATCCTGATTATTTATTATATAATTGTAAATAGCACTACTTGTGTTATCTATTGCTGCACAATAAGCTATCTTAATGATTAGTAGTTGAGGCAACAAATTCTACTTGGTTTCGCTCACAAGTTTGTAATTTGGGCGGTAGGAACAGCTCCTTTCTGTTTCATGCAGTGTTAGCTGAGGTGGCTGAGCTGAGATTGGAGGACTCATTCAGGACGGCCTGGTCACAGTGCTGGCACGGCTGTGGTGCTCAGTTCCTGTCCATCTGGGCTTCTCTGCAGAGTGGCGTGTGCTTCCTCACAATATGGTAGCTGGGTATGAAGAGTTGAGAATAAATAGAAGAAATGAAAGGCACTAGTTTCTTAAATTTTAGGTCTGATACCCACCATAGCCTCACTTCCACATTTTGGTTAGAAGGAAATAAAGACACATTCAACGAAAAAGGACCCAGGTCTCAGTGTGTGGAGGGACAAGTGGGAACATTTTTGTGAACATATTTCAAAATCATCACACTGCTTTTTACATAAAAGAATCTGTCACTGCTAAAATGCTTAGAGTTTAGGGGCTGGAGATGTAGCTACTGATCAAGGACCTGCAAGTAGGTACAAGCCCTGAGTTCAACCCCAACACCACAAAAATAAAATAAAATAAAATAAAAAGAAATAAGTACTTAGAGTTTAAAAAATGTTACATACTTATTCAAATGAAAATGAAGTTTAGAAGTTTCTTTATCTGGAAGTATAACTTTTTTTTTTTTAAAAAAAGGAATCCTCCAAAAAAGCTCTACTAAAGTGAGTTTGGTGAAAAATAAAATATAGAATGTAATGAATTTATAGCTGCATATTTTCATTACATGTGGCTAAAGATTTTTAGTAAGATCATCAGGATAATGCTGAATATTTGAAATAAAAGTTAAGAATTAAAATATATTAGTTTTTCTTTTTCTCCAGTGGAATTTCAATTTAAGGCTGATATAAACAAGCCATAGAATCCATATAATTATTTGTCCTGAGAAGAACAGCCTGAAATCTTGCCTAACAGTAAATATATTACCTTCTTTGTGTTCACAGAAACACTGTTTTTATTTTCCCCTTTGAATCTTATAGTTTTCAAAACAATTATTACGAACTTGGGAATTTCATATGAAATTCCTTTTAATTGTAAAAGGTGATAAACACGTTTAATTATAAAATGAGACAGTTCATCAGTTTTTCTGGAGAAATGAAAAAATTAGTTTGAATGCTACTCTGCAATATTAAGTTCAATTAGCTCAAAAATAAAAGTTAGGCATTTTAGTACGTGGTGTTTAATTTTATTTAAGAATTTTGGTTTCTGCACTAAAATGAAGGAGCTCAAGTTTTATATAAGTGATTTAAAATATGGGGGTTGAATTGAATTGTTGGAGTTAATGTGTTATAATTATAAACACTCATGTCTAATCAAATACTTCAAGAAGAACTAAGTCCCCGGTGACATTAAAATTATATGCAACTGTAGAAGTTTCCAATTGAACTTTGTAATTATGATTTAAAGTTTTAATATTTGACAATCTTTCCAATTGTTGGCATTTTATAATTAAATTGTATTTTATTTTTATATGCCAGTTATCTTTTTAGAACAGATCAGAACATTTGATTCTGTGAAGTCTGAACATGTGTAGCATTAGCACAATGTCTCTGAGCACCTGGTGTCTTAAACTAACTTTGTCTCCAACTAAAATGAGGCTGTAAGTACAGTATATACTGTTAAGCTGAATCTCAAGAAGTTGTATTTACATAGTTTTCCTTTGCCAATCACATAAAAATCTAATGAACTAGAGATCTTAATAATCCCGTAGTGAAAACTGTGATGGTTTGGCTGGTATTGTGTCAAGACGGTATTAACTGCATTTGATGCTGTCATTGCAACATCACAGATATATCATGTGATCTATTACAGGGCAAGAGCACGCTTTGGGTGAAGTAGTGTGCTGGGATAGCGTCAGGGATAAAGCCACGAGTGACAGAACTGGTTTATTCAACAAGATAGCAAATAGAGATATCTTGTACCTAAAATTAAGCAACAAGTCATTGTAGGGGGATTGGATTGTGGATGAAATCAAAGTATCGTGCAGAATTTTGAGGGTGAAGCTGGGGGAGTTTTTCGATTACCCTGTGTCAGACAAGGTTCTTTTGTAGGTTTTGACAACCTCTGTAGCCCCCACTCTGAGGTAGCTATGGGTAGACGTTGGAATGCAGACCACAGGGTGAAAACCAGCAGAAAGTTCTGAGCCAACCGTGCACATCAGCTTAGTTGGCTCACTGGCGGTGTCCGCGAAAAATACCAAAACTGGTAAATGTGAGTCCACCTCTACTTGGCATCTTTCTTGACTTCCCGGGCACATCAATCAACTTCTCTAAGTTGGGATAAAGGCACACAGAGTATCCAAAACACAATGAAAGGGAACTCTAAGTGTCTTGGAGGCTTCGGGTTGTCTTCCACAACATTTAGGTATTCAGAACTAAGCAAACAAAAACCAAACCATTTGTACATATATAAAAACTTCAGGCAGACATAATTCACATCTTTTTCTTAGCAAAGCGGATTATTAGATAATCTTAAATCTAGAGAAGGAAACGCTCTCCATTAGAAATTATAAAATTTGATATAGCATCTGTGAAAATAGCTTCCAGATCAAGTCTCTGTCCCAGAAGATAATGTCACAGCAAGGGTCCCAGTCCTGAGGATCCCGGCGTCCTCCGGATGGCGCTGGTGAAGGAGGGGCTTGCCCATGAGAAGCCTGGGAGTTCAGCCCCTGCTAGCGTCCGGGCCTTCCCAGGAGCTTGTGTAGCAGCACCTGCCTGGGCTCTGGGGCTGCTGTTCTCAGGGGCTCCCGCTCTATGCCAGCTTCCTTTGCTGTGCACACGTGAGCTGCCACGCCCGCACTGGAAGGCCAGAGAGGGACGCGCTTGACACTGAGGCTGCCCCGCCCTGTGGGTCTCCTTGTTGGTCTTTCAAGCAGGCCATGTTAGTCAGTGCCAAGCCTTTGTGGAGAAACTCGGAAGCCACAGCGCGGTCTCTGCCAAAGCCCGGACAGCCTGACTGCTCCGTGAGGAGCAGACGTCTGGACATGAGCATTTTTATTTCTTTCTCATTTATGCTTATTTTGCATTTTGGACTAATCTGACCTTCTAGTATCTAATGAAATATTTATACTGTGTATTCCTAATTTTTTAAAAAAATATGTGTATGCATTTGGGCAGAGAAATCTCCTTCTAATCATAGCTTGGTTTGATCTCATGATATTTTACAAGTCTTATTTATAGTTCCCACTCATTCCAGGGCTGGGGGAGTAGCTCAGCAGTTAAAGCACTTGCCTAGCAAGGGCAAGGCCCTGGGTTCCATTCCTCAGCCCCACATAAACTGGGCGTGGGGACCCATGTCTCTAATCCCATCATTCAGGAGGCTGAGGAAGGAAGATTGCCCTGTGTTTGGGGCCAGCCTGGGCTCCATAGTGAGTTCAAGACCAGCCTACACTACAGGATCCTGTCTCCAAAACAACACAACAAGCAAACAAATAAACAGACAAGAAATGACTCCACCTCATTGCAAAGTATCTTCTAATTTTTATGAATCTATTGTTAATTCAGAAGTGTTTTTGCTTGCTTGTTTTTTTTTGTGTGTGTGTTAATGAAAATCAAACCCACAATTGATCTACTTACCATGAGCTACATTTACAGTGGTTTTCAATTTATTTATTTATTTATTGGTTTATTTCTAAGAAAGGCTCTAAGTTGCCCTGGAAGACTCTGACTTGCAATCGCTTGCCCCAGCCTCTCTCGGTGTGGCGGTTAGAGGCATGTGCCACTGAAGCCATCTCTGTGGCTTACTTTTAAAATAATAAAGTTGTTAGTTTTTGCTATTAATTTCAAGCTTAGTTCTAAAAGGTTAAAATGCATTTTATGACTTCAGTGCCATGGGCACTCGCAAGTGTTCTGTGGACGGGTGTAGCAGTCTCTATGTATGACTGAGAGCAGGCGTTTTCAAGGTCAGTTTTGACTTCCGATACTCTTATGTATTTCTCTGGTGTTATCAGTGCCTCATTCGATCAGTAACTGAGCAGAGCGTGACAAAATTCTTTTAGTGACTGGACTTTTGTCTTTTTTTCTTTTTAAATTTGTCAAAATTTACACATTTTGAGTCTTTATGGTAACAGAAAAAAAGTTTCTGTGTACTCGCAACGGGGTGGATGCTTCTTAAGTAACGGGGTACATTTTCTAACACCCTTGTCCCTACAAGATCCTGATTTTGGTATCTTAAAATAACTTAAATTGTTTGGCACATAAAGCATGATGAATCTACCAGCCTGGTGTTGTCATACGTATGCCATTTGTCTCGGTTTCTTGTTCTGCCCCTTTCTGTGTTTTCGTGCTTGTGTCTTTACCCGTTTTATTGCCAATTTCTCTATATCTTTATATTTAAAGAATATTTATATTAGTTTTTTGTTCTTATTTGTTCTTACAAAAGTGATTATTTCTGTTTTTAATTAGAACATTTCATCCATTGGTGCATAATGCAATTTCTTTTAAAAATTGCTTTTAAAAACCAGTGTTAAATTAGGAGAAAAATCTGTAGGATGACACACAGCATTCTCTTGCATCTCGCATCTCATCCACCTTCCCACATCATCAACATGCTATACTGGAAAAATCACTTTTTACAGTCAAGAAACAACCATCGACACGTGATTATAAGCCCGACTTCTAATTGATTTTTCTTTGCTTTTACCTACTGTCTCTACTCTCTGCCCGTGTCCTGCCCGGGCTACTCGATATTGCAGTTACTTATTCTGTCTCTTTACCTTTCTTTTGGTTGTTAGGGTTTGATCTTTGCGACCAGATTGGTTGTTGGGATTTCAGTTCTTTGTCCGAGGGCATAGCCACTGGGAATCCCAAGTGAAAGGTGTTCTCTATGAACCCAAGATGCATGTTAGCCCCTCCTGTCGTCACCCGCCAGAAGGATAGACACCGTCCTCTGCTCACTGCTGATTTGCTGCTCTTGGAAAGTGGGAAATCCACTGGAGCGAAAAGTGCTAAATACCACGGCAACATCGGTGAAGTCCAATCCCCATATGTGTGCTACTGTAATAGCTCTTCGACATTTTTAGATAACTTCTGTAGTCTTTGGCCCGTGAAGATCACCTGAGCAGCTGAGGAGGGCCAGAGGAAGGAGAAGGAACACTCTGGAGACGTGCTCCAGGGAATGCAGCCTGCTTAATTTAGGAAGTATGAGGCTTATGAACATTACACATATATGGAGGTACCCAGAGCACCAATAAGCCACACGGACCTTGTTTTTTACCATACACGTCCTCATGGAGAAGTCCTCCCAGGAGGAGTGAGAGCTGCAGAGACAGGGCAGGGACAGCCCATTAGCTGCTTGTCCCAAGACTTCAGGGGCATGAGGTCTGCCTCAGACGCCAACTTGGGCGAAGTCTGCTTACGCCACGATGTCTCGGACATGAGCCAGGTAGGCGTCCACTCATCCCAGTTCCTCCACAAATTTTCTTTTGAAAAATATTTTCTGAGTATTCTTTGTTTTGTACTAGAAAAAGGAAGGAAAAGAAAGTAAAAAGAATAAAACTAATTAATTTACTTTTCCCATAGTGAGTTAAAGCAATTTCAAAATCTTGCTATTTATTTCAAACTAGCTTTCCAGAAACATTGCACCAATGGGAACTCTTGTCAACAGTGTATGACGGTGTGTTTTCAGACTTTGATACCATGTCCATTGTATGATAAAGGTCACAATTGTACACAAAGGTTAGGATTCAATGTTCGTTTATTCAACACACAGTTTTGAGATCTCAATGGGCAGGAACTATTCTCTCTTCTTTTACTCTCAACAGGCTTCTACCATCTAGGAGAAACAACTTCCTCTTTAGCAGCCAGCACCTCTTCAGATACTTTCTCCAAAAAAGAAAAGCCAGGATGGTAATATTTGCCTCTGACAATGCCTTTGATGCTGTCTACCTTAGATTCATAAAACTGAAGACCTATTCCAGAATCCTTCTATGAATGAACAGCATTTGCTCCAACTCAGGCTAACCTTCTGTCAGCTTCACTAAGAGCTGACTCTCCGTTGTTAACCCTAACCTTTAAAAGAAGCTTCAGTTAATAACATAAGCACACACACACACACACACACACACACACACACACACACACATGCAAAGCAAAAACAAATTATAAGAGGAAGAAGACTATTTGAAACCTCTAGTATGTTCAATTTCTCCATTAGTATGCGTGAGTTGGTAATCTGTTTGACTTATTGTTTTTTGAGAGTGATAATGAACAATAATTTAACCACTTTTATTAAGCTAGGGTACATTATGCCAGAAACTATTATGTCTTAATACTCTCTTACCCACACTCAACCCATAAATCATGAGCTGTGCATCATTTACAATGAAAGTAATTTAAAATTCAGTGACTTGTGTGTACTAGGTGGTATTCGAAGATCTTCTGTAAATAGCAGTAGTGGAAACAACCACAATTAAAATAAAAACAATATTAGCTGCTACTGTTTCTCATATACCAACGACAAAGTGCATATCAGCCTCTTACAACCATGACCTGTTAAATCTGCATATCAGCCATGAATTGGGAGTGTCCATTTTTTTTTTTTTTTGCACCACTAAAGGGTCAACGTTTATTCTTTTCCCAAATGTTACAGTAAAACCGGGTGGATGAGAATGGTTTTAGCAATTAGGAAAAAAAAGTGCAAATCTCGGGTTTGGCCGTGAAAAGTTATTTACCACAATGGGAGAAAAAAAGACAAGAAGTTGTCTCACATGGCAGACCTCCCTCCCACCACAAAGTCTGATATTTGCTTACCAAGTCAAAAAGAGACACAATTGGTTCCCAAGCTAAAGGTTTGAACTTGAGTCAGACGTTTATAAAAACCTAGACAGGCCAGTGTCCTCTCCAGCCCAGGTGCTCCTAGGCACAGAACAAGAGACAAAAACCTCAACGGGGGAAGGCTGGACACGCAGGGGGTGGGAGGAGTATAAGCACCCCACTTCTGGCTCAGGGATCTGGGGGGTAGGATAAACACAACCTACTTGGAAAACAATAGGGGGAAGAAAACCAGCAATTGCCTTCTGAAGGAGCAGGGACAGGGAAGGAGGGGCGAGGACAGGAGCATTTCACCTCACTAACCTAACTTGGGAAACTGTGAGGGACCGTCTTCAACTGGTCTTACGCATTTTTTTTTAACGATACAGTAACTTATATTTGGAGAACTTGGTTAACAAGTGAGGAACCAAGAAGTTTAGACAAATGATTAATGGGAGTGCAATGTCAGGTTATAACTTATAATTAAGGAACAAAAAGCTATATGTCTATTACCAGGTTAAATTTATGACGTATTCTTGAATTAGAAATTTGATTTTAATTAAACAGAGCTAAATAAGCAACTAGTTCTCAGTGATAAAAGGAAGGGTTCTGTTCTCTGTGGTTCACAAGCCACAAATGCAGCGTTCTCTCCTACAGTAAGTCTCTCTATATGATAGGGCTTTCTTTTCTTTCTTATTTTTTTCTACTTACATATGTCAACAGGCACGTGAGATTTTTACGTATAAAATAAATACCTTGATTCATTTTCACTCTAAAACTGGGGATAAAGCCTCAAGATTTCACAGAATCATAATTCAACAAGAGTGAATTCAATATATCTTTCATGTAAAAATATAGTTGGTTCTAAAAATGTTTTTTTTTTACAAAATTATGTTTCTTTTAAATATTTTAGTAAGAATTTTGATCTTCAATGATATGTTGAACTATGTAATACGATCATGCCCTCTTTGCAAATGGAAAAAACTAAGAGTCACAGAACCACTGAAATTAGGCAAACTGCCAACTTAAAGAAATTTTTATCTGAAATATTGTTGGTTCTTGTATACTTCTTATACAATATATAAATATATGGGAAAGGGATGAAAGACTACAGGTGAATTTTATATGGCGTTGCTGGAATTTGCATACAGTGAACTTATTTCAAAACCCAGAATAAAGGCTCACCGAGCAAGGAGCAATCAAAATTCACTGTCGTTCGGATAATGTCAATCCCAGGCATTCCAACTTAGTGCGAACCCCTTGAAATGAGTTCAAGAGTGTTGTTTTCAGTGTGTCATTCTATAATGCTATTGATTTTGTTTATGCAGTTTATTACAAATATTGAGGTGCTTCCCAGACAGTGTATCTCATTTGGGCCCTGTAGGGTTCCCAATACCAAGCAGTTTCAACTCCTCTTCCTTTGCTTTTTGTTTATAAATTGACTTTTCTTGGTCAAATTATTTGAGTTTATATGCACACAATACAACCAATTTTACTTCTACTAAGGACAATCTCTTCCAGTCCACCAGAATACCCTCAGAAGAAGAGCAGGCTGATCTGTCACCCACATATGCCAGATTCTGATCCCTTCCCACCCCCGACCCAAGCTCTTCAATGGCCTCTGTCTACTAGATAAAGAGTTTCCCACGGCATAGATAGCCCGGATAACCCATAGTCTCCGGAATACGTCTTGCTCTCCCGTTCCTCTCGGATTTGCAGGTGCAACTTGCAGTTAAAGGTTGTTCCCCGACTCTGCCACTTACCCAGAACTGACCTTGCGTACCTCTCGCTGACTCTTGGGTTGCTTGGAGCCCCCTAAACGGAAAGTTCCTGGCTGCTCATTTGGCCACCACGGAGGGTCCAAAGTTGTGCGTCAGTACAGAAAGTCTTGCTCTTCTCAGGCTGCAGTGATGGATTAGAGCCATAGCTCTTGCTTGGAGGAACTCTCACCCCTGCCAATCAAGCCGATGAGATGACAAAGAAATTGTCAATGGCAGCTTGTCCCTCACCGCAATTTGGTAATTTGTGATATTAAATTTTCCTTGTTCAAATACTAGTGTGGACTCCGCATGTCCTTGTTAGAGCAGGGAGCCACCAGACTTTGGAGGCATGGATAGGACCTTTCCGAATGCTGAAAAGAGAACAGGGTTTCAGCAAAGCTTTTCGATGTACAGGGCCCTAACCAGTAGAAATCATAGTTCTTGATATTTATTGATTGCTCATGAATGAATAAATAAGGCAATTTTAGCAGTGTCTTTCTACATATAAAAGCCCCATGATAATGACAGAGAAGTGACCAAAATTGCCATTTAACAAATAAGGATTTGGAAGCCAAATTGGTCTGGTCAGTTTACCAAGGTGATTTCATTTTATAATTCTTGAACCAGACTACTTTTTTCTCCCCAAATATTAGCAAGTGCTTTTTTTCAAGGATGTTATAAAAATTACAATTGCTATATAGATGTTGAAAGGTGATATGAGTTTTCCCCATCAATTTTTAAGGAATCATGGAAAATTCTTTTATTCTTTGAGCATCTGGTTCAAGTCCTTCCTCATTCGTGGCATCAGTGGGAGCCTGGGCGAAGGCAGTGCACCAGGCCTGGTTCCTCCACCTGTAATTCTGGTCTCATCCCTTCATTTTTTGCTTCTTGTGGGAGAAACTCAGGGTCCTTCAGGCTGTGCCTGTTCCCTCTCTCATGCCAGATGGCTTCGAGCAGGGCTCATCCCAGGGGAAGTTCTAAGAAGGAGGGGAATTAGATCACTCGTTTCCTTTTCTGGCTCACTCCAGCAGCATCTTTGGGAACAGTTGGTCTTCTCTGTGACCTTCACTTCTGCCAGAGGGGTCATCAGTGTCCTAGCACCTGCTAGAAGACTCTGGGTGGACCCTGGACTCTGGGGACACTTCACCTTTCAGTTGGCTCATTTCACCCTAGTGTTTGGTGTCTCCCTGCTTTGCTGAGCTCTAGGTCTATTTATCAGTTGCTTCATTACTTGTGGAGCTTGAGTTCTCTTCACTAAAAATAAGGGATGGTACCTCCTCTCCTGGTGGAACTCTGATGTAACCATGCTAGGGCTACCAAACACCTCTCAGAGTGGCATTATGGCATTAAATATTTCAGTGTAACCCTAGGTTGGCTGGTGACCACGGAGGAAGCGGGCAGGTGTATAACACTGTCCCTAGCAGATGACAGGCAGTAAAAGTGAGTGGAATCGGGAAGGACGCTGTTGTTTGGTACCAGGGTTGGCAGACAACAGATGGGATGAAGAGAGATGTGGGCAGTATGCTCAGGACACCTGAACCCCTCGAGTCAAAATTAGTCCGATTGTCATCTGTGCCCTGTGAATTGAAGAAATACGAAGCCTGGGGCTCTATTCCGCATCAACCGAACACAAATCTACATCGAGATAAATGCTTAGGTGCGCTGCGGGTTACTGAAAATTTGGCTAAATTATAGCTCCAGACATTTCTTACTAACAGTTATTGCTGCTCTGTACAATACCAAAATCAAAATCTGCTTCATCAAATCTTTCACTTTTTAAAAGAAAAATTAGAAACTAGCAAAAAACTTCTCCATAGGTTCCTTTGATTTTTGAAAGTTGGGTTTATTTTTTAAAGGTACAAGCCATGTGTTAAATCTAAAATGGCCCCCCAAAGTGTCACGTGTTCAGAAAGCAACTGAAACAGGAGGCCCTATACTTATCAGTGGGTGAGATCGTGGATGGATTCCTGTGCAGTTAGGAAGTGGGTCAATGGCACCATGACCTGAGAGACCTGGGCGGTCTTGTCCCCAGCTGCTCCCTTCTCTTTCTGCTTCCTGCCTGCCATGCCAGTTTTGACTTTCCTTCATGCTAGGCCCTTCTGCTAATGACGTCAGCAGATCAGGCGTGGATTGAGCCATCTGAGCCAAGAGCAGAGAGAAACCTCTTCTAAGTTATGAGCGTCAGGTATTGCATCACAGTGATGCTAAAATGCCCCGCAGAGCTGATTTTCACTGGACCAGATGGTCCAGGTGCTTAAAGAAACATGATATAGAACTTGGGGCACACGTCTGTAAAGCATATCGGTCTGTCTTACCTCATTAAAACTCACCTTTGCTTTACTAGACTTTCTCCTTTCATGAATAAGGAAACCGTAGCTCAAAGGGCAGACACATGCCCGCTCTGAGGCCTGGCAGCCACCTCACAGAACTCGGAACGCCCCATTTTTTTCAGTGTAGATGTACTTCTTGCTTCTAAGGGTCAGTGCCCTGGTGACCTGGAATCTAGCGAAGGTACTGCGATCCTGGAACGCCCCTGCTGCATCTCCAGCAAGCACAGCCACAGCGGGTAAGCGCCGGAACTTCCTTACAGCTCGCAAAGGAGAGGTTTAATTACCAAGAGCGTCTGCGTTCCCACAGCAGGACGCGTAAAACGAAGTAAAGCGTAGTTGTGGCAGTGCGTCTGCTCGGAAATTAAAACTCCAGCAAGAACGGGCGTGCGGGGAGCCAGATGGCAGGAGCATAAGGTGTGTGCAGCGCGCCGTTCCCGCTCAGGCAAGTCTCGTTGGGAGCTGATTTGTTCCGGGCCGGGATGCCCTGGGCTCGGCCTGGCTCTCTGTTCGGGGACCTTTGTGACAAACAATCCTCTTCTAGCCTAAGATGCTCAGACGTGTTGTCAGTAGTTAGGGAGTAAAATCCCAAATCTTTAAAAACTCCTAGAAGGTCTAGGGACAGAGAAGCTCTGGGAAGCAGCCATTTCTGGTCTATCTGATATGACTCATTTAAGGATCTATATGGATTCTAGAGAAATGTGTCAGCAAAGAGAATGCTCGTTCACAAGCCGTGGGTCTGTGAGCTTGAAACTGCACTTTCTCATTCCCTGCAGGTTCTTTACTCCTAAATCTTTGAACATTCCTTGAACATCGGAAACTATGGAGAAGTGACTGTCATGGCATTTGAGCAGAGCGTCCGCCTCATCAAGACCAGTTTCCAAATGCAGCTGACCTACAAGAACACAGGCCACTCTTCCTTGTCACAAGCCCCCTGTGCATAACTCGGGGACGATGCTCCTTCTCCAAGGCTGGTCTCCTCTTTCTCGTGTCATTTATTCATGTATTCTTTCGTCTTTCCACAGTATTCATTGAGCATTTCGAGTATGCCAGACGCCATCATCCTCAACGGAAACAGAATAGTGAATAAGGTGCATAGAAACATAGAAGTCCTCAGAGGAACATTGGTAAGTTTGGGCAAAGTGGGCTTGCGAAAACACACACACTTTGCAGGGGCAGCTTGGAAGAGGCATCACTGTGGTCACTGGGATAAGGATTAGGCTTTTCTGGATAGTGAACATTGAGTCGAGGTTTCAATGATGGAAAGTCAGCCATACAAAGATGCCAAACTGCAGAGGAAGAAAAGTGTCCCATGATGAGGGAAGGTCGCTGATGAAGGTCCAAAAAGACAAAGACCTTGTGTGCGCAGAAAGAGAGGAAGCGTGCTGGGGCACGAGTGGCAATGACTTTGGAGGGGGTGGCACGGGCTGCATCTGGTAGGACCACGTAGGCCATGGTAAGGGTTTTAGTCTGAATGCTGTGAACATGCACTTGAAGATCTTAGTTGAAAAACTCATCTGTGCTTTACAAAATACATATTTGGCTACAGTTATCTTGCGGGATGAACAGTCCAGGCTAGAGCTTGTTGGTTATGTGTTTGCTAAGCGTGTGCAAGGCCCTCAGTTTAATTCCCAGCAACATAAAGAGAAATGTAAAAATGGAACCAGGCAGGGCAGTTTAAAGTCAGGCTGTTGCAGACTCCATGTGTGGAAGGATAATAGTATGATTAGTATGAGAGCAGCAAGAAAAAATTGGGATTTACCTGGAGTAAGTCCCACCCAAGGTGGCCCCCACGAATCTGGGTCAACTTTGTGTATTGACCTAACCCCAATTCAGCAGGTGCTCAAGTGCGTGAGTCCTTCTACACTGCGAGCCCCTGAGGATTCAGACGATGGCAATGGGGAATGTTTGGTGAATTGAGAACATTTACTGCGGAAACCTCAATAAACCCCCCCCAAAACATCTGTTTTTAAGCCTTAGAATTTCCTGAGGAGAGCAGGGATCTAGAGGACGTGTTTCAGAGATTGAGGAGTCTGCAGAGGTATCTGCTGCTGAGCACCAGGAGGAGAATGTGACTTCAGCCTGTCTCCTCGCTTCTGGAGGCTGGCCAGCAAGCTGCTGTTCCTTGGCTCGTGGAAGCGTCATCAAAGCTGTTGCCTTCATAGTCACCCGGCATTCTCACTCACCGTGCACCTAGATCTAAATACGTTTCCCTTTTTAAATATGAAGACCGATGATACTGGAGCCTGGCCTACCGTAGGGACTTGACTGTAACTTGACAATATCTGTAAAGATTAGTTCAAAGCAAGGCACATTCTGAGGTACTGGAAGTTGGGTGTACAACACGTTTTTGTGGGGAGGATAGTACTCAACCCACAGCCAACACGAACTGGGGGAGGTTGATGTTGATGAGAGTATATTTTCTTTCTACCGATGGATCAATATTTCAACATCCAGAACTACATAGGCAAACTGTGCTTTTCTTGATGACAAGTTTTCAATACCTGAATATTTGGGAGAAGTGGTAGGAAGGTGGTCGGTCAAGGGAGGGGTGATGTCCACCTGCATTGTGTGATGGGTTGAATGGATCTTCACAGTCCTGGAGGAATGATTTTCTCTTTTTGTAATTATAAACGTATTATGAAGTTATGGAGGAATCTTACAGACTTTATGCTAAGTGAAAGAAGCCGTACACAAATGTTATCTATTCTGTGATTTGATTTATGCTACATACCAAAAGTCAGCAAATCCGTAGGAACTGGAAACATATTGGTCATTCCACAGGGAGGTGTCAAGTGACTGCTAGTGGGTAGATACAAGAATTCTTTGGGGGTGATGGGTATGTTCTGAAATTTGATGATGGTTGTGGCACAACTTGGCAAGTGGACTGACAGCCATTAAATTGTATGATTTTAAATACAAATTTAAAGTACTTGTTATATTTCATTTAAAATGTAGAATTTGCCTCTTGAGATGGAAATTGTGATCCCCATTTTGTAGGTGACATTTTTCTTGGACTAAGATGAAAACTTGTGGCTATGCTCAAATGGCAAATGACAGAGCTAGGATTTCTATTTATGTTCATCTTTCTCTACTTACAAAAATAAGTTTCCTATAGACTTTCTGTCTGACATTCAATCTCTGACGGGAAATACCTGCTGGTGAGAAATGTCCACCTCTTCTAGGATATTCTCTAGCCCAATCTTTCCAGTTGTTCAGGCCTTCCTCAGGTCTGAAGTATAAGCATGGAATTATTCTTTCTTTTATGATCGGAGAGAAGCAAGAGAATTTTGTTTTCTCTGGGAATGTGTATCAGTTTCCCATTTCTGCCATAAAGAATTATCATGGCATTAGGAGCTTCTGACAGCACCATGCTTTATCTTATGGTGTTAGTCCTGGCTCAGCTGCCCTCTTGGATAAGGGCTGCCCGGAGTGTCATTATCACTCAGATATCTAGGTCTTTTTTTTAAAGATGAATTTAGTGTCTCATGTTTCCAGGGCTGCCATCTTTGCTTTCCTGCTCTTTCGGCCTGGGCTCTCAGTTTCTGGACTCTAGCTCCAGGCCCTCCCACCAAAGAGTGGTCTTCTCCAGGCCAGCAGGACACCCTCATTCAAGGGGACAAAGCCTTCTAGATGAAGTAACATTTTGATAGCAGTGACGGTTCCATCACTTTTACCAAACACCTCACTCTAATTCTGCTATGTAACCAACCACTCATTTCTGCGGCTCTATCCACTCTCAGGAAATGGGCATTTGTGTGAGGGGTGCTCTCAGAGTTCTATGTACACAAACATTTAGTAGTATATACTTCAAATTAAGCCAACACAACTTGGTTCTGCCGCTTTCAGGATTCAGGAGCTGGATTGTTTCACTGGTTTGGCCTTTTGTGAACCGTACACCGTCAGGAGAAAGTAGTACCCACAATCTTTATACCACGTACCTAGTTTTGCAGTGTTAACGCACTCTTCTTCACAATGTTGGTTTCTCACATCCTCACAGATAGTCGCCCAAACTGGGTCATGAGTCGCTTGAGGGCTGCTACATAAAACCGATCTAATTTTTCAGTACCTGACTGTATTAGTTAGCCAGGGCTTAAACAACAAATCATTGTCTCACATTTCTGGAGGCTGGAAGTCCAAAATCAAGTGTCATCTACAAGGGTGGCTCTTTTCCAAGGCTTTTCTCCTCGGTTGGCCCATGACTATCTTCTCTCTCTGTTCTCCCATGGCTGTCCTTTGTGTCCTAATCTCCTCTTCACATAAGCACACCAGTCAGATTGGATTAGTAGCAGTTTTATGACCTCAATTTATCACAAAGACCTCTTTTTAGATCCTCCTGCATAACACAGTCATATCCTGAGGTTTTGGAAGGTTTGGATTTCAATACACAGATCTGGGAAACAGACACGGTACCCACTGGCAGCAAAAGGGTGGACACCCTTAGCAACAGAACTCCTGCATGAAAGCAGTCTCTATCCTACTGAGCAATACTGCCTAAAATAGCAACACTGACCAAAACTACACAGGATGAAAACAAACCTTTGAGGTAAGACCCATTCATTCCTCCCAAATGAATCCTGACTCACCTTCTCTAAAATTTCCTCTGGATAGAGTTCTTTATCTGAAGCTAACAGGCCCCTGCAAGGCTAAAGGAGGATGGTCTTGTCAGACTGCAACTTTAAACATGAAATTTGAGGCATGATACAGGCGCTCTCAGAAGATATAAAGCATTAGATGGTTTCAGAAAAGATCTTCCTTAGACAATCCCATTTGCCACCTGGACCCTTCTTGTGCACCCCTAGATCCTTATGAAGACCCCAACATCTTATTTGTGGCACAGTTCTTTTCTAGGAACTCACCTACTGCCCTTCTTGATAATACCCTGGCCTAGATACACTCTTACCTCACTCCTGTCCTGGCTGGGTCAATGCCACTGCACACTGTCCCTACTCCTTGCCCTGCAGGGAGGACACTGCCCAGGCCATAACACCAGCCAAATATGAAACACTTGGACAGCGTGATGCTCTCCCCATATCCCTACATCCCCATATTCCTAGGGAGAGGGTCAGGACTCAGTCACAGGCTTGAGGTCAGATCACTAATAACGGGCTGGGGAGCCCTCTGATATCTTCATATTCTGAGTAAGAGAGTCAGGACACAGGTGCGGGCTCAAGGTCAAATCACTAATAACAGGCCATAGAGCCTTGTGAGCATGAATCGGGGCTTTTCCCCTTTCTGGATTCTTTCAGGGGCTGCAACCTGTGCGGCAGGTTGAATTTGCCTCTGAGATATTAGAATGAAAGTTACTACGCTGGGACACAATGAAGGCAGTCTCAGAAGGATTCATTGTGTATCTGTACCTCTTTTTGGGGATGCAAAATTATCTTTGCTTTGCCTGCACCATGAATGCTATTCAAAGACTTTTTGTTTTACCTCATCCTCTTGTTTTATGATGAATTTGTGTGTGAAAAGACTCATTAAGGACATCATTATTCTGTATTTATCAGTAATGAACTGTCTGTGGCACCTATTAGCAGCAAAATGGCCCAAGTCTCTTTCTGAATCTGTCTACATTCGTCTTCATTATTTACTGTTCCACTCTCGTCCTTTTGAAATGGATTTGGCTGTGTGCAATACCACCCCCCCCCCACATAGTCCTTCCATTTGAGAGACAAATATTAATAGGATTGATAATCCTCGAGGATTCTGCTCTGCTATTTCCAGTACGCAAACCACTTTTTCATTTTTGACTTTGGTGAGTTCGGTGGGAGGGAGGCACACCTTAGGACCCTGCTGTACAGTGACCCTCGGGCTTTCATTACTACCCTCAGTTTTTAGAAGAAATCAGAGCCGGACATAGACAGGTTCATTTTACCAAAGAGACACCCAAGAGCAGAAGTGGGTGCCTGGTTTCTGTGCTCTGTAGAGGGGAGACTTGAGGCTCCAGACCATTGTCAAAGAGAATGGTGCAGCTTTGCTGTGACATCTACCCGTATGCTGATTTCCAGAGCACCTGACTCACACTCCAACCTGAAGCTTATTAAAATGTGCCAACATATCAGCTGACTGCAGAGCGAGCTCACCACAGCCTCCTTCCTGTCTGCTGGTGTTTTATTATGCAAATAACCCTTCCCTGTAGAGACTGTCACCTTCTGTGCAAGAAAGGGGCTTCTTTTTAAAGTCTTTCTCACTTCTTTAGCTCTTTTGCTGAAATTTTTTTTTTGCCCCTGAACTTCACGCTCATTAATTGACATTCTGTTTGAGGACCTTGGGAGAAGAATCTTATTAGGGTGCTCACTCCTGAGTCTTCCTGACCTCACCTGTGGAACCCGTCGAGAGAGGGGCTAAGTTTTGCCTTCTGTGGTCTGCTCAGAAAAAGGAAATACAGTTTGCGATTAACAAACTTGTAAATATGGCTGACGATGTCTACAAGTATTTGTGTGTGTCTGCTCCACTGAAGCTTCAGGGCAGGAGGATTTTCAGGGGGATCTGCTGACGCTGCTGCTGTCGGCTGAGCGTCTGCCATCCAGTTCCCCTCTCCTGAAATGATCCATAGCCACCTGTCCACGAATTTCCCTTTTCTGATCTTGAGATACTGAAAACTAACTCAAAAGGGGCCGAAACGAAAGACACTTCAAACACTGTGATTCTGTACTTATGTTTTTAAAAAATTTTAAATATTACATTCTGCAGTGGTACAGGAGAGGGTCCTGTGAACCCTTTTATTCATGTTCTTTATGACCTGTCCAGAGAGCTAGAGAGGCCGTGCCTGTCCCATGACTCCTGCAAACCTGCAAGGGATTTCTCCGCCATAGCTGGACTAGGTACAACCCTTTCAAAGCCTCTAGTGACTCAAGCAATGATGGTGAAAAGCTGAAGTGACTCTTAGGATAGGCGCTGATTGACTGTGCTCCCACTGTGGGGTGGGACACAGAGGCAGCTTGCCCAATCCCAGGATTGTTGCAGTCTAACATCAAGAAAGCGAATCTTGTTTGGTCCAAAAAGCACCAGAAACTTAGAGAAAACTTCTTGTTTAACCAGATATTTTGTCTCAGTAATTCTTAGCTTTCCCCAGCCCTAACCTCTTACAATATCTGAATATACGCACAGTGAAATAATGGTCAATATTTTTGACCGAATTCTCATCATATGGAAATGTTGTCTTTTCTCTGTTTCTATGCCTCTCCAAGCTGTGTTATCTCAGTGGTGTCCTGCTGATTACTTCCCGTCACAGGGAGGCCTTTGCAGCACAAATCACCATCTCTCCAAGTGGCAAGGTGGGTTCTAGACCCCAAACCACGGGGCAGCGACTCTTCCTCATTCTGACTGCTGCTGTTTTAAGGACTTTCCAGTCTTAGAGGCAAGACGTTAGAAAAGATGCTTTAAAGGAAGTGACGTTAATCTAGCAAAATACTAAGCTGAGAATTTAAAAATTAGATATTAACTAAACTTATCTGACTTCTAAGATGGGGGTCAAACCTACTTAATAGGCTACGATTTTCTGCCTTATTTCCACTTCTTAACATCTGCCACATTCTAATTAATTGGCAATATCTAATCTTTGTAAAATTATATCAGAAACAGAACTCTGTAATTGCTTACAGCGTAGAGAGGTGTAGGTGGATGGACACATGGATGGGTGGTGGACAGGTGGATGGAAGAATGGGTTTGTGAATGGACGGATGGGGCGTGACTGAAGAGTGGGTCGGGGGGCCTAGGTAAAAATACTGCTTGGTTTTCTTTCTGAAATTTCTTACAGTTTAAATTTTTTAAATTTATGAAATAACTGTCTTGACCTTTAAAAAGGAAACTTATGTCCATGATATATTTATCTCGGAGAAGAATAAGGAAAGTAACAGGAGGTTAGAGCTAAGCCAAAGGAGGGTGAGGGGACTGGAATATGAATTCATAACTGAAAAGTGTCATGAAGTCCAATTTCTAAGTTAGATAATAGTTCAGATGGCCTACAGGCCAAGGAACTTTGGAGCTTTGTTTCCTGTTGGACAGAAATAATTTGAGCCCTTACCAGATAAAAATCATTTGCAAAATGTCAGCCTTCAAAAGAGAAATATCCGTTTTATAGATCCAGGCCTCTGATCAATGGTGACTATAAGTTTAAAAGAAGTCTCAATAGATGAGCCTGGGGAGGCTGTGAGAGAACGCCACAGGACAGAAGTAAGAAGATTTGTTTCTGCTTCAAGAGCAGTATTTCTGCCTCACTTCCCAGTTTTTAGCATTTTCATCCTAACAACTTTATATATGTGAAACAATAATGTGCGTATGCTACTGTTGTTTGGTCACCTCGTGATGTTTCTCAGTTAATTTCTGTGTACACAGTTACAGTTCATTTACTTTGAAGGCATGAAAACTTCTGATTCAATTGTTTTACATAAATGTATGCTTTGGATTTGGTTTATTCCCCCGGAATTGTATGGTCTTTTTGAGCATTGTATCTTTGGTTGTTGAGTAATATAACCATGGCGTCTTTTAGGTCTTGGCTCACAGCTAGGTCTCACAATGCAAGGTGTGAATGCTGACTCTGGAAACTACTAAATCTTTTTCTGCCTCTCTTTTCTGATACATAGAATAAGCTGATAACAGTGCCTTATCCTATCGTGACCTCACGAGTCAAAGACGTCACAGGTGGTCTCTGCGTATGGCAAGCACTTACCAGTTTCAGTGGTTGGTGCAAATTATTACTTTGTAGAACAAGGATCTAAACACCATAAATGGTGACCCATTGCTTGCCTCTTTTGGTAAGTGATCCAGATGCGGCATCTTCAATGTTTTCTCACATGTGAAGGACACATCTACTTCCTGCTTGGAGTCACAAACCACAGAGAACAACAGATTCAGAGGCACAGCCTTACCAACACCATTGTATTCTGGGGCAGCACACAAGCAATTGTGAGATAGTTGCATATTCAATTTGCCCAGCAATCCCGGCTCCAATTCCAGGCTCTCCAGCCTCCAGCTGATGACTAGTTGACTTCCCCTCAAGGACAGCTTTCGGTGGTAACAGTTGGTTACGTAGATTTTTCAGCCTCTTGCGTTTTGTGACTGTCTCTCCTCTAGATAGACTGATATCAGCAGGATGGCATCTTAAATTAAAATTTATATTTTTCAAGTATCCATTCCCTCCCGTCACTTCAAAAAAAAAGAAAGAAAAAAAAAGGAAAGAAAGTAGAGGCATGGAGAACAAATATTTCCCGGGTAGCTAATGACTCAAAAGAGGGATCCGAAGATTAGGTTCCAGTTTAGAAAAAAGCACAGTTTCTGATAAAAAAATTTTCCCTCCTTTCAAGAGTAACTTATGCAGATGAAGATATCCCCTGGGCATCCAACAATGCCACCCAGTCCACGGACTGATGAAAAGATGTCAGGCACCAGCCAAGGAAAAAAGGACAATCAACCCTCCCGCTCCCTTCAGGGCCAAGACATGGAGCTGCAAACGTGGAGTGGACACAGAGGGGCCTCACCTTCTTCTGGGAACTGCCTTTTGTCTTGTAAATGCAAACCTGTGATCTAAGGTACAAACATTAGGGAAGAGATGGAAATTCGGTCTATCCTTGTCTTGCAGTTGTAAATTCAAAGCTGGTTGTGAAAACAATCACTTCTGGAGGTACGAAAGACTTCCCTTCATCTAAAATAGATGTAGATGATGATTTGAAGTCGTAACTTCTACATTTTCCCCGAAGCTAGCTTTTAAATAAACGTTTTTCTACTTATCTGAATAAATAAGTGATTTTTTGATTTAGCAGGCACAGGAATGGATGAACCTGGTTGGGTGAAAGCAAGACCACTTTTTTGCCTCTCGGCCTGTATGCATTTCATGTATGAACATGGCCCTTGTGAATCACGCTTCCCAAAGACGCGGACGGAAACCACATTTTTGAATCTCCAGAGCTCAGGGATCAACTCTGAAGTAAAGCAACGAGTGACAACAGAGGGGACTCCTGCAACTTCTCTATTCCAGGTGTGTCCTTGAGAAGACAGCATCAGCATCCTTCGGGAAAGGATTAAACTTGCAAAATTTTAGGCTCTCTGTATACCTGCCAGTTAGAGTCGATATTTTATGAGGAGCTTAGGTGAGTCAGAGGCACACAAAGTTGAGAAAGCCTTTATACTGCATGTTGCTCCACTGAAATGTAAAGACTACCCTCATTGTACCATAACGTCCATATATGTCTCTGGCTGAGGTCTGCCCAGACAGCACAAATACAGACAAAAAAAATGAGTGAGAGAGAGATGTTGAAGAGGGAAAATAAGGGAGTTGAGGAAGTAGAGTAAGATGTTGGTTATGCTGCTCCATAGGGAGAGAGGTCATCAGTGTCAGTGCAAACCTCACCGAGCTGATAGAAATGCGATAACCTGGGTTCAAATTTGTTTTGTTGTTTGTTCTTGTTGTTTGCTTGGTTTTGGTTTGCAGTGTTGCCGGTGAACCCAGTACCTGTATGTTGTGGCTTGGAAATGGTGTTCCCCAAAGCCTCATGTATCTGGATGTTATTGATTATCTTTGGAACCATGTGCTGTTAAGAGATTGGGGTCTGGTCTGGAGGCATGGTTTAGATTACAGGCATGTGGCAGATTGTAGATTGCAGGCATGTGGGCTGGATTACAGGAGTGTGATGGGAGCATGAACCTGGAAGGGGAGGAAGCTGGACCCAGAGGGGGGTGATAACTGGGGTGGGATCTGGAAAGATGCATGCTGCTTTCTGCCTATTCGTTTTGGGACTCGACTGGACTTGACTTGGCTTCCTGTTTGCGATGTTGTGAGGATCTGCCTCCACCCCTGCCTCTGCCATGTGCTTCTACTGTTGCCAGCCACCTGCGAGTGGACTGGGACCTTCTGAAACTGTGAGCCGAAATAAACCATTTCTTCTCCTAATTTGTGTACATCCGATATTGAGTCACAGTGATGAAAAAGTATCTAGGACACCTTGTTTTTAAGTCCCAGGTAACTTTCACACTATTAGACCTAATACATTTTATATCTAAGAGTCTCATGGACTCTGCAGTCATTTCTATCCCTGGGTGAGGGGTGGTGCTGCCAGTTCTCAACTCTTTTGGGCTTCTGTTCTGAGTTTGTGTCTCTATGAGCTTGAAGAACAAGTCACGGATGAAGTGAGGTAGGTTGTGAAAAGGATGCTTCATTGTGGAAAATATAGAAGGGGAAAGAAGTGGGGTAAAGCTTCTGCTAGTCAGACTGGGGACCCGAGAGTGTGGGTACCCGTGGCGCTCTTTGTCCAGGGGCTTTAACAGCTGAGCTGGGTGAGGGGCCATCCTGCGCAAGGCAGTTTGTTTGCTCAGACTGGTTGCTGTATCCTCCTCCCTGAAGTAGCTTTAGACGTACCTTCCTTACAATCTTTTACTTTATTACCCTTTAATTACTTAATGTTTATCCATCGAGTAGTTTGGGGGAGTGGTCAGCTACAGTCTGTCATGGGTTATAGTAAGCTGCCATGTCTGTGATCTTGCTTGACAATAAATTCTCCATTTCTGGAGGATCCTGTTTGTGACCATGCCTACAAACCCACTAGCTGCTGTCACACTAGCACTCACGGTACCATATTGTTATTGTCTTCTATGTCCACTATTGTGGTTTGGATCTGGAATGTCCCCTAAAAATTTCATGTATTTGGATGTTATGGATTATCTATGGAGCCATGTGGAGTTAGAAGATGGGGGCCTGGTCTGGAGGCATAGATTGTGGGTATGTAGTGGATTACAGGTGTGTGGTGGAAGACAGGCATGTGGTAGATTGTAGATTACAAGTGAGTGGATTGGATTACAGGTGTGTGGTGGATTATAGTTGACAGGTGTGTGGTAGATTAGGGTATTAAACCTGGAAGGGGTAGAACCTGAGGCTGGACTCTGAAGGGGTGGATCACTAGGACAGGACCTGGGTGGGAATATGCTACTTCCTCCCTTCCTTTTGGGACTTGGCTTTTTGTTTGCAATGCCATGTGGAGCTGCCTCCCCGCTCCCCCTACCATGTGCTTCCACTATTGTGAGCTATCCATGAGTGAAATGTGACTTTCAGAACCTGTGAGCTAAAATGAACTTTGCCTCCCCAAATTTGTGCATGTGGGGTATTCTGTCACAGGAATGCAAAGGTAACTAAGACAACCACATACATGTATTCCTTAACAGCAGGCTAGGTTTTTCTCAGTCTTTATTTTTTTTCTCCCTTCAGAACCTACTGATTCTTCATTTGTTCTGTCTGATCTTTTAAAATTCTGTTTGCTGTATTGTTTATCTTTTTCTGGGTCTCAACTCACATTTTCTGATAATGAACAGACACACAAAAAAATTTGGCCCCTGGAGTTGAACTCTCTCTCTCTCTGATGTTGTCCCTCTTGGTCATGACTGCTCCCCACTTTGATCTTGTGACTCTTGAATAGCTCCCCTGAAGCTTCTGCAAGGTCTTTGATAGCTCCAAGATCTGATGCTCTCTGATGCTGACTTTGGGTTTCAGCTGTGGGTTGAGTATGAAGGGAGGAGGGGAGAGAGGAAGTTTACCTCTCCCTCCTGTGTCTTCTAATGATTCTAAAAATAAAGACAAGTTGAATAAAAAATCGTCCGTGAGCAATAATGAGGTGTCTGCCCTCAGTGATCGAATCTCCTCTGAACTCAGTGTAGCTTCCCAGGGTACTTCCTCCCGCTCCCTTGTTTCTCATTTCTTTAACTTAGCTCTGAGCATTTTTCTGAATGAGAGCAGAGCTGCAAAGCATCATCCTCCGCTTCAATGAAGATTTATTTTTTTGGTGCAGCTTCAACGGAAAATACCCCTCCTTGTTGCCATTCCCAACTCCCCAGCACCCGGGGTGTGTTCCTGGTACCTCTTCTGTTTGTTTGTGCTCTCCCCAAGGGGGATCTCGTCTGGACCTTAAATAACATCAATAAGCCAGTGACTTGCACATTATATTTTCACTGTAAAAACTCCCCTTGAGCTCAGGAACTTTTATTATAGCAGAGATGCTTATTCCAGGTGAGGAACCTCAATCCTAGCAAGCATCAGAACAGGAAGATTCTCTCCCGCATGCCCCATGCATTCCTCCACTAACGCTGCCAAAAGAAGTAGCATCATCTTTTCTGCTCCTACTTGGTATCTCAAGGCGAACGCTAGAGGGTCAGTGGTGACCACACTTCTTTTTGATCTCTTTACCAGTCCACCGATAGTTCTTCCTCCAAAATTCATCCCACGTGTACGCCTGTTTCTCCACTTCCATTGATCTATCTTAATCTGTTTGAATTCTAGAGTAACAGAAATACTTTCCAAGCCCATTTTGCCCTACAATCTACAGCCCTAGAGATATTTTTGAAGTAACAACTATATTGTACCATTCCTCGCCCGTGTTTAAAAAGCTGCCAATGATTTCTTTTGACATCCAGAATAAAATCTGACCTAATAAATCCGTGACCTTTGAAGTTCAACAAGATCTAGCCCAGGCCTTTCTCCCTAAAACTTTGACCACCCCTCTCTTACTCCTCGCTCAACAGTCACCTCTTTCCTTGGCACTCCGCCCCAACTTGTCGAGTCCCCTAAGCCTTGGAATTGCTGTTCTTTCTCTGTGGCATGCGCGTCCCATCTCATTACCCAGATGGCGAGTCACAGCCCATCTTCTCCAAAAGGTTTGCCCGAGTGCTCACAGACGGCGCTTTATCTCCCGCAGTCACTTGTTAGCATGCTTCTCATTCTTCCTCCCCACAGTTCTAGGAGCGCTCCCATCCACGTTTAGCTTCTGTGTCTTCCTCTTTCCACTGGAATGCC
The DNA here is from genome assembly GCA_004027205.1 of Ctenodactylus gundi. Lineage (NCBI taxonomy): Eukaryota > Metazoa > Chordata > Mammalia > Rodentia > Ctenodactylidae > Ctenodactylus > Ctenodactylus gundi. Next base: position 313,807 of record PVKB01001515.1, read on the forward strand.
ATTCCATGAATCCGGACATCTTTTCTCCCTCAGACTTTGCTCTCTCTCAGTGTCTTAAGCATTTAAACAAACTTGTCACGAAGTGAATGCTCACTAAACATTTATTGAGAGTGGATGAATGACTTTGAAAGCTTTATTTTATACATGGGTTTTTGTCGTTACGGGGAGTATATGTTTTCTTCCTCAGAATTCTGTTGACATTGCTGTTCTCTTTTGCAATGGGTATATATATTCAGCTTAACTACAAATTGTTTCGTTACGTTCCTGGCATGAGCAAAGAACAGGTTTTGTTTGGGTTTCAAAGTATCATACATGTACTGATAGGTGTTCATGGTCTTATTATGACAGTTGAGTTGCAGGTGTCCCGCTGTGATGGAGACTCTGGCGCTCTGACGTTCCCGTGGCTCACGGTGGGCTTTGTTGTTGCAGATGAGGTGTCAAGCATTTAGCCTTGTCCCTCCTCTGTGCTGGCTTTACTTGGCCTCCCATTCACATTTGGCTTTTATATGCTGGTATATCTTTCTTGCACATCCTAGTGGCTCGATCTCGATGCCAGTGTCCTTTCATCTTAGCCAAGGGCCACACTCTTGTTCTCTCTGTCACCCCATGTGCTCTCATAGGGAAGATCATTTTAAACAGTGTCTCTACCATGTATAAGCTCTGTGACAGAAATTACATACCTATGCTGAGCAATAGCTTTGTTATCTATAAGAAGGGATAATTTCGTAATAGTAGTAGTGCTCATATGTCTGTAAAGGAAATGGCAGATCAGTGCTGGTCCAAGGGATCTTTCCAAGTGGGTAGCAGCTGTCATTACCCATGTTAGCTCTGAAGGATTGGTCTTGGTCAACCTTACCTTCTCTTTTCTCAATACCAGCATCACCCAACAGAGCTTAAAAGGTCTCACTGCTCTTCAAAGCCCCAGTGTCTTTGTTGGGAGACAGGGCAGGTGGAATACACATGGCTAGGCATGCGAAGGCCTTTCTTGCCTGCTACTAGGACGGCACTTGGTAAGGTAGCTTTGTTCTGTCTCTTGATAAGAAGAGCTGTCGTGTTTCGCGTTGCCAGTGCTTGGGAGGCCAACAAGGCTGCTTTTCTCAAAGCTTAACTTTACTCTCATTCCATAGTGTTTACTTTTGCGTCATGCGACAAAGCAGACCAACAACGTGTAAACTTGAAAATGAAATCCTACGATTATAAACGTTTTCCCAGTATGAAGCACTGGAGCCACTCGAAGTGTATAGGATTTAAAGGGAGCTTAGACACGGCCTGAGTCTACACAGCCTATCTCTGTGTTCATTGTTTCCTCACGTGAGATATGACCACAGTTGCCACTCCCGGGAATTGCTGGAATTAAGAGGTGGGATACAGATACATGTAGCAGACTTTAGGGCATATTGGGTAAGTGACTTTCCAGCCTCTGGGCCTCACCCTCCTGGTCTCTTACGTACTGGTGATGATTATGATGTTGGTAAGACTTCAATTTGAGTTCCCCCTCCTCTGTTTCCTTCCACGCTTCTTCCTTCCCTTCCTTTCATTTCCTTTTTCTTCATCTTCTTTGTTTGTGATTATATATCGGGATGACTGATACAGCGGCTACAACGAAGAGGCACACAGGACAGATGTCTAACCTAAGAAATTAAAAATAATGAGACAATAAGCATGCTAAATGGACTCCCTACCAAATGACGACCTCTATTCCTGGTGATGACTTTATCATGTAAGTGTACCTACCTTCATTTTCAGAATAGGAAAAATAAAATTGTTAAGGAATAAAGAGATAAATAATTCATCAAAGGCCATAAAATTAGTAAGTGGCACGACCAATTTCTTAATTTCAGCCAAAATAACTTACTTTGTATACTGTTTTTGAATGTATGCTGGCAAATTTAATTCCAGTTCGTTCTCAGGCCTTTCATTTGTTAAGCTTCCTTTGCCACACTGCTAGGCATGATCGCAAGTTGACAAAATTTGGGTCATGTATTGGAGAAAGAATTTTTTTTTTTTTAAGTCTGGGAGACTAGTATTCTGAGCCCTGCTATGGAGTAACTGCCTGTGTTTCCAGCATTCAGTTGCCAAAGCCATAACCCCTGGCGTGACTTCCTCTGGAGATGGGATCTTTGGGGGTAGAGTTAGCTGAAGTAATGAGAACAGGCCTCTCCTAATGGGAAGAGAGCTCTTATGAGAGAGGACACTCTCTCTCCAGAGCTCTCTCTGTGTCTCTCCTTCTCCCTCTGTTCCACTCCATGTACAGAGAAAAGTCATGTGAGCCCACAGCGGTGGGGGCTGTTGCCTACACTCCCAGAGAAGAGGCTTTTTATGAGGCAACTTAGTGAGATTTCACCAGTCATCAGATAACAGAGAGGGGAGACGGACTCCATCAAGCCCTACCTCCTAGGGGAGAAGATGTGAATGTGAAATGGCTAATTAAGGACAGGAGAGGCCTTATAGTCCTCACAGAGAAATCTGGGGCCTCTTTGCTGGAGGTCGGCCCCAGAGGGATTGTATTCAGAAGGTACAGAGTTGGAGTGAGGAACGTTTTCTGGCTTTATTTCAAAGGCCTCAGGGATGTGAGCACTGGAGCCGTCTTCCCTCACGCTTAGCCCCCCCGCGGAGGACAGTCTCCGCTCTACCGTCTACAGCGTCTTGACTTTGTTATCTCATTGCATCATGGGTTAGTCAAGTTCATCCAACCAGCGGCCCCTACACGGAGTGCTCACAGCCCAGGAAAGCTCTGAGTCTATCCCAACACACATTCATAAACTTTCTTATAATCTTGTGAGGTTTTTTTGTAACCTGATTGCGTTAACTATATTGGGCATATTATGTGCAATGCAAGACAATTTAATCCTCTTAATGTGGCTCGGGTAAGTCAAAAGGCTGAAAGACTGTGGGTTAGATCTCAGGTACCTCAAATGTCTCATGTGTCTGAAAGGTGGTTGAGTCTTGAGAGCTGCAGTCATCAGCAGATTCCTCCATTAATGATTTAGAGCTGAGCATCCTGTCAGGGGCTGTGGCTTGTTGGAGTTGGTCAGGGGCCATGACTCGGAAGGGTGGATTCACATTGCTGTCCCTGGCTCCTCCCTTCCGTCCCTGCTTCCTGGCCACTCTGCTGCACACAGCTGGTCTCTGCCCAGGCTCTTCTACCATGCCTTTTCTGCTTTGGAGCCAGCTCACTGCAGACAGAATCCCCTGGAAAGCATGAGTCAAAATAAACTTCTTCTCCTGTAAATTGTGGGTATCAAATATTTTGTCCCAGACACAGGAAAGTGACTAATACGTGCTGTTGTTGTGACATTACTTTACCTTTCTGAGATGGTCCTGTTCTCTCAAATGGTTGGATTGCTCATTACAGGCACTTTCTGAAAAGCCATTGATCTCCAGTGGGAAGGAGCAACAGATGGCTTTCGCCCCACAACTCTGAGTCCTTCATCTCAAAGTGGTCTCCTTTTCATCATTCGTGCTTTGCCTGGAGTCTTCCTTTATTCGAATCAAGCCTCCACACCCAAATACCTCCTGGAACGAAATTTCCCAGTCCCAACAAATTTCTGTCTTACAGTCCTCACTCGTCGACAGCGCCAAAGCTCCACGATAATGGCGCTTTCCTTTTCCTCTGGAAACAGTCACTGAGTGGTTTTGCTGGTGGCAGCTCGTTTCGGACAGGCTCTGTGGAGGGCCCAGGTGGGTACAAGTCTGGTCATCTGCATCCTGCTGCGAGCAGAGCTGCTCTGCTCCTGTGTATTTCATACATCTAACTTGCAAGTCACATTTGGTTAACTAATAAAAAATGTATCCAAACTCACTGGTCAATTCTGAAGGAAAATGCTGCCGAATTGTCCCATGTGCACCTGCTCATCTCTCTGCTTCGCCTCTACTCCTCAGGCAATTTTCATCTTCCCACCACCCTGTCTCTTGCTCTGGGTGATGGGAGTGTTTAAGCAAAAATCCTTTACCAGGTTGCCAGCCTCTTAAAATTCTCTAGTTCTGAAATGTCTTTGCTTTGTTGTGGACTGTCTAGATGACCTCTTCTGGCAAAAACTTCTGTTCCTAAAATACTTCACAGCATCTAATGGAATGCTGGGCACATATCCATTGCTCGATAACCAGCTGTTGGTAGTTTGTACGATTGAAGCTGGACCTAATTCAATGTCTGGAGGTGTGTTTTTTTTTAACTGTCTGATTCAGTCATGTGCCAAGACAATTTTATATCAGAGGTGAAGCTGATTCATGGAGAAAGAGGGAACCCACGTTTATTGAATGGCTGCCAAGCGGCAGACCCAGGGCTGAAGGGGACACATGTGGGGACACAGCATCATCTTCTCTACAGATGATCGAAAACAGAGAACAAGCCATCGTGAGGAATTTTTCCGGTTACTAGTTTATGCAAGACAGGGATTTAAATCAAACGGTTCTGAAATCTCTGCCTGAGCTCAGAAAGCGCCAGTGCACAGCAAATCAAGTGTGGCTTTAGGTAATGTGCAAACCCTTGGTCCTAAAGGTCAGATTATGGTGCATGATTGTGGGTGAGACCCAGGAATCTGTATCTTAAGAAAAACGTGTGGTTTCTGTCCAGCTAATGCCTGGAAAATATGGTCTCCAAGCCCTGGCTACCTGCGCTAGTGATGCAGTATCCCAAATTCACTCTTAAGAAACTGTCAAGTGGGCTTAATTGCCCTCATCTTACAGGAAAGAAACTGAATCTATGAAGCCTTCGAGAGCCATTGCTACTCTCGGGAAGTGTCTTCATATAAAGTCACTTTCTTCTAGATTCTTAAATTCAGAAAACTTGCTTTAAACAACAGAATTTTTGTTCAACATTTTTACCACTTATTTGAGCAAAATCATCTAAAGTACTATTTTAAAAAGACAGCCCCTAATCACCTTCTAATCCTGTTACAATTTCAACTTCATCTCCATGTTATGTAAAAAATTCAATTTGTACTTACTGCTTCAGGATCTTAAGCATTCTGTGCTGTGCTGGTGTGAAAAGCAGAATGGGTTCATTGTTCTTGAATCTACTATTACGTCACTTTCTAGTCTTCTACCTATTATAAAAGCGTACATTGTTTTAGACCATTATTCAACATTAAAATTATTATGTTCACATAAATATATCGATAGTTGAGTCATTAGTAACCTGTGAGTTTTTTTTTTTCTCCTACAAAGGATTTTGTGAGATTTTTGGTTACAGTTGTCTATGCGGTTACTACTATATGTTGTTCATTTTTACATTAAAACTGTGAAAGACTTTCCATGGATTTAAATGTATTAGGTATTATGCAACCTACAAATTCAATCTATTTCCTTCTTGTATTGATTAGGGTTCTAGGAGAGTCAAAATTGACAGAGATTATAAAGAAAGGGGGTTTATTTGTAAGACTTACAAGTCTGAGGAAAGAGTCCAAGATGGCAGCCTACACACGGAGGAACTGCAGAATCCCGTGGCTGCTTGGCCGTGAGGTAGAACACTGGCTGGCCAGGACTGCAGGACAGTTGGTGTGAGTCTGCTGCAGATCTTGGTTGTTCAATGAACGAGGGCAAAGACTGGAGACCGGAGCTGTGATGAAGATCTGGGACACGTAGCAAGTCGATGTGTAGCAAGTCAGTGCCTACAGCCAATCGCGATGGTCAGAGAGTTCCCAGGAAAAACTGTGACAATCTTTCTTCTGCCTTCTTTTTATTTAGTTTGAGCTGCCAGTCTGGCCAACCACATCTAAAGTGAGGTATTCTTCCCTCATTCTCTGGCCCGCAAGTCACTCACGCACACACCTCTAAGCTCTACGCTGGGTGTTTCCTAACCTTTTCACGTTGACGTAACCCCCGTAATGGCCACACTTCTATACTGATCGGTTTCAGATTCTATAATACAGGTGATATCTTGGGATGTCCTGTAACCAAAAAGTAATTGTTTCTATTCTATTTATATTTTCTGTGTTTTCATGTTGTCATTGTATTCTCACGCTTTTCCACATCTTATTTTAGTTTCTTTTCTTTTTGCTTCATTTCTTCTTCTTCTCCTCCTTTTTTTTTTGGGGGGGGAGGTTGTTGTTGTTTAGTTCATCTACCAGTAGCTTCCTGTGAAAGAATGAAAGAAAGTAACATTTTTTTTCCTGGACATTTTGTTTATGTGTTTTGGTGCTATGGATGGAACCCAGGGCCTTATAAATGCTAGGTAATTACTCCACCACTGACCTAAGACCTAGGGTTACCTATTTTAGAGTTTATATATCTTAATTTTTTTTTTTTTAGTGTACGTCCACATTAATGTGAGCATTGATGTTTAGGGTCAATTTTCTTTTTCCCTCAGAATAGAACTTCAGAAGAATTTTTTTTTCATTATATTCTGATTGACAGCATTTCTGGTTATAAGTATAATTTCATTATAATTCTTGATTCTTTAAATGTATATATATGTACATGTATAGATATAGGTATGTGTGTGATGTGCTTGCAAAACTTTCTGGAATAATGTAGGTAGGTGCTTATGAAATATTTCTTGCAGATGCTAATCTGATTTGCAACAAATTCACGGTAGTGAATTAGATGTGAAAAATCGAATTTTGAACAAATGCTGATAGGAGGAATATCTTTAAATAACAATACGTGGAGCTCAATCCACATCTCATTCTAATCATGACATTTAACTTCAAAAGATCACAGCGCAACATGGCAAATTAAAGTACCAAAGTTTCTAGAAGAAATAATAAGAAAATAAATTCACTACTTTTGGAGAGTTGGAAAAATTTATAATATCAAGAGCACTAACCTTAATAATAAAAACATAAACTTATCTTAATTATAACATTCTAGTTAAAAGATGCCATGAAAAAAGCATGTCACAAGCCAGAATAATATTTACATCAAATGTACTTAGAAATAAAAAACTTGCACCTAGAATATATAAAGAATTCATCTAATTCAAGACTGGATGTAGCTTCCTTTTCTAATTACTGTGGTCAAGAGATATACAATGTTTGGTAGGAGACACATACTTTCTAGTAAGACTTAGAAAATGAGTTTAACATTATTTTCCATAAAAAGATGCAAGCTAAAACCAATGTAATAAAATACTTCATATTCACTAAAATAACTAAAAATTTCAAATGAAGGGCCATAGCAAATATTGGTGAGACTGGGAGGTAGCTGGAATTCTTGCATTGCTGGAGAACGTGAACTATAATCACTTACTGAAAAAACCAAAAGATTAGCCATTGTTTATAAAGCTAAATATAATATAAGCTATGATCCAGCAATTTCACTTCTACATATTTACCCTAGAGTAATGACAACATTTATCTGCAAAATATCCTATCAGCCCAATATAAGCCCAAATTGGAAAGAAAACAAATATCCATTATCCTTTTTGATGGGCAATTTAGAATACTAAAACATGCACTAAAATATTGCTTCAACCATAGAAAGAACATTTGATCCATATAATATTGTGAATGAATAAACCGAAAAGGAGTACATTGAGAAAAAAAGCCAGTTCCAAAAGTGTAAGCTAAACATGTGTATTTATTTTATGAACTGAAAAAATGCAGATCAATGATTATCAGCGGATGCAGACACAACTGGACCGAGATCTCCAAATCTGTGAACTAAAACAAACCTGTCCTCTGTATTAGTTGATTTTCTCAGGTACTTGGTACAGTAACAGAAAGCCAAGAGAATGGAAATTGTAACTCAAACAAATTAAACAGAAAAAATAGTGGGGATAGTGGAAGCACTCAGTAAGGCCACTTCAGCCACATGGTGTGGGCATGGCTAGTACCTTGGGTAGAATCAGAACTGGCTTAAAGACATGTCTGGGCTGTGCGTATAGCTCAGCAGTTAAAGTGCTTGCCTACTATTGGGGTTTGGCTCTGGAACTCCCCCAAAAGTCTCGCGTATTTGAACGTTACGGATTGTCTATGGAACCACGTGCTGTTGGGAGGTTGGGGCTTAGTGTGGAGGGGTGGATTACAGGCATGTAAGTTGGATTACATGTGTGCAGTGGGGGCTTACCACACCTTCCACACCTGGATCCAGGAGGGGCTGATCCCTGGGGTGAGACCTGGAAGGGTGTATAAGCTGCTTCCTGCCTTCCTTGGAGGACGAGTCTCAACTCGCCTTGACTCGGCTTCCTGTGTGTGATGTTGTGAGAAGCCGCCTCCACCTCTGTCTCTGCCATGAACTTCCATGGCTGCCGGCAGCCCCTGAGTGGACTGTGACCTGAAACTGTTCCTCCCCTAAATTTGTGGATGTCAGGGATTGAGACACAGTGATGAATAAGTAACTTAGACGCCTAGCAAGCAAAAGGCCCTGGGTTTGATATCCCAGCCCCGTATGCCAGCTGGGCAAGGGGCGCACACCTGTAATCCCAGCACTCGGGAGGCTGAGGCAGGAGGATTCCTGTGTTTGTGGCCAGTGTAGGCTACATGTAAGCTCAGGATCATCCCGAGTGAGACTCTGTCTCAAATAATAAATAAATAAATAAATACATGTCCTATAAAGAGTCACAGTCTACATTTCTGTCAGATGAACTATTTATGTGGCTACCTTCAGGATATTGCTAGGGTTCACGTACACAACACTGGGCAAAGTTGTCTCTTGTATCTCAAACATATTTTAGTTATTTGACTTATTTTATTTTTCCTTTATTTCTGCCTGAGTCTCAGCTTTGCGTTAGTAATATTTTATTAGTTTGGATAAGTTAAAAAAACAAATTTGATGTTTTGTCCCTTTATCTGAGTTATTTTTTAAAAGCCACTGGCTCTTTTCTGCCTCTCTTGGTTCCCATCTTGCAATTTTTAACTCTGGAGTCAATGACACTCTCAAATCAAAGGGCCCCTCAGCCCCGCCCTCCTTCACTTCTCTGGAGGCCTTACAGGAGTAGAGGTTGAAGAGGACATAGCAATCATGTACTGCTCTAAATCTCAGGGCTTGGCTGCCTCTCTCTGCACTGGTCACATCTGTGCCACCAGACGCTGGCTTTCCCCGCTGTTGACTGGTCTCCAGCAGAGCCAACTGTCCCTCTATGGGTCACTCAGACCTTGTCTTCTGGAAATGTCACAGAAGAACCCAGGCATTGAAAATGAGTTATTTTAATGCCGGCCTTGTGAGCCCCGAGGAGAGGATCACAGAAGTCCTCGCGGGTCTTGAATGAAACTTTTCTGCATCCTTCTGGGGAGCTCCCCTCACCACAAGAGTGCTTGCGGCCTAAGAAGCCAGAATGACTGTGTGACTCAAGAGTCTCCTTTCTGTTCGTTTCTTCAAGTCTTTGAACCTTGCCCGTCTTCTGAATTCAGAATCTCGTTGCTGCGTACTCCTTTCACTCACCACTAACACCCGGAAAGAGGAGGCTGCAGATGCCAGGGAGCCCTTCCCAGCCAGTCTCGAGTGCCTGCACCTTGTCACTGCAGGTGCACTGCATGGGGCTCGGTGACAGGAGCAGCCCTGTGCCTTCCTCCTGAGGCTGCTGAGTTGAGATGAAAACATGGAAAACTCTGGGGCCAAAACTCCATAAATATTTGAAGAACAGCTCTCTTTTCATGTCCTGTTTGAAGAATATTTTTCTTTTCATGTTCTCTCCTTCCTCCTAATTAGTTTATTTTCTGTTGACTGCTAGAAAGCAAAGTCATTCTGTTAACATATATTAAAATGTGTCCCTGACGTTTGAAGAATTATTTTCAATAACATCTGTAACTTTCTGTCATTTTGGGTTTTGTGGTAGAAAAATACAAATAGAAAAAAGTCCACAAATGTCTTTTGGAATATGTTAAATATACTTCATTGTATATCAATTTAGATTCAGGAAATATTTATTAGGTACTTACATGTCAGCTGCACACAGTAATAATAATAGCTGCTATTTCAGTGGGCCAGGCGCTACAACAATTCTATTATTTTGTTTAATTTTTCAAATAATTCCAAAAGATAGTTATTTTTATGATCTCCATTTTTAAAAGAAAGTAATAATGTTTAGAGAAAAAAAGTGGAATAGTTTGTCTTTACTCAGTAGATGGTAAAAGTAAAGTTGTGAGAAAAGATTAAATTGGTTCTAGTTTTATGCTTTGAAGTCCTGGGGCAGAGGCTGTTGGGCCTCTCCGGGGGCCCCCGGCTCTGGAGAATTTCCACCTACCAATTCCTGACTTTCCCCTGTCAATGAAGTGGCTGACTGTAAGTACTCAGCCTCTGCATATTTCCTGAAGTTTTCAGGCAAAGCCCCCAGAGGGGAGTTGGTTCCACCTCACTCACCACTCAGCTGGCCCAATCTGAGGCACACGGTGTTTCCTGTTCTAGCATTCTCCAGGAGCAACACCACAGATGCCTATTATTGCCGGATTCTTTTCCGGTTTCCCAGCTCTGTCTCCCACTTGTCTTTGTTCCTGTGCTGTTGTCCTTGCTGCCAAGTGTGGTTCCGGGTACGCCCAGGCTAGGGTCTCCCTTCAGGGACACTGGTGTCAGGAAAGGCTCCCTGAGGTCCCTAGCTCTGAGGGCTGGGATGAGAGCGTTCTGCTCAGAAGGCAAGCCCGGAGGCGTCATTAGCTCTGCACGTCACCCGACCCTACAGATGAGTTAGTTGCAGTTGGAGCAGAGCTAAGTTCTGAGGCATGAGAGCAGGAAGGTAGGAGGTAAGATGGCCGGAGAGGGATCGCAGATCAGCTTCACAGGGAGGGGAGACGTGACTTGTATTGTAGCATTAAAAGATGATGATAGGTAGGAAGGTGTTATAGAATCAGAGACCTTCAGAGAGCAGAGGAAGGCATCATTGGTGCGGTCACTCACTCAATAATAAATACATTTACCAGAATGTTTCTATTCATTAATATTGCAATGCATCCTGTGTGTAGAGTGTGTGTATATATATATATATATATATATATATATATATATATATATACACATATGTATATAACCATGAGTTCTATACTGGCAGTGTACTGACTATAACACTCAGCCTAAACTAAGACCTCTGGTAAATTTTATTTTGTTAATATTAGTAATATAGGCAAATATTTATTATTCTACCATTTAGAAAGGGAAGCAAATCTGAGAGATAGCCAGAGGCTGTACAACCAACCTGTAAAGTGACCATTACTTCAACTTAAAAGATGGTAGTGCAGACAGTTTTTATAAACTGTAAGCTATTCAATTTCATAGCAATCTTTATTACTGTTCCCATTTTCTAGATGAAGACACAGAGACCCGGACCATTAGTCTAACAGTGACGTTGACAAGCGACACGCAGCAGAGACTAAGCAAAGAAAAAGGTGTGTGAAGTCAGGGTAACTCCCTCGGGCCTTTCACCTTTGCGGCTCGTGAGGTTTTGTGTGTGACTTTTCACCAAGCGATTCCTCCATCCCTTCTTCCAAGTAGCTTGTCTTTCTGTCTCCTTGATGAAGTTCTTTCTCTAGATTCGTCCTATTCTAAAGAACTCTGTGGACACCGGGCTGTACAGATGCTGCCGAGCCAGGGCTTTGGAGCTGGCCTCTGGCCACCCCACCCAGGAGTAGGAGACGATCGGTCCAAGGTGGTTATCTCTGTTGTCACTTATAGTTACTGCTTCTCTCAGTATCTCCCTGACCATTTCGCTCTGCCCTCACAGGAGTGCATGCCTTGCACAAGGCAGATGGGCAGCCAGCCAGGGAGGGCAGCGACCTCCCATTGTTTATTGGAGACTCCAGACTCCACCAGCACTCAATGAAAGCAATGCATATACAGTCTGCTTGCCATTATGAGGCAATAAGGAGTGATTTGCAGGCTAATGATGACCTCCAAAGATGCCTAAGCTCCAGTTCACAAACTTGTGCCTATGTTACTGTGCATGGTGAAAGAAACTTCACAGATTAAGTTAAATGAAGGATCTTGAGATGGGGAACTTTTCCTAGATTTCTACAGAGACCCCAAAGTAATTGACTTAAGAGGGAGAAAGGAGATCAAAGTCAGGTAAAGGAGACGTGAAAAGAAAAGCAAAACTCGAGGTGATGGGCATTGAAATGGAGGAAGAAGTACGTGCCAAGGAAGCAAGTGACGAAGACGAGGAAACAGATCGGTCCCTCGAGTCTCCGTGTGAAGCACAGTTCTATTCATCCATGTTGGACTTACAACCTCCAGAGCCATAGATAACAAATGTGTCTTGACCGAATCCCCCTAGTTCCTGGTAATTTCCTGCAGTAGCAACAGGAAACTAACTAATGCACTAGCTAATGATTTCATCTGCACATGGTCTCCAGACACATATATATGCAGGTACTCAGGCCAGAAATTAAGTAGCAACTGCCAAGAATCAGGATTTTAAAATGAAATGTGCTGAATTTGAATCCTGGCAGGACAATTTCCTAGCTGTGTGACCATGGGTGGCTTAATTACATCCTATGCATTTAAATATTCATTTGTAGCTTGGAGCTCACAGCGGCTTTCTCCTGGTATTTTTGTGACTGTGTAATATAATATTTTAAATGATCTTAGAGCATGACATTTGTGTTTATGCACTGGCTTTGTTCTAATTTATTTTCCTTTCTGCCATTCAATACGAAGTATATATTTCTAGATTACTTTATCTAGGCACCAAAATTTTTATTAAATGTCTCGATGGTGTGCTCTGTTTTTTTGTGTTAATCCAAGAAAACTCTTAGTTTGGGAATTAATAAAGATGAACAAGTTGGCGGAGAAAGAGCATATACCATGATGAACTGAGCTATTTTGAAGTTTCTATTGTAATTACGATGTGGCAAAAGTTTATGACCACAAGTCTCTCTGCAGAGACACAGAGGTGCTCTGCTCTGTGCTGTCTGCAGCCTGGGGGTGCTGCCTGCCTTCTCTAGGGTCATGATTGACAGAGGAGGGATGGAATTCTCTGACTACAGAGCTACTAGTGCTAAACCAGCCTTCCTGGTGCTTGTGCAACGGTGTTTCTGTGTGGCCTGTGAAAATTCACACATGTACATTGTAGATCCCTTGCCATGGTCCCTGTCTCCCTCTTCCATGCCATTTTAGTTACCTTTACCTTTCCAGTTTTAGGAAAGAAAAAATAAACACCTTTCGGAAGGAGCTCTGTCTTCTAGATTTCAGTTCTCAAACCCCCAAGCCAGTTTTTTCCTGCTGCCCAGGATACGGGCACTCTACTAAGACCACTCAAAGTCTGGTTAATTGGTTTCTACCTGGTACTTCCCTTAAAAATCTATTCAGGTTCCCTAGAGGTGAGCCTCAAAATAAGTAACTTCCTCGCACCTGGAAAGGATCCACCCTCGGATTCACATCACTGGTGCTTCCTGAGAGCAGAACAGTTCTGAGCCGAATCCCGAGGATGGAGGATGGGCTCTGGAGCAGCCAGCAGAGTTCCTGCCTACCAGCCGCCGCGTCCCTCTTCTCGGTGAGACACAGGGCATGAAAGCAAATACGGGCTCAGGTGCAGCGTGGCTCAGTATGTACTTGTCATAAATCAGCAGGCAAACCGTGTCCACATGCCGCGGCTGCGACGTGGAACTCCCACGCCGGGAGCTAGGGCAGGTAGGTCCTTGCCGGTCCCGCAACACCACTGCTCCTCCTGCAACCAGCTATTGCACTTGTGCATCCGGAAAGACAAGATACGCCGAACTCCAGACCTTTTCTCTGGCCTCAGTACTTCCTCACTCAGACCTTTCCTGGGCTCTGAAGTAGCATGTTCAAAGTCGGCAGTTGGCTTGGCTCACATACCTTCAGGACGCCAGACACAACCAGCTCTTTAAGGACACAAGGCCAGAGATATGGGGGACATTTTCTGGGTAGAGTGAATCGTACAAGTGGACGCTTATGATCCGGTCTTGCCTACATGCCAGCGTCGATTTCCAAGTATGAAGTAATGAGACATTCCTGCTTCCTGTAACATGTATGTGTGTACATGGGTACACTTTAAGAACCCCCCCCCCCCCAACGCACACACAAAGCATACAGTTCTGAGGAAAAATTTCTCCTACTAAAATTTAAGGAACATATCTTTCCTGGTTGTTAAAATCTAATTAAACAAAGAAGAATTAGGCATTTGGGATGACTGTGGTGTGCACTCTGAGGCATCTTATGATTTAACTAACAAGTGGTAGTGAGGTCAAAATCTGCTCTGGTTGTCAGGCATTTAGGCATGGATGTCTCAGGAAAGACCAAGTTCTGTACATGGAAAAAAATGTGAGTGGATTGGAGAAGCAGCGTGGAGGCTGCAAGGTACCCTCTCTCCACGGTTATCATGGATTGGCATGGTTGCCACTTGAGATGAGTCTACAGTGAAATTGTAACAATACTTTTTTTCTGGGAGATGTTTAAAATATTTTTTCATGCTTTCAGCCATATATATATATATTACACACACACACATATATATATATTATACATATATATGTGCTATATGCTATGATTATATACATTTAACTCTATTATCAATTTGTATTCAAAAAAATAAGGTTTTTCATATTAAAGACTTGATCTTCTGAGTCTGACTCATTTCATTAAGCATGACGGTCTCAGGCCTTGTCTATTTACCTACAAATGGCTCAAATCTCTGTCTTTATGGAAGAGTAGTACGCAGTGTGTACATATACCACATTTTTTGTATCCTTTGGTCTGCTGATGGATATTTCAGCATCTTCCACAATTTAGCTATTGTTAGTTGTGCAGCTATAAACGCGGGTGTACATGTACCTCTGTGCTATGTAGCGGTTCACTCTTGGGAAAGATAACCAGAAGAGGTATTGCTGGCGTCAAATGACATATTTATTTTCAGACTTTTGAGGCATCTGTGTACTGCCCTCCATCGTGGTTTTACCAGCTTGCAATCCCATTAGCAATGAAATGGTTCTTTTTTCCCCCACAACCTCACCAGTATCTGTTGTTATTTGAGTTCTTGGGAAAAGATGGAGAAGGACAGAGTAAGACCAACCCAAGGTAGAGGGGATGGCACCGGCAGGGTAGCAGGCAAGCCCCGAGAGGGACGACAGAGCAAGTTCAAACAGCACAGCCAGGCAAGTGCCCGCTTCCACTGGTGACATCCCAGGAGCTCAGGTCCATGCAGGGGCTTTCAGAAATCATCCACAACAAGGTGGGCGAATAAGACGCCGGGCACGATGGAGCTGTAGATCAGTGTCATTACATACGGCCAGGACCTTCATGACCTTTACTCGTACACTGCGAGCAGATAGGAGAGAAGGGTTTAAGATGAAAGTATTATTGTAGCCACTAGCATTTTTCTCCTGAGTTCCATATAACTTGAAAGAAGACAAGGAGGACTAAGACGGGTAGGAATTAGATTTCTTTGGGCACTGACAAAGCAAAAGTGGGAGAGTGGCAGATATCTGTCACTCGGTGGGCTTCCTGGTATTGATCATTAGCACTCTAAAGACTTGTCCACCTCAGCCTAGACAAAGCCCAATCCTCCACCAAGAGAAGCAAATGAACCATGTGGTCCCTGGGGCTCTTTACCATGCAATTAAAGAGACTAGGTAACATGGAGTTGGTGCACTCAGTTGACATAAAATATTTCCAAAAACCACAAAACAAGAAAAATATCTTACGCCACAGGTAGGAAGTCCAGAAGTCAGAAGTCAAGGAGTCAGCAGGACTATGGTCTCTCTAAAAGCTCAAAGGTGGGAAAAAAACCCACTTTCCTTTTTCCAGCTCTTTGAGATGTAGGTGTTTGTTGGCTTGCGGCTGCATGGGCTCAGTCTCTACTCCTGTAGGTCTTCTCATTACCTTCTTCTGTTAGTCTTCCAAAACATCTTTTGCCTTTTTACATATGTAAGAATACCTGTCACTGAGTATTAAGTTCACCTTAACCCAGAATGAGAATAATCTTATTTTGATACTGTAATCAAACACATCAGAAAAAAATTACAAAATAAGGCCACATGCATAGGTTACAAATATTTGGACTCAGCCATATATTTTTTGGTGACGTCACAGGAGCTCAGGTCCTTGCAGGGACTTTAAGAAGTCGTCCACAAAAAGGTGGGAGAAACAATCTTTAGCTCACCACATTGTACCTATCCATTTTCTTTAATGTCATCCCCCAAGTTATATAGGTCCATCTTTTCTTTATGAATAAGGCATTGAGCAACAGATATAAGGCATTTAGATCTTAAGAGTGCCCCAGAAATCACATATTTCGAGGTGGCACTTGGTCAGAAGTGAGCAGCAGAGAGGGCACGACTTGGAAGGGTTTCTCTCTTCTCTGTCTTCTCCCTTCTTTCTCTACCTCTTGGCTTGTGACACTCTGCTGGAGTTGTACACAAGTAGGTGGGATTAAATGCAGGCAGGCTGACTGCAGAGATCACTCACCCACTGATTCTCAGTGTCAGCTGATCCCCTTCTGGTCTGTGTTCTAATGAAACTTAAGGTTGCAGCAGGAATTTCTCAGAAAGAACTCTCACCACTGATGCGTTGAATTAAATGTATAACACAACAGAGAAGCAGACGAGCAGTAAGTCACTGTCTTTCCCTTTAATAGGATATTCAGAAGCAACTTAATGTTTTTGACAATACTTCAATTTAAAATGCTCATGAAATCATGTGAGGAAAAAACATCAGATTATAAATGACTCAAAGTTTTGGGTTATGTAACTATAAACATATTTACAAAAAATAGGTCAGAAAAATGTTTATTGAAGTGTTAGTATTGATTTCTTTTCCAGTTTGATATTACTTTTCTTTTGTAATTTCTTCTATTTTTCAGATTATCTGCAAAAAACATTATTACCTTGATGGTAAGTATAACTGCTATTAATGTGAAAGAAAAAAAAAAGAATTGAAAAAGAATTTAAATGGATCCCAGCAACTGGAAGATCAAGAGAAAATGCAAAACCATAACAATAAAATGTCTCTATCTTTGATCTTGTGGGGGAGTTTAAGGAGGGTGATGGTCTTGGTTCTGAGTGGCCTTGGTTAGAAGGATCATGGTTAGACGCAGATGCTCAGGCCTAGTGGCTATGTGTGTGTTTAAGTAAGATAGAGAAATATTCTAGAATCCACTCAGAATCCCCGATCATGAGAATTCCAGTGTTTTATGGCTGAAACATGGAGCAAGCCTCAGAGAGACTAGAAAAATTACTTAGCATTTTATGGTACTATTGTCTAACCTTAATTTTGTTGACTAAAGTTTTATACGTTCTGAATATAACAGAAGACTTTAGCTCCTATTCCAGCCTCTCTAGTAACGTGCCCCACTAAGGAGCCTGGTATCGGGCCCCTTTGGACGGACATGAGTCCTTACACTCAGCCCTTAGTACATTCCCTCCAAATCATGCAGCAGCTTCCCCTGACTTCCTGGCAGGTCCAGCATGAGTATTATTGCAAAGCACACTGCCACGATGTGCCTGGAGAACTGTGCCCCCTCCAGCAGGCTTAGGTGGAAGAAAAGTTACGAAAATGCACATTGCCCAGCCCCAGGCTGGGGTCTTGAAGGCCAAGGAACCCTTAAGAGTTGAGGTTATCGGGGGTCAGTCTCTGTCCCTATGCCTTTTCCTCCCTGCATGGTGTGGTTCGCCTTCTCCGGGTGACCCCGCTCCCGATTTCGCGTCTGCTTCAACTGCCTCTCACGACCAGCTGCCTTTTCTTCTCTTTACTCATGTGTCTCTTTCATAGACAGCTCGTCACCTTGGCTCAGTCAAGACCCAGCGTGTTCCCTGTAACCTCTCACTCTCCTCCGGCTTTGAACAGCTGCTGCCTGCTCATGCTGCCTCTGCTCAGTTTTTCAGAGAGAGAGAGAGAGAGAGAAACTCAGTTCGATTCTCCACTTGAATGCATAATGATACGGAACTGATTGGCTCACAGATTGCTGCTCTGATCAATCAGCCATATCTCACGGCCTTTCCCACACACTCGGATGCTGTGGATGGGGAGTTTCCCATCAATGGGCTACTGGCATGAAAGACGCTATGCTTAATGGGTCTTCAATTCAGTTCACGCGGAGAAAGAAATCCGCTTTCCTTCTGAAACAGGATCCACACAGGAGATCCTAGATGATTCTTTGGTCGGCAATTCCGCACGGAATTTTTGAGCCAAAGGAATGAACAGCTAGTCTTTATGACTCGTTTACTTCAAAATATGAGAAGTGAGCTCAGACTACCTGAAGAAGAAGCCTAAGAGTCCTTCATTTAGGCTATGGCGTAAGCTGAAGCAGCCGGGTACTTAATCATTAGTGCTTCCCTTTCAAGGATCCAACATTTATTTTCATAAAGTCTCTAAAATACTTTTCTTTGGTAAATGATTTTGAAGTGTTGTCTTGGGGGAACCACTAAAGAAAGTCTATCTTGACCTTGTGTTAGCTCTGCACGTCTCTTCACTGATTGCCAAGTTGTGGCTCCAGAAACTTCAGATGGGGTTGGCCTAATTGGGGGTACTATACATGAAACGAATTGCTCAGCTGAGACCCTTAAAACTGCCCGGGCTAATTAACAGGAAGCAGCTTTGAGCTTTTTGCTCTGTTTGGAATTCTTGGTTGTTGCTAAACAATTAGATTAAGTCCATCAACATCTAGAAGGACCTACGAGTCTGACGACACCTGTCCCAGGTGTTATGAAGTGTGGTAGGACAGAGGCTATTGATATTCCAGGCACAGAGGAATTTATTTTGTGCTTTTAAAAAATTATAGCTTGTGTACAAGCCTGAGAGGTAGGTGGGGAGAAATGATTGTATAACTCGGCGAAGACCACGCGGGTTGTACATTTTTGGCTTCAGCTGAATTCAGTTAATTAAGGTCTAAAAAATGAGGAAAGTATAATGCGCATTGAAGATGTGAGCCCTTCCAATGTCTCGGCCCTCCTCCTGGTGTCAGCCCAGATGCTAGCCCTGGCTTCCTGCTTGCTGGCTCTTGATGAACCACTCTAATTTTCATCTTCTTTCATCTGTCAAATGGTCCCTTCCTACCTACCTTTGCTACTTTTGCATAGCTGCCTTATGTTTCAAGTAACAGCAGAAGAGTCCTGATGTATTACTTTTTAGGTGACCCGGTTATTTACTGTGTTGTAGCAAAATGCCCTAGAGTCTTGTGGTGTAAAGCAATGATGCACTATAATCTCTCATTGGCTCTGTGGCTGGCTGGGCTCAGCCGAACAGTTCTTAATTGAATGCTGTCATGTGGTTGCAAACAGATGGCAGTAGGGACTAGAATCTGACATGGGGTCTGAGACACCTGGGGACTGAGTTTCTTTCTTCCCACGCGGGCTGTCTGCGTGCCTTGTTTTGCCACGTCAGCGGCCTTCTCCAGGTCAAGTGCCTGAGAGATGCGGCAAGGTGTGGCCGGACCTCACAGGGTGTGGCCTCAGAAGCCCCAGATGTCACACTCTGTTGATCAAGCAAGTCACAGAACCAGCCACGAGTGGGGGGAAATGAAGGCTGGATTCCGCTGGCATGTCAGCTGCAGCCTGTAAACATAGGGCATGGAGGGACACGGGAACGCTTCTGGAGATCACTGATTATGCCTTTAATTTTCCAAATCTCTGCTTCGTTTATCTGTCCACTTGTCTGTTTATCTGTCCATCTTTCAACTCACCCAGTTATCAATCAAGTTTGAAGACTACGATGCGCCGGTCATGATTCTGATGTGATGCTGCAGTGCTGGAAGGACAGGCGCTGCGCATGAACCTCGGAAAGACTTGTGACAGATACAGAAACAGTGACAAATAAGCATATGGATCGCAATCATGGTACATATGTATATGTGTGTAAATGTATATATGTATACATGTGTAAATATATATATATATATATATATATATATATATATATATATATATATATACACACACACACACTCACATAATGTATAGTCCTATCATTAGACTCACAGATTGATGTTAAGCCCAAAAGTTTCATAATGAGAGATGATTACTAGGAACGAGTGCCAATTGGTCAGAAGGCTGGAGGAAGACTTTTCATGCCTCGGGAGCAGAATGGAGCAAGCACCCCACCTCTCAGATGTCTCACACGAGTGAGGGCTTTCTTGAACAAACCTCTTGACTAAAACACAATCTGCATCACTTCCTCTCTGTGCCTGACCCTCTGTCTTATGCTGTGTCACTGGCCCAGTTACCATATCTAACACACGTGCCCTTTCTTTCTGAACTTATTTATTGATTTATTGTCTTACTCATTTAAATGCAAGTTCCATGAAAGAAAAATATGCTTTATTTTTTTTCCTGTTGTATCAACGCTGGCTAGTAAAAAAAAAAAGCAGTCGGCATATTCGTTGAACCAATGCACACATTGTCTTCCGGATCCTATTATTTTGTTTGTTACTTTACACATTGCCAAAAATATTTATACCCAACATCCAATTTATTATGCAGCAAGATTATGGCCTGGGTGTGAAGGAAACCTAGATTATTGTTCCTTTCTTGCTGCTAACTTCCTGTTTGCTTCTGGACAAATTGTTTGGCAGTCCTCTGAAGATATCTTCATTCCCAGAACAAAGATCTTGGCTTCTGTATTCGCTCCCTATTTTAAATGTCCACAATTCTTTGATTTTAACACGGCGGAATAGTTGGAAGAGGACCCAAAATTTAAATCAATTGATGTATCACACGAGAGAGAGCAGGAAGAAAGAAGGTTTGGAAGCAGCAAGGCTCACAGGGCACATCACGGAGGTACTTGTGTTTTTTAATTTGTGAAAAGAGACAGGAAAAGAAGAAAAAAAGTTCTTTCTCCAAGACTTGAGTACTAAGTGGAAACAGCAAAGATTCACCAAACACTTTTTGAGGCTGGCCAATATACTGTCCTCTCTGTGCGGACCTGGCCCAGCTAATTCTGAAGAAAGAATTTCTATTAGGGGCTTGGAAAAGGAAAGAATTAGGAAAGGGTGAGAGAAGACATTTCTGCAGCTCACTTTTCTTCCCACCACTCAGAAAACTGCTAACCAGATGGCCAAGCAAGGGAAGAATGGTGGAGAGATGCCCTCAGTTGGTGACAGAGCAAGGGAGCTCTTCTCCTCTGCAGGTGGGCAGGGTGGCAGGACCCAAGCACAAGGAGTGTTTTCTGAAAGTGTGAAAGGCCTCAGAGTTATATAATAAAGAGCACTAGGACTCAATTCACACTGATCTTCAAGTCCAATGGCAGTTGATTTGTTACTGCCATAGAAGGAAGTGTTATGGTTACTTCCTAATGAGATATGAACTCATGTTGTTCTTAGACGCAAACATCTGCATATATTATGTTGGTCAGGGAAGACTAAAGACATCTGGAAGGCCTTCTTTAGAATTGAAGCATGAAGGCCTTTCTTATCTAATACTTGAATTCTCACAGAGGCGGACCCTGAGACAAAGATTGAAATATTGGTAGTGATTGGGGTTTGATTCCAGGAAATTAAGGGGAGGTGGTGGCAGAATAACATGGACAAGGGAAGCATGAGCCATGATAGCAAAAAAGAGATATCAGGCAAGTGAAGAATGGAGCAACTGGAACTTTATCCCTCTGCAACACTCTTGGAGCCAGAGATAGAAAGCGTGCCACAGCCATCCTAGGCACGATGGAAGGTGCTGTGTGCCTGTATACCAATTCTCTGTTATCATTTGTTGAGATTTTTTCTATAGAGAGAATGAAATAAATTCTTTACTATTTCAGGCCATTTTGTACTAGGACAGAGTTTGTCTGGAAGCTGAAGAGTTTCTGTTAAAGGAATAGAAGTTTTGTGTTGATACTTGCAAATGATTGGAACTGATTGAAATGATAAGGGAAATGTGATTTCGAGGCTGCCTCTTCTGTCCTTAAGAGGATCAAATACCATAAGCCAGCACTGGCAATTAGAGGCTTCCAAGGTCATAATTAACAGAAAGCCACAGTAGCTGTAGTTAATGCATTTGGAATACGAGGGGTTGGCAAGTAGGGTAAGTGAACATTGATAAGGAAAAAAAAAGTGCTGTGGGTAAGTCAGTGTGACCCTGGATAAAACAAGGGGTCTGTTGCTAAGTCAAAAGTAGAGCACAAAAAGCTTCAAGTTTGATGTCCCCAGTAAAAGATTTCATATGTATATGTCAACTGAAAACCTTCTTCCTGGAAATCTCTTTTGGTATGTGGCTTAACACTCCTCAAGGTAGCTCAAAGAGAAACTTCAGGGAACTCAAGAGCAGCAGTGTTTGTAAGGAGCACTTTTTAAAGTCTAGAGTTAAGAAAATAAATCTGTAGACCAAGGGCTTACCCTGGAGACACCAGCAGCAGGATGTTTGAATTCTTTATTCTGTTGTTCAGCAATTGTTATGACTAGGCACACCACACCTCTGGTCACCGTTTTTTTCTATCCATTCCTGACCCATTCCCAGCTTGGTTCCAAAGTGGCAGGTATTAAAAATGTGCAAATTTCATATGAAACATTCTAGAACTTCAGTGAGTCCTAAGAAAATCAACAAAAATGACATCATGGAGTATTATTGCCAAATGGCTAAAGGGCAGGAGAAAGAAAAATTTCTAAAAATCAACCAGAGATGAACAAAGACACAGCAAAGAACCGGAAAACTTTATTAATAATGATGCCTAAGTGGGACTAATGGCAGTGAAATGGCACCTTGGTAACTGAAGGAAAAATCTCTTTAATACTACAATCCCATATCTAGACAAAGTACTTAAAAAAGGGTGAGAAAAGATCATTTTTGGATTAGCAGAAGCTGATTCGCCCTCAGGAAAATTTCCATTGTCTCAAATGTCATAGGGCATTTGTAGTAGAAGTCCTGAGCAGCACAATAGGGCAAGAAAAATAAAGGTGGAAACTGTATGATGTGCATACAAAGGACACTGTCTTTTGATGACCTGATTGTATGTGCACAAAGTCAAAAGAAGACTGCAAAACTCTTGAGACCAGATAAGTGAATTCCAGGAGGTCTCAGACTACACAGTCAATGCAGAAATACTAAACGTGGCCTATTTGTGCAATAAACATTTGGGAAAAATGTAAATATTTAATTCCTTTTAAACTTGTTTTAAAAACATGGAACACCAAAAAGTAAGTTTATTGAAAGATGGATAAGATATATATTTCTGAAAGTAGGAAACATTAAAATATTATAAGAGGGGGAAAACACACACAGATACACACACACACACACACACACACACACACACACACACACGCACGCACACACACATTCAGAATTAATCTATAGATTTCATGCAATTCCAATCAAGATTCTTGTGGAGTGGTTATTTGTAAAATTTGACAAACTGAAAACATAATGTGTCCAGAAAGGATTAAGGTAACTTTTGCTTTTAAAATTTGCTAGAAAGTCATGATAATTAAGACAATATTTATCAATAAATTGAGCAAATATAACAGAAAAGAAAACTCAGAAATATATTAAGTGAGTTTTGATCAAAAGGAAAATGTGATGGAGAATGGAAAAATAGACACTGGGAACTGTTTTCAATAATGGTGCTGAAAATATGATTATTTTTGTTAAAAAATCAAAGTATTAAACCATATATTACACTATACACATAACTCAAGATAGACTGCAGTTTTACATATAAAGCTAATATTCTGAGTTTTTTGAAATATACATGAAAATATTTTTGTGCTTTTGGTATTAAAAAATCTTTTCTTAGAATTCAACAGTAAAAGAAAATTCTCAATTGGCAAACTGAAGCAAAAAATTGAAAATACAAAAAATGAAAAATTTTCGGTACCTCAAAAGTCAATTTTGAAACTAAAAAGCAAAGCAAAATTGAAAAAAATCGTCATCTTTTCGCTGACCAGGCACTTAACCCCATGGATACAATGAGTTTCTGCTATTCAGTAATCAAAAAACAAAATGTTGAAAACAATGGGCAGAAGACTTTGCCAGATGCCCTACAAAAGAAGTATGGACGTCCAGTAGTTGCAAGAAAAGCCATTCATCAAGGTGAGCTGGTGCACCGTTGTGGTTTGGAGGGTGCTGTGCCTGAGCTGCCCCTTTCCTCATGCCCTCTCCTCTACTTTGTCTTGTTCTTGATGAGGCTGTCTACGCTAACCCGCTGGAAATGACCTAAATCCCAGGTGTCTGATGGAGCAAAGATTGAAATCAGAGTTTGTTCTCAGAGTTTCCATTCTATTTTCTAAATACATCCTGTCCCTCTCTATATATTTAAATAAAATTAAATATACATTTGTATTATAATATAATTATATGTACACATATCACACAAAGTTAGATAATCTGACCTGGAATGTGCATGATATTCATTGTAGCACCCTCACTCTTGCGTTCCTAGCATTTTCTTCAGGAAATCCCACCTGTGGCATGCTAACTAACTTGAAAGTCTTACTTGCTTTGAAGAGTGACTCATCATCTCTGCAACACAAAAGTTGATATCTCACTCACACATACATTTCAGCGATTAAATAAACGAAGCTACACACTTCCAAGCTCGCACCTTTACAGAAGCCAAGAAAGAAACAGCCTCTCTTGCAAAGACGGCCATTACTCTTCCTGACGGCAACTTAGATTCTGTACAATTTAAAAAACTCTTGGATTGCCTTCTGCTAGCATCTCAAAATTTCCTTTCTTACAAAACTTATATGTTGAAATCCTAATCCCCAATGTGAAGTTATTGAGAAGAACCATTGTGGGTACATGATTAGGTCATGAGAGTAGAGTTCTCTTGAATGAGGTTAGTATTCTTATAAAAAAAGCCCCTAGAGAGACTATCTAGCCCTCTCTACCACAGAGGACACAGAAGAAAGGTTCTCTCTAGAAACCGGAAACACGCCTCCAGGCCAACACCGTGTCATCAGATTTCCCAGGCTTTAGAACTGTGAGAAATACAGTTGTTGATATGTCAACCCATATTGGGTATTTTTTATTACAAAAGCCCAACTGGAGTAGATGCTTTCTTATGGTTATTTGGTGATCATATAATTGTATCGAACAAATCAGGACATTTTTCATAAATAAAAATGCATAATGATTAAGCACAACTATCAAATAAATAGATAAACTAGATTACACTGAACACATGATACATCCCTTCTAGGACAAGCGTCAGTTCTCCTCGAACAAGGAGAGGATCAGAGGGCCAGAAGTGTGACCTGTATCGCTCAAGATCATCTAATTAGTAAATGTCGGGGTCAGAATGGAAGGGCGAATATTCTAAGGCCAAAACCTGGGAATGTACTTGAAGTATAAAAGGAACAATTTAAAACCAGACCTGGTGACACAGGCCTGTGATCCCAGCACCCTGGGAGGCAAAGGCAGAAGGATCATGAGTTCAGGCCCAGCCCGGGCAACCTACTAACTTAGTGAGGTCCTGTCTCAAAATTAAAAAAAACAAAAACAGGCTGAGGGTGTAGCTCAGTGTGTAGGCCTTGGGTTCTGTCTTAAGTATCACTCCCCTTCCCCTGCCACAAAAAAGAACAATCTTAAAAGCATAATGAGAAATGTGCATTCTTTGCTTTGTTAGAGTTTCTCTGTATTAAATATCGTGTTGGCTGGAAGTCAACCGCTTTCTCACACAAACATTTTTGGCTTCGACTCCGTTGTAATTAGACTTAAGAAGCACCATAACTATCCTTGCCCACTGGGTCCTATTAAGTGCTGTACAGCATTATGGAAATTCAAATTTCCCTAGCTAGAAGTCATCTTGGATGGTGAGTTGAAATACAATCTCAGCCTAACACTTGAGGCGCATCATTATTAAACCAGAACTCTTAACTCTTTTCTCCAGGTTTGTCCCGTGTCCATTATTTTCCTCCAGCTGGTGAGAGGGGACATCTCTGATGTCTCTCTTTTTTCTCTCTTTCTCATACCGCTTCAAGGAGTTAATGCACCGAGGACAGAGTTGGGGCCTTGTATTCCAGTAGCCACTCAGGCATAGTGAGCAGGCTGCCCATCCAAGGTCCTGGGGGCACTGCATGTATGACCGAGTTGCTGTATCAAGGCTTCAGAATTCCTGGGGTGTCGGAGAAAAGATTTGACACTTTGGTTTCCAGTAGAAGGTTCATTGAAGTCCCTGAACTGGAATTCATGAGGAACTTAAAAAATTTATAGAAGGGATGCTTATTTCTTTTTTGGCTAACTTCCATGCATGTTGGCTTTTTAGGCCAGAAACTCAAACAGATTGATACCCAGAACCCTACCCAGCATCTCCGAGACATCCATCAACGAATTTCGACATCCCACTCGTAAGATGATTTGTCATGTTTAATAACAGAATGGATTTTATGTTCCTGTAACTTCGCAGCTCCTGTTTCTGAAATAACTTTAGATGTTGCAAAAGTGAGTGTGTTAGTTTCCCAAGGTCACAGAAACAGAATGTTACAAAGTGAACAGCTCCCGCAGTTCTGAAGACTAGGGGTTCGAGAACAAAGTGGTGGCCAAGCCACGCTCCCACGGAAGGCCCTCGGGGACAATCTTTCTGGGCTCCCTGCTTGTGTGTTTTAGCTGCTGAGAATCTTTGGCTCTCCTTGGCTTGTGGATACCTCATTCCAACTTTTGCTTCTCTAGGCCAAAGGGATCACCCTTGTGTGTGTCACTGTGATCATAGGACGTTCTTATTTTATTATCTATTTATTTTATGTTTACTAGTTTTTTATTTTGCAAATACATGAATTTCAAATTTCATAACATATTAGAGACCTGGGGTTGTGGAAATCAGTGAGTATCTCATATGACATTTTTATGAGGATATTAGCCACTGAGGTTGGGGCTCCATCCAGTGAGACTACTTCTTAACTTGATTTCATCTGTACTGACTGTGTCTCCAAGAAAGGTTACCCACAGACAATGCGTACTGGGATCTGAATGTATCTTTGGGATTCAGGGCCACGTTACCTAGCACACGGGAGCTTGGCTTGCCAATCGATCTCTGCTCACCTTTCCAGGAACATTATTCCAGCCACACCCCTCCCCCCTCCTCCTGCGTCCTCTCTACTTCTCAGAAAACATCATGAAGCATATGATTATTTCTCACATATCTCGAGCAGCATACAGCATATGGATTTTTTTTTACATATTTTTCACCTGTTTTGCATATTGAAACAGAACAAGCAAATAATATTTTTTCTCTGTGTTAGGATTCTTCAGCAAATCAGGATTAACAGCAGATAGAGAGATGGATAGAAAGCCAGAAATAGAGACAGAAATTTATTATAAGAACCTGGCTAGTCTCATTATGGAGGATGACGAAGCGCAGGATCTGTAGGGTGATTTGGCAAGTCACAGACTCCGCAGAGCAGATGCTGCAGTTTGTGTCCAAAGCCAGGAAAAGAAACACCTGTGTTCCAATTTGAAAGTGGGCAGAGAGAAAGAATTTTTACTTCTGTGGGATACATCTGCCTTTTTGTTCTCTTCAAGCCTTCAGCGGATTGGATGAGGCCCACCGTGTGGGGAAGGGCAGGCTGCTTCACTCAGTCTATGGATTCGAATGTTGCTCTCATCCAAAAACTCCCCATATAACCAAAGTAATATTTGTCTAAATATCTTTGCCTCTGTGGCCAAATGAAATCAACACACGAAACACCCATCCCTACCTCCTTTAACCCTTCATCTGTTTTTCTCTCCAACCTGGCAGCAAGCCCTGATGCAGAGGTACACTTCTGCATCGCAGTGGATCCGTCTTCTTCCCAGCGAGCCCGAACACGCTCCTCGTGCGCTTTCCCACAGCTGCAGGAAAGGCGCTAGGCGGGCGCGTGGCTGCCACACAACGGCTCCTGGAGGTGGTCAGTTTTAGTTGACAAGGACCGAAGCACCACTGAAGCAAGTGCATTTATGTTTTGGGCAGTGATTGGCACATAGTAGGCCCTCAACTAATGCTCTTCAATTAAACAAAGAACTTCTTTGACTGAACATTATCAACTGACATATTTGGTTATTTTTCCTTCATTAGGTTGGGTGTTCCTTTGGTCTCTAAGCTCACTCCAATTCTGCTTACCACTAGTTGGGGGTTCTTTGCAGTCTTATTTGCTGATTTCTGCTCATCCTCCAGCTCTCTCGTCTGCTATCCCTGCGGTCTTCTCTCATTTGCGTCTATACCTCAGTCTCCCGGGGCGCCCATTCTGCCCACCTGCCAAAGGCAGCACATTCTATTTTTGGCCCAAACCTCTTTCTTGAACTCAAGACTTTCATTCAAATATTTAATTGATTGAAAATTAAACATGTCAAGAGAGCTTTCATCTTTTTTTTTTATTCCACCTATTCAAAGATTCTTTCATTGCTATCCCACTCTCAGGCCATCTATATGGCAGCTCTAGCCTCAGAATACATCTAGAACCTGAACACTTCACGCAGTGTCCATTGCTTTTACCCTGGCTCAGTCCTGCACTTCATTCAGATTTTCAATCAGTTCTTTCTTCCTCAATGAGACCTCTGTGCCAGCACATTAACAACTGCGGCCCTTTACTCCCTGAGATATGAAGCTGCGTAAATCTCCATCAGCCCATCAGCTCTCTGCATCGTGTGTTTATAGTCTGCTTAGCATTGAATAACACACACACACATGTATACACTGACATACTAACATTAATATAATATCTTGTGTATTATTAACTAATATGTCTTCTAGAAATAGATATGTATATATATATATATATATATATATATATATATATATATATATACACATATATATTACATGTTTGTGTCTATACGCATATATATATTTTTTTTGAGACAGGGTCTCGCTCTATGGTCCAGGCTGGTCCTGAACTCATTTCAGAGCCCAGGCTGGCCTTGGACTCACAGCAATCCTCCTGTCTCAGCCTCTGAGTGCTGGGATTACAGGCGTGCACCACCACGCCCAGCTCATGTGGTGCTGGGGAATCGAACTCGGGTACTTCGAACTCGGGTACTTAGCGCTTGGCTTAGCGCTTGCTCAAGCGCTTTAACCACTGAGCCATTCCTCCAGCCCCTATACGCATATTTTGTTTCTTATCTTTCCCATAAAATGTGCCTTCCAGGAGGGCTTATGTTCTTTTGCTAATGGCTATGTACCTACGCCATTTAGAATGCTGCCTGAAGCATAGTAATTATTCAACGAATATGTCTTAAATAAATGCCGTCATTCAAGGTATTGCCTATTTTTCCTAAGGACTTTTAGAGTTTTTCAACTGGGGTATCTCTAGTTTGCTTGTTAAGCCTGATTTAATGTTTTAGTGAAAGTCTTCTATGTTCAGGGCTCCAATATGCTCCTTTTATTATCATATTGTATGCGGCGGTACAACCTCTGATACAATCTCTGTGAACTTTAAATAGATGCTTTGCGAAGTCTAAAACAATTCTCACTAAAATCTTAAAGTGAAAATTATGATTTGTGATATACTAAAGAAAATGAAATCCAGTAGTAGTTAATACCTTATAGAAGGTTTTATATCCAGTAGATGAGGCTCAGAAGAAAACCATTCTGATGCTGATTCAAGTGCTTTCTTCAAGTCAGTGCACCGACCACAGGGGTCCCGGTCCCCAGTCCAGGTGCAAGTGACCAAGCTGCGTGTGGATGTCACCTGATGCCTGTTATTCTGCAGGAGAAATACTGAGTTGTTTTATAACTTAAGAGCAAACGTTTATAATGTTAGTGTTCCTAACTCAGAACCTTCCATCACTCAAAAGTTAGGCTTTATGGTTTCCTAGTAAGCTGTTATTGTTATGAGAAGATATAAAATTAGAGGCAGGAAGTGTGGTAAATAAGCAGGGACTGCAAATACCAGCTGGCGAGTCACTCAGAAATGGAACAGGCAAAACCAGCCACCCCAAGGGCAGTACCGAGAGGTGGAAGGTACCTGCTGAGTATGTGTAACAGAAGGTCCACGAAAGAGAGAAAGGCCAGTCTCACCGATTCTCCGGTACCTAAGGATACTTCTGCAATACCGAAGCCACAGCACCAGTGTTACATATTTGTAGGGGTATATATAGTAAATATTCTCAGAACAATCACACTAAAATGTTCCCGTACCAGTGCGCATGCTTTTCTACTGTTAGCCTTTGTTTGGTTCAAACAAAAAGTTGAAATCCATTCTCAAGTTGATGGCTAAAAATAAGGTAATTTAGCTGCATCTTAAAATCGCGTTAGAGATAGCTGTGCATCTGGTCAAGACGAAATGATGAGGTTTGGGGCACTCTTGCTCCCAGTACAACTTAAAAAAAAAAGACACAGTTTTTCAAGACCCTGACAAGCTTACCTTCACTCACTAAAGGGGGAAAGAGGCTTTTTGTTTAGGGACCTGTATTTCCATTGAGGTCAATATCGTGTCCGTATATATGTACCTATTGTGTAAATGTAGGCTGAGCTACCTCTGTGGAGAAGAGCACATATCCTTGTGGGAAGATGTTTTTAATTCTTCTGAGTGTGTATTCAGAAGTGTAGCTTGATCAAATGGATTTTATACTTTGTGTCTTTTGAGGTTTCATACTGATTTGCTTAGTGGTTGTACCTGTTTACTGTCTCACCAGCAACCCGGGGGGGGGGGGGCACCTTTTTCCTCGCATCCTCACCAGGATGTGTTGTTTTTCTACTATTTTTAAAAACCATAATTTCTTTTTTTTAAACTTATAAATATTTGGTTTTATGTATTTGTGATAATAGACCTAGGTGAAAGGGAATCTCAGAGCTGTTTTGATTTGTATTTTCTTAATGGCTAGAGATGTTGGCCATTTTTTCATGGACTTATTGGCCATTGGTGCATCACCTTTGGAGAAGTGTCTGTTCAGTTCATTTGCTCATTTTGGAGTGGATCGTTGTTTTATGAGTGCTAATTTCTTGAGTTCTTTATGTATTCTAGCTGTTAGTCCTCCATCAGAAGACTGATACTTATGGCAATTTTTTTTCTCCATTTTATAAGTTGTCTTTTCACTCTGTTGTGTGTTTTCCTTGGTTTATAGGAGATTTTTAATGTGTTGTCATCATGTTGCTGTTGTTTCCTGTGCTGTTGGAGACCTATTCAGGAAGTCTGTGCTTGGGCCTGTAGCTTCAAGTGTCTCTCTCCTAGTTACCTTCCACAAATTTCAAAGTTTATGTCCTTCTAAGATATTTCATATATATATATATATATATATATATATATATATATATATATATATATATATATATCTGTATATCTATCTATCTATCTACCTATCTAAGGAAAAAAGGCAAAGAAAAATAAGAGAAGAAACCATTCTTTCTCTCCATGACCAATCACACCTTACTGCCTTGTACCCAGAGACAATTTCCCATTTTCTTGTGGTCGTACCCAGATAATCCATGCATACAAAACCATATATACACACTTACTAAAAGTTTCTCCATAATTGGGATCATATTAAAAGTGTGCCTTTTCTTCTGGCTTTTCCAGCTCAAAATACATCATGGGTTATTCCAGACTGGCATACAGAGCTGTTGAATCCTTTTTTAGTGGATGCTTCATATTTCATTGCAGAAAATTTTCTGATTTTAATCAACCCAATTTTTATTGATGGGGATTTGGGTCATTTAAAAAAAAAGATGCCACATTGAGTCGTGTTGATTATACATCATCTCACTCATGTGCATGTTTATCTCTTGAATGAATTCCTAAAACTGACATCACTGAGTCAAAATTTATTTGAGGTTCAATTTAATGGGAATTGCTATCTATTTTTTTCTGATGTTGTATCAATACAAGCTTCTGCTTGGAGTGTCTAAAAGTGTTTTTCCACATGTAAATTTTATCAAACAGTGATATCTTTGTGGACAAATTAGATCTAAAATAATATTCTCTGAAGTTTCAATTCAACTATATTATTTGTAGGTGGTTTCACGCTGTCAGGCATTTTACTGGCTTCTCTCTAAGCTGCCTCTGCACACCTGCACTCACTTTTTTTTATTAGATTCTTGGTGTTTATTTCTTACTGAGTTTCACGAGGTCATCTCACATATAAGATATGTGTCATGATTTGCATGACATTAGTATAATCTGCAAATATGTTCCCAAGTTTATCATGTGGTTCTTTATTTTTGGCTTGCTATCTTTCATGTAGAATTTAAATTTTTTATGTAATCAAATATTTAAACTGAGTGAGGCCCAAGAGGAGGCAACGGGGGGTTGCCAGGGGTCCTACAGTAGCAGTGGCTGATTAATGAGTTGGTGGCTGGAGGAGGCGTGAGGATGAACCTGCAGCGTGAGGAAGTGGAAGGCTGGATGGGCTGACAGACTGAGACAGAAGGCAGAGAGTAGGATGGCATTCTGATCAAGCGATCAGGGGAACATTGGTAGTGACACGGTGAGGCCATCACCCTGGAATGATGGCAGACCGGAAATGGATGATTGACGATGCCTAGGCGGAACAGATGGATGAAATGCATGTTAGGAAAAATTTCCAAATAGACATTGATGTGACAGGTGTATTGACGGGAAGCTGTGAAGGGGGAGTGGGAAGGAGTAAGGTTGAAAGCAACATGAAAGAACTTAGCGAATGTTCCATTGCACGTGGAAAGAGGATAGATGTTATCTCATTAGGTTGTTTTCCTCCTGTCATGCGTAGCAGTACAGCACTGTGTACTAAGGATGCGGCAAAGAATTAGAAGGTAGGTCTCTCCAAAGTCTCACCTCCCCTAAGCCTCGGTGTTCTCATCTGTTAAATTAGTGTGTTGAACTAAATTAATTACACAGCCACTTCTAACTCTAGTGCTGTTTGAGTCTGCAAGGGCTCTGAGCAGCAACATCTGTACAGACTGATGTTCCTCCTGGCACCTGGCACATACATGGTGGGAATGGGCCTGAAGCTCTGGCACACTCACCAAACTATAAGAGGGGGTAGACCAACTCTCCTGGTTGGCATGGGGCCATCTTCCAAGAGAGGCTGTCTCCAAGGGAGCCTTTGAAATATTGACAGCCAAGTTGGATTGAGTCCCAGAACTGAGAAGAGATCAAAAGCATAGCCTTAAATAAAACCAGCTGGAAATACAACTATTAAAAAAGAAATGGGGAGAAAAACACATTCTGTAGGCCGGGACCTTATTTTACATGTAAAACACAAACACTGGAGGCCGAGAATCAGACCCTTTTGCAGAGCATTTATAGAAGAGTTTTGGGCAAGCATTTTTTGATTTGTGTAATGAGAACAGGCTGTTTAAACATGTTTAGTCTCATTAACCACGAGTAGGAAGAGATGTCTTTTCTCGTGGTTGACAGAACTGTGGCAATCTTTTTTTTTGTTGTTGTTCTAAAAGAACTTGGAGGTGGAATTAGCAAAGCTCCCTCTATATTATGTCATTTAATTTTCATAAGAAGGTTTCAAAGGTTTGGAAGTTAAGCTCTGAGAGTCTGTGCGTGTTTCCAAGTGACTGAGGTTCAGTCTACTTAAATAACTTGTCTAACTAAATGGCCAACCTAAATCTATCAGAAGTAGAAATCTGGCTGCAAATCTAAGAAGCCTGGAGTCACATCGGGAGAGCCGAAACGTGCTGCGGACTGAGGGCAGGGTCTCTGAGTCTTCTGACTTAACATGGGCATGAATAATTCTTTGTTGTAGGGATTTTTCTTTTGGATTTCTTAATATTTAGAAGCATCCCTGGTGTGGTAATTTTTCTCCAGTGGTGACAACCAAAAATGTTTTTGACATGTCAAAAATCTGCCTCATGGTAGGGACAAAAAAAAAATCACTTCCAATTGGAAACCACTGAGCTGAAATATGAAATAACTTTCACATGCATAGTGAAAAAAAGTCAAGACCTATTCAAACTGGAGGATGGAGTGGGAACTTGGTTGCCATGAAAACGTAGAAGCAGGCTGGAGAAATAGGGCACCAGAGGACCGGAGACTGTTGGTGTCCTTAGCAGGCTCACTTTGGAGAGAGCATCATACAATATTCAGTCACTTGTGCCTCTAGATATTTTATCATGTCTATCTGCATGAGTCTGGCCAGGCAAGCAAAACTGATGAAATCAATTGATTTACTTAATTTGCCATTTCTTCATATGTGAAATTGGAATCATAATATTCAGCTTTCACTATTTTTGAGACCTAAAAATTATACATACACAGAAGTAACCCAAGCATGGCAGTGCATGCTATAATCCTAGCCCTCTGGGAAGCTGAAGAGGAGGATTAGAAGTTTGAGAGCAGATCGGCAAATTAGTGACTTGAAAAGACCCTTCCTCAAAATTAAAAATAAAATTGGGTTGAGCATGTACGTCTATAATGGCCCTATGTATAATCCTCAGCACAAAAAGACATTAAGAGAAATGTAACAGAAAAATCTAATCAATCTTTGTCTGATGATGATATACCGAAATTATGATTTATTAGATAGAGGGGTGGGTAATTTGGAATTCATTAAAATAAAGAAATTCTGCTCTCTGGAGA
The DNA here is from genome assembly GCA_004027205.1 of Ctenodactylus gundi. Classification (NCBI taxonomy): domain Eukaryota; kingdom Metazoa; phylum Chordata; class Mammalia; order Rodentia; family Ctenodactylidae; genus Ctenodactylus; species Ctenodactylus gundi. Next base: position 348,029 of record PVKB01001515.1, read on the forward strand.
CATTGTTAAAAGAGGGAAATATATGGGAGAAAAGATGTGTCAAAGGCGTGGCTGTGATAAATTGTATTTGTCCACAGTGTAAAAATAACATTTGAAATAAACAATAAGATGAGAAACAACGTAATTAGGAATGGGTCAAAGACCTTAGCAGATATCTCACTGAAGAAGAGATATGGATGGCAAATAAGCCCTTGAAAAATTGTTCCGCACCATGTGTCATCGGAGATATCAGCGAGACGACGAGAGACCAGTACAAACTTGTTTGAGAGGCCATTGCCCACAGCAGCGAAAACAGCAAAAGCTGGAGGGGCCATGGGACAGTAGTGACTCTCATTTGTTAACTGTGGAGAAAGATTGGACTTTTTTTTTCTGGAACTCAAGAAACAAGGAATGCTGATGAGGGTGTGGAGAGGAAGGAACTTGTCTCTATTGTTGGTGGGACTGTACACAGGTACAACCATTACGTAAGTATTATGCAGATCCCTCTACCCCTCCCCCCAAAAATAAAAAATGGGTGAAAACTCCATGGGTATCTTTCTGAAGGAGTTAAAGACACCAAATTACAGTGATGCATGCATGCCCATGTTTACTGCAGCACAACTCATAATAGCCAAATCTTGGAAGCAGAGGACACGTCTATCAACTGATGAATGAATACAGAAAATGTGGTATTTGTACATAATGGAGTATCACTCTGCCATAAAAAAGACAAATTTGAGTCATCTGTAGGAAAACGTATGTGCCTTGAGACCATTGTGCTTAGTGAAATAAATCAGACACAGAAGGCTAAACGTCACATGATTTCTCTAATTTGAGAGCCTAACACATAAACAAGTAAAGGGGCAAAGTAAGATGTGATAGAAGGAAGCAGAGGGATAGAATTCTTGGAGAAGGGGACACTGGGCGGTTTGGAGATGAGAGGCTGGGAAGGAGAAAGGGGAATAAGAATGATTAAGATGAGATGTGCACACACACTGATTCCCAAAGTTGAGTACAATCATTATGTATTGCAAATATATGCTAATAAAATTATAATTTTGAGAAAAAACCTTCAAATCAAAATACAAAAGAAAAAGGAAAATTTCTTAGAAAACCAAACAGACTCATACTGTGACCCAACAATCATCTTCTTTAGTACTTACTCAAAAGAGTTAAAAAATGTTTGTCCATACAAAAATCTAAGCATAATATTTATGGTAATTTTATTCAAAATTGCCCACATTTGGAATGCAATCAAAATGTCCTTTATTAAATGAATGGATAAATACACTATGATACATCCAGACAATGATATATTATTCAGCGCTAAGGAAAAATGAGCTACCAAGCCACAGAAAAAACAGGAAATTTAAGTGCATATGACTAATTGAAAGGAGCCAACGTACAAAGAAGAATATGGTGTGATTCCACCTACGCTGAGTTCTGGATGTGGCACACGTAGAGACAGCCAAAAGAACACTGGTTGTCAGGGGTAAGTGGAGGAGGAGAGGACAAATAGGTAGAGAGTGGGGGGGTTTTAGGTCAGTGAAAACACCGTATGCGACGCTGTTACAATGGATGCGCATGTGCCTTTCATGCGTTTGTCTAAATCCATAGACAGTGCAATACCGAGAGTGAACTGGAAACTATGAGCTGTTGTGACAATGAGCTGTTGTTGAAGGTTCACCAGTTGTAACCCAGGTGCCATTCTCACTCAGGGGTCACTGAAGCTTGTGCATGTGAAGGGTGGGGCTTATGGGAACTCTCCATGATTTTCATTTAATCTGCTATGAATGAAAAACTGTCTGAATACAAAGTCTATAAAACCCCCACCAAGTTGTATATAAAAACATCAACACCGGGCTGGAGGAACGGCTCAGCACTTAAAGCACTTGCTTAGCAAGCGCTAAGTCAAGTGCTAAGTACCCGAGTTCGATCCCCCAGCACCACATAAGCTGGGCATGGTGGCACACTCAAGAGGCTGAGGCAGGAGGATTGTCCTGAGTCCAAGGCCAGCCTGGGCTCCATAGTGAGCTCAGGACCAACCTGGACTACAGAGCAAGACCCTGTCTCAAAAAAAGAAAAAAAAAAGTCAACACCTAATACTGCTTCAAGAATGTAGGAACTGTGGGTGTGTGAGTCTGTGGCTGGGTTTGCTTGTTTTTTTAGTTTTGTGCCAAGTTATTTAGGGATGGAGTCATGTGTGGAGTCTTGTACATACAGTGCAGGCATGTAATAAACATTTTTAATAAGAAAATAATGATGATAACCGTAGAATAACCATAGAATGATTATTTTTCTAATTATGTTTAACATTTTTAAAATGCCTTCATTTGGAATAGGAAGTGTCAGTGTTTTACAAATGAAAAGCAGGTTTCAAAACCTTCACATGTGGAGGTTTTAATATCTTTTCTCGCTGATGGGAGTGGATCTCGCTGGACAAGGACACGGGATACTGTGAGGATGCATACAGTGGGTCGCCCACGCATGCCACGGGGATCTGAAGGGCAGAATGAGGGGCCTCTTCCCAAATGCACTGGGAGGCGCAGAGTGTGGGATCCACGCCCCTGGTCAAGAGACAATCAGAAGCAGCTTGGAGCAGGTGAGGCGGGGTTCGCAGGACAAATACTGATGCTCTCAGGGCCTACAGGGAAAAGGTTACACATTGAAATTGAGATAATTCAAGCAGAGTTTACTTACATGGAGGTCACCTTCAAGGTTCAACCAAGAAGACAGTGCAGAGATCTGACTGGGAGCCGTGATATTGGTCCTATGCGGAGAGGGAGACATTACTAAAATCTGAGACACTGGAAGATTTGCATATGAGCCGGTTGCCTCAGGATGGACAGTGATCTGTCAGTGTACTCAGCCAGCCTAACATAGTCTCACTGAGAGGGACCCGGTAGAAGGAATACCCTGTTCTATTCACCTTCTGTCCTTTTAGCTTCTTCGTGGAGATCCCTGCTGCCTGAACTGATGCCGAGGTGGAAGGTCAAAAGACACAAGCACTCCCTACAGGGCAGCCTCCAGCTCCAGGGCAAGAAGGTCTGGACGGAGGGTGAAGGCCTTTTCAGAGCCATCTCATCAGAGAACAGGCCCAGAAATTGAGATATCTATGTATATAGTGCAGTGGGTCACGGTGATTTGGGGGACTTGTAGTTTGTCTTTTTACGTGCCAAGCAGACGTTCAGGGCTTGCTCTGCCAACTGTCATAAGTCAGCAGTCCACAGCAACCTGGCCTATTTCATTTCAATTAAGGTATGTTCCTTAATGTATAAAAATAAATGCATCTGTAATCATGGGACTCCAAGTGATACCTGTTTGGAATTGTATTTTCAGATTCTGAAAATCCTGAAGTAATTCTTGGCCATGTGTTTGGATGCTTTGGGTATTGTGTAAAGAGTCAGTCCTTTCATCTTAAGGTAATTACAAGCAAATTCTCAATACATGACGTTTTCCTAGGTGTTCTTTAATTAAGTCTTTGTTAAGCATTTATGTTCAGGTATATTGACAGAGCGTTTGTCCTTCAATAAACAGCCCATCTCTCCGACATGGGTAAAAGTGTATTTAATATAAAAGACAGTTTTTTGAGCATAATAGTGATGTTTCCTTATGGTGTATCTGTGACAGACATCATTAATCAATCATAGAGTGCTCATTCTGCTCTTAAACCCAAGGCCTGACATATCATGTGAAATACTTTTAAGCCTTGCTTGAAATTGTACTCATGACGTAAGAATGCTCATTTGACCTGTTCCCTCAAGCTAGGAGTCTATGCACAGACAGTCCACATTTGGGAAGCGAAATTCAGAGCAGAAATAAAAACAAAATTCATTTCTTACTTATAAACATTTAGTGAGCAGCTAGTATGTGTCAAGGCTGTGCCCAAGGAGATATTGTACAGATACGTAAGCTTCTGGCTATTGGGAAAGCTTTCATAGACCAGAGAGATACTCCAGCCTGTAATGATGTCAACTATAATGTTACATTAATAGAAGGTTGCACAGGGAGAAGCCCTGACTTTTAGATGTGTGGATGTTGAATACACTGTTTTCATTTCTATGAAAACTTTTAACATTCTGCACATGAGTCCTGTGCTCACTGGAAGGGATCATAGGACTAGAGCTTTATCCATTTGACTTTTGGAAATTGAGTATGATTTAATGCCCTCCACTGAAGCCAAGAGACACTCCACTTGACCCCATAAAATAGCTTTTCTTTTATTCTGAAGTGTCAGGTGCAGGCAACCTACAAAGGCTTAAAAGGATTATTTCTTTTTATTTATTTACATGGTCATCATCATTATTACTGCCACATTTGATATTTATTGAATGTCAAACAACCTTGGGCCAAGAATACCACAGAATAAAGGTGAACACTAGCGGTTTGACATACAAGATGAGTTTCTAGCATGGAAACCATGAGATTCTTCTGTGCCGAGCCAACTGTGCTCAAGAGTAAGATTCCAATTCAGGTCAAGAAAAGACCGCCCAGATGGCTTTAGCTTCTATGGGGGGTGATGGTCATCTGGCTGGATTCCTTCAGTGGGATGCTTTTCCTTTCTTCACAGAGCACCTGTGTCTTTAAAGCCAACCTCTGTTGAACAAAGTGGTGATTACACAATTGTGCTCTTTCCAGGAGCTTGAAAACAGAAGATGAAGAAAGAATCTACTCACTAGTGGGAGCGATAACAGTATCAAGGCAGACACAGAAACTGAGGAATAACGGAGTGACTCTGAGTGTACTTTGGTTACCTAAGTTTTATGTTTCCAAAGAGAAAGGAAGAAAAAACAAAAGAAGCTCAGTTCTTTCTCCTGGCATGGGGAAGTGATACCAGACTCCTCTCCACTGACCATTAATCTGGTCAGTGCAGATATGTGTTGTCTCAGGATTGAGGCAAACACAATGAAATTCAAAATCATTGGGTAAGAAATTTCAAGAGAGCATTTCCCCCCCAAACTCAGGTTAATATACTTTCAAAATCAGAAGTATAAAATTAGTTAGTGTCTTCCCGGTCCACAGCTGAATGACACGACACTACCTGTGCTAGGTATTTGCATGTTGCCCCTCTAGAATCAACTTTTCCATCTCCTCTGTTTGATTTCCACTTAGGAATGCCTGTGGCTTTGGAGAAGCGAACTCTCCACAGGCACACAGGAGTGCAGCAGGCACCTCCGGCCCTGATACTTGGTTCTCCCGTGGAAAAATGACCTATGCTAGTGGAATTAGAGGGTTTCTTATGCTCTGGAGCCTTTTCTGCCTATAGCAGGAACAGGCTGTAGATCTAAAAACTGACGTAAACATTTTAGTTGGATGTCAGCCCTGATAAAATAAAATCATAGTATGAGGCAGAATTCGGAGTTTCTCAGAGAATTGAAGCTGGAATACCAACAGTATGGTAAATCTCTCAATCTAAAGGTATAGGAAACACTTAGGTTCTTCAATCCTTACGTTCCAAGTCACATAAATTAAACACTGTTACTATTTAGTCAACTTAAATAAAGAGATGTAGTCTTTATTGGTACCAGCTACAATGATGTTAACAAGTACTTGCTTAGAAATGATGATTCCACCTGCACAGATTTTTCCATTGTGCCCAATTCTGAGCTAATTTCTGGAATTTAGAGAAATTTTTAAATTTACTCTTTGCCTTTTATCTTCTTTTCCCCAAAGATTTGAAGAATTTGCTCATTCAATTCCTTTCTTCTGGTTAAGCTAATCCAATCTTACTCTTGACTTAAAACAAACAACAATAGCAAAGCAAAAACTAAACTCCCTCCACAAAAACCCCCAACAAAACCACATTTTCCCCATGAAATCATGGTTATAATATAATTTTCAAGCAGCTTGGGCCGTCTTGTCTTCTGTTTGATTTCAGGATGGTCTCCTCCCCCAGAGTATGCATTACCAAATCCCAGCTGCTAAAACTAGAATCTCACCAGCAAAACATGCTTAAATAGCACATGTGTGTGTTTAATTTATTCCTTCATTATTTATATATTGTCACACCTGGTGCCAGAAGGGTGGGATTTAAAGATGAATAGCCTGGTCTTGGTTTTTCAAAAGGATCCAGTCAAGGGAAATGAGTATTGAAATGTGTTATGCCCACAAAAAGTCTTCTGCATTTGCAAAGTGGATCTTGGGGAAGCTATACTTCTTAGTTGGCTTGGAAGGTGATTGGATCCTGGGGGAGCTCTACTCTCGGTTGGCTTGGGAGGTAATCAGATCCTGGGGTGCTGTTCTTACCAGGAATCCCATCCTTCGATGGTTTCTACAGCTGGTGTGTTGTTAGGAAGGTCTGGCCTGGTTAGAGGTGGGTCACTGATGACATGAGTTAGAAGAGTGGGCTCTTGTCCTGTGCTCTTCTTTTGTCTACTTCTGGTCACTGTGACCGGGGCAGGACTCCTGTGCCATGCATTTCCACCATGTTATTCTGCCTTGGAACCAACCAGCTGTAGGCTGAGTCCTCTGAAAACCATGAGCCAAAATGAACTTTCCCTCCTTGTAGTTGTAGGTGCTGGATATTTTGTCCTAGTCACGGGGAGGTGAAGTAAAGTGTGTATTTCTATTCATTGGAATGTTATTAGCTTTTGTGTAGAGTAGTACCTAACATGCAACTGAAATATATAATGCCTTACTTATTGATAGATCATGTAGATGTGCTACTGTGCTAGTATGTTACTTGCACTGGGAATTTAAGAAGACACTTGATGAGCCAAGTTACGTATCAATCAGAGACACGTATGTTATTGTCATATCCTAACGGGTGTCCTTGCACTTGGCCTGGATCCTCAGTTCTGCTCTGAAGGCCATCGGCCCAATGGTTAGAGATCAGTGGAGACAGACAGCCTGGGGCTTCAGCTAAGCCTGCCCAGGATGAGAGAGAAGAGATAGAGATGACCCCACCCCAATTGTCTGGCCCCCAGCCTTCATTCAAAGAGCAGGGAGTGATCCCTTCCCCTTCTTCAGGCTCTGGGCTGCAAAGACAGGAAAGACATGTGTCCTCACCAGGGAAACACCATGCTTGCCCTTTTCCCCAACTAACTCACAGGAAACGGGCTTCCTGTGAGATCTAGAGGAGAATGTCCTCCGTGGAGAATTAATCCCGGGCTTTCGGTAGCATTCCGCTTCTGTAATTCCTCGCAACGCACATTGTGAAATGTGTCTGGAATTCCGCACTGCCCAAACAAGGCCCAGCTCAAACTTAGCCCCTGGGGCTCTGTGTTCAACAACCACATTAAAACCAAAGGACTTGACTTTAGCCACGACGCCAGAAGGTCTTTATAACTCTCTGACTCCCAATGTCGCCAACCAGGCAGAACTAAGGGGGCTCAGTATGTATTTCACTTGCTAGATGCCCCCTGGATGTTTTTTTTTTTTTTAAAGGACAGTGCACATGAACCAGAATGCTTCATCTCCTGTGTTTTTCTATCCTCACAATAGCCCCATTTTACAAATAGGACAACCAAGGTCATGAGAGTTTGATAACTTCCTCAAGGTTGATTAATATGCAAGAGAGCCAGGATTCAAGGCACGGCTCTCTGGCTTGGATTACTTTTATTCTTCCTGTTAGAGTGTACTGCCTTATCTCATAATGATGACCAAAGTAGTTTGTTAAAAGTGTTAGGGTATATCTTAGTTATAATTACATAGAATAGACATAGAGAAAATGGCTTCAGAGTCTGAGGGAGGCTTAGAAGTTCTCCTGGTAATCATGCCCTGATGTTTTTGCTTGTTATGTGGACACTCCTTCTCTGTCTGTTATCTCTCCATCTGTACATCTATCTTCTTCATATCTATGGATGTATCTAACTCATCATATATGTCATCAGAAAGTTAAAGTGACATTCTGTGATGGACCTGAGATTAAAACTCAATCAACCCTTCATTTCCATGTTTTTTTCTTGCCGTCCTAAATGTTTCACCTGATTCTTTCTTTAATTCTTTGTGAAGATGAACATGCTTGCAGAACTGTACCGTGTGTTAGTCCATTATAACATCTCAGAATTTGGCTAGCTTGTACATGATGACACGTACACTACTTCTTGTTCATTTCATTAGCCTATAAGGAGGTTTTTTTGTTTTGTTTTGTTTTGTTTTTTTCAGTAGTGGGGAATTACCTGAGGTCCTTTGCACAGAGTTGCATCTCCAGTTCTTTTTAAGTTGAAAATTTTTGGAAACTTTGTATATAGCTAAGTTTCACTTGGTAAAGTTTGAGCTGGAATTTGAGATTGTCCTGTCTCAAGCAGTGTTGGGATTACAGGTGTGGATCAAGGCAGAAATGGCATGGGAGAAGGGCTTACCTGAGGACATTCATTCATTCTGTTCCATGACCGACAGAAGGCAAGAAGAAAGGAGAACCCAAGAGAACTCTCTTAGACCACGCCCCCTGCCACCCGTCCACCTTCACACAGGCCTCAGCTCACAACAGCACATCAAGCTATTTACTAACGAGTGGATATAAACAGTGAATTTATTGCATATTTTCACAGCAGAAAAAAACCAGGTGTAGGTGAATAATTGTGTTTCTAATGCCCACATAGCAAGTGAGCATCAAGCTGGATCACAAGCAGAGGAAACCTGTTGGTGGCAACGTTGTGCAGGCTGTAAGTACTAGGATGTGACTAGGGTGGCCACAGTAGCACAGAGCACATTCTAGGGAGGGCCATGGGTCTTCTCAAATGTGACAAATGGTGATGTATCACTGTAATTATTTTTTCACAACTCTTTAGGCAAATAAAAACCAATTAAAGTATAGCAACACTACCAGAGTATATTTGAGAAATAAATATTTCTAAATGAATTATTAATTAAGAAAAGGCCAGACCAGTTAATTGTACATTATCTGAGTTGTTTGTACACTATTTGGAAATTATCTTGTGGACGTAAGAATTTATTTCACCTGTTACCTTGCGTATAAAAAAGGAAAAGAGAGTCCAGAGGTGACGCTCAACGATTAGAGCACTTGTCTAGCAAGCACAAGGCCCAGATTTGGTCCTCTGGCACCACACAATAGCTGGGTGTGTTGGGGCATGCCTATAATCTAAGCATTCAGGAGACTGGGCACCACAAGTTTAGATCCAGCCTGGACAACAGAGACGCTGTAAAATGAATATTCAAAACATGCATATTCTGTGATTCCTTCAAGGAATGAAAATTTATTCTTAATCATGTTTGCCGTGTTTATCTGGAAAATGCCTTGGTTTAAGATACATGCAGCATAAACGCTTTGGGAAACAGAAATAGATTTTACTACCACTTTCACCAATGGAGCCTAATCTGTTTGCAGTGATTTAATCAGCCACAGTGAATTGTTTGCAGAAAGCCTCCCATATAAATCAAAAACTCCCAATATGTACTTGCTTGTGACTTTGTAGTGACCCGTGACCAGATGGGCTAGCCATCTGTAACTACATTTTCTTCTTTGTATATGTAAACACACACACACACACACACACACACACACACACACACACACACACACACACAGAGTCTTCATTAAACCCTGAAAAGTTATAGCTTCAGAATAGATTCTACTTATTAAAGTATGATCCTCACTAGCATTTTAGTCAGCTTGTGTATTTGTGCATTTTCTCTTAGGTGTGGAAGTTTGAATTATTTTTCAGAGGAGTTTGTCAAAAGCCTAACATCTTTTTTCTTTCTTGACTTCCCTCAATCACTTCCTTCCTTGCTTGCTCAGACGTGTTTCAGTTAGACTATTTTTTTTAATCTCAAGTAGAGTCTTAGATTGATTTGGGTAAAATTTAAAAATAAAGAAGAAAAAGTTTATATTGAGTGGATTTGGACTAGCTGTCTGAGTGGGAGGAAAATCTAAGTTACAAATATTTCCATTTCCATCAACATTTTGTTCTGAATTTTTTCCTAATATCTGCCTGACACCTGATTCCAAAGATATTTCTAGATAAAGTCTTGTACCCTGGATCAACAGAGATTCATTATGAGAGACGTATCATTAGGCAATTTTGTCAAAGTGCAAACATTATAGACTCTACTCACCACAAATTAAGATGGCCGTGTAGTTACCAGGTGATATAAACTTATGAAGCCACTGTAATATGGGGACCCACCCTTGTCTGAAATGTTGTCACGTGATATATGACTGTGCCAATATTGATAGGAGTCAGCCATTGTTCGATAACGAATCGTTCCAAACCTCAATGGCTAAGGACAGCCTGTATTTCTTAGCTTACATTTGTGGGTCACTGGGAGAGTCTGAAGGAGACACTCTGTTCTTTAATGTCAGGGAGTAGGTGTCAATCACACATCTCAGGTTGACTGATGTCCTGCTGGGTCTGGCTGCAGCTGAGTCTTCACACATACTTGACATCAGAACTTGGGGAGGTGAGGAGACTGGGCTTCATGAAATCACTCACAGGAAGTCCGCTTAGTCTTGTTAAATATGGTAGAGAGTGTCTGAGGAAATGAGCAGAAGGGAGAGTGGGCTGTCCAGGTCTAGGTCTAGGCCCAGCCTGTCTTCACTGATAATCCAAGTTGGTGCCATGGTGGCTAGCCCAAGTCAAGAGGGGAGCAGGGAAACAGATGTTACTTACAAGAAAGCCAGATGCAAAAAGGCACCGTGGTGGCTATTTTTGCTAATTTACCACAAACCAGCAGACTCAAAAGAATCTAGCTAACAGGAGAACAGGTGCACACATTGTCTATTACAAGGCTGGGGAAATTGGCTCATATGTTTCCGTCTCTCTGTCCTACTTAAGACTCAACACTCACCATGCCTACAACTCTATAGGCAGGACAGAACATCTTGTTGGCATATTGCACTATAATGCCTGTAGGTTGGGGAGGGAGAGACCTACAGAAAAACTGAAGTTCTATTGTAACTGGTAGAAGTAGATGTTGAGAAGACACCAAATGTTATTTTGCACATGGACCCTGAGGGTCTGGATCTATTGCACGACAAAGGTCTACACTGTCATGGTTGAGCAATGTTGTGAAACCTTGTATGCAAATCTTTTAATGTCAGTTCAATTGGGTTACTACTTGGAGGATTTTATGGGTCATTGTGCTAAGATGGGTGACAAGTCATTACAAGAAAATATCTTTGGTAGCAGTTGTGAGTGAGGGACATTTCTTCCTCACTTCCAACCTCTCCATTTTCTTCATTTTTTCTTTTCCTTTCCTTTCCTTCCTTCCTTTCTTTCTTTTCTTGAGACAAGGTCTCACTCTATAGGCCAGGCTGGTCCTGAACTCACTAGGTAGCCTAAGCTTAGGTTTTCATGGAAAATCTACTCCCTTAAGCCTTCTGAGTGCTGAGATTACGGGCATGTGCCACCAGGATCAGTTTTATGCGGTGCTGGGGAATTGAACTCAGGGCCTTGTGCTTGCAAGGCAAGCACTTTAACGGCTATGCTAATCCTCCAGCCTCAACATCTCTGTCTAAAAAACCTGTGCAAAAGAAAACATGTATGAACAGAAGAGAGAGTGAAATGGTTTCCATGCACTAGGAGGGGGTCTCTCCTCGCTTACCAGCTGATACACGGGACTTAGTTGGGCTGTTAAGCAACAGACTGAAAAGAGCAGTATCTGCCTTACACCGGCTTCGGTTTGAAATTGCTGATCTCTACACTTACCAGGGTTATGAATGATCCAACGCACTTTCACACAGGTTTGGCGCTTTACCCAGAGTCCCATAGTTCACTTTTCAGTATGTTGTTTTTCAAGTACCAAAGCTCTTTCTCCTCTCCTTACGTTTTGCGTTTCATGTCAATGTTCTAGGAGCAAGGCTAGAAGGGAAAGAGCTATCCGAAATGCCACCCACTTCCTCTCCCCCCTATTAAATCAGCTACCTTATTACATGTTTGTCGTGCTGAGGGACAGTCCCCATGGAATTCATTGCGATAGGGCACAGTGTCAGTGGGGCCAGTTCTCTGCACGAAGATTGGCCTGCAACAATATGGAAATATTGAAAATGGAAGTGTAAGAGTTCCAGAAAGATCTTTGCTCCCAGAGTTTCTTCTTCTTCTCCTTGAGCAGGTCCTATGTATTTGGGCTTGGATTGGGTGCTTGGAGGAGGCCTGACTGGGGAAGCAGAGCCTCAGTCCAACACCGCAAGCGCTCCGAACTGCTTCCCATTCCTGCCTGTTTATGCTGTGCTGCCTGCAAAGTCCGTAGTTTCAGTGTACCACCAGTCATTGTTTTTGCAGCTACACTTCCTCCAATTTTTCATTCAGAGCAGCACTTGGCAAATTCTGGCCTGCAGGTCAGCCTCCTGTCTTGGTAGTTTTATTAGAACAACAATGCCCATCCATTTACATATTGTCTAGGGCAGCTTTCAGACAAGAGCAGAATTGAGCAGTCCGTGATCTATTCTCTGCAGCCCACAAAGCTGAAAATATTTACTATCTGGCCATTTACAGGGAAAATTTGTCAACCCTTGCTTTAGAAGGTTAACCGCATAGTGCTCTGCTTCGGCGTCTCCTGATGATAGCAAACAGCTATTAACAACAGTCGCCCTGACTGAGTAGCTTCGATGATTAAAGACTTGTAGAATCCTTCTGAATCCCTTTCTTTCTAACCTTACAGCATTCAAAGTGCATGTCATGTGTGTGGAGTAGACAGAACTCTTCACAAGCTACAGATAAGTATACCAAGACATGGAGAACGGCTAAGGTGACTGTTCCATTGGTCAGCAGTGGAAGCGGGACTGCAGCTCTGTGTCGCCAGGTGTTGCCATCAGCTCTGTGATGGGCTCTCTGCTGCGCGCATGTGGCGTGTGTTTTCTCTCCGGGGCTGAACGTCTGTTCCCTGTCTGCCCAGTGCATGGCAGAAGGTCTTGCTGTGTTTTTCGTCCTATGTGGTCACTAGTGGACGCATAGTTGTGACTGTGCTTGTAGAAGAAAGAGAGTGGGGGCCTGGCCCAGGGGTGCGGGATTGTAAATGCCAGCATTCTGGCAGGCAGAGGCAGGAGAAACCCAAGTTCAAGCTCAGCATAGGCAAAATTCCCGAGTTAAAGAGAGGTGGCCTTGAAATCAAAACTAAAAATGGATTGAGGAGGCATCTCAGTATAAAGGCCTTGAGCTCAGTTCCTAGTTTCCAGTGCTGCCGCCCCCTAGGGAAAAAAAAATAAAGGATTCTGGGAGGGAGGGACTTATCTGACACTATCCACTACTTCTCAGTGCATGGAGTATGTTCAGGGTTGCAAATGGTTCCTGTGGTACTTGTTACAATCTACGCTCCCTCAAGACACAGAGGCACATGTCTCCGTTGAAACAACCAAACGCTCGCTCGCACCTCGTAGCTGGGTTTAGGGAACGTCTGTGTGCTAGAACTCTAAGAATGGGTGCTTTCTAGTCAGGGTCCGGCTGCAAGCTTAGTGTTGTCTTGAGGAGAACGAACATCTCTTTGAGCTTACGTATTAATACATCAAGAAGATTGGATTTGTTGACGTTCAAGGTCTTATCACAGAGCCTATACAAGTCTAAGAAATGTTGAGTATGATATATGCCATGTTTTAAAAAATTTTTTGAAAGACAGTTGGAAAAAAGAAAAGAGGTAGTTTACATAAAGCGCCCACTATGTGCTGGTATAGGACTGTGCATATTTCAAGCAGATCTGAATGAAAGATGCAAGTATTATTATTATTTAAATGAAGGCTTGAAGGGGTTAGCAGTTTTCTAAAGCAGAGGCAACGTCCAAGTCCTGCAGAGATTCCAACCCAGGTCACGTGATGAGCTCCGCCAGGGTCTCGCACCTTGCCATCCCACACTCAGCACTGATCAATACTCAGTTCACTCATTTGCTCGCAGTTCCGGGTCATGAGTGAGCAGATATGTTGGAAAAATTCAAAATACCACCTAAGCGTGAAGTATGAGCACAGTGGGTTTGCAGTTTTCTTATCTGAGTCACAAGCTGCCTGATACTGAGTTTAGTTAAGTAATGAGTCTTATCAATTTGCTGAAAGATAACTGTTTTTCTTTTTTCTTTTATTTTTTTCTCCCTATTGCCACCATTAACCTCTGAGCATGAACCTTCAGGGGTTTTGCCTGGCAATTAGAACAGTTCATGAGGGGCTCTGCTCGTCTTTATAAACAAACGTTCAAACCTTTTATTACTCATCAAAGTTGATCATGTCACTCTCAAATGAGAGCAAAGCCTGAACCCTTAATTTATCACTTTTGTCATTGAAATTAAAGAGTGTTACAAGTGTTTGATGAGTGGATAAAGTGTTGCACGTGCCTCTCAACTCTGGCATAAAGTACAGATCCTTCTTCACACATCACCACCTTCCCACTAGAGATGCTGGAATATCCTTTCCTGTGTCCAGTTTTCATACTTGGCTTTTTCTTGTATATCACAGCTAATAATTGCATAGCGCTTTCTAGCTTCTAAATCAGCTTTGCTAGAAATGCATCCAGTTTTCTTTCTCCTCGTGATAACCCCAAGAGATGACCAGCATTACGTTTTAAAATTTTTTTCACTTTTCATTTAATTTTATTATTTTTTAAAATTTATTTTGTAAATACATGAATTCCAAATTCTCTAACACATTAGAGACACGGGCTTTGGAGAATCTTTGAGCATCTATGCTCACCCCTTTTCCAGAGGTTTCCCCTTTCCTAGCCAACCATTGCCCCTCTTTCTACCTGTAATTCATATTGGGGCCTTCTTATGCCATTATTTCCATATATTTCATAAGAGGGACACTCATCTATAATCAGTCTTTTGTGCTTGGTCCATTTAGCTGAGCATTATTGGCTCAAGGTGGCCCCATTTTCATTCAAAAGCTTCATAGCTGTCTTTATTTATGACTGCATAGTATTTTATTTTGTATAGGCACCACGTCTTATTTAACCATTCCTCTACGGACAGGCAGGTAGATTGCTTCCAGGATTTGGCTATTACGAATTCTGCTGCTATAAACATGAATATGCATGTGTCTTTTTGGCATGTTGAGTTTATTTCTTTTGGGAACATGCTCAGTAGAGCAGTAGCTGCATCAAATAGAATTTCTATTGTTACCTTTTCTAAATAATCTCCAGACTGCTTTTCACAATGGTTATACCAGATTGAATTCCCATCAACAGTGGAGTAGAGTTGCTTTTTTTTCTGCAATCTCTCCAACAAGTGTGCTTTGAGTTCTTGACCTAGGCCATTCTCACCGGGTTGAGGTGAAACTTCCACATGGTTTTTATTTGCATTTCTCGATGACCTGTGATGAAAAACACTTTTTCAGATATTTTTTGGCCATTTGTACTTCTTCTTCTGAGAAGCTTCTTTTCATTTCAGCTGCCCACTTCTTGATAAGATCCTTAATGGGTTTTATGTTTTTGAGTTCTTTGTATAATCTAGATATTAATCCTGTGTTTGAAGTGTCACTGGTGAATATATTTTTCCACTGTGTGGGTTGTATCGTCACCTCGTGGATTGTTTGTTTCTTATGCTGCGCAAAAGCTTTTCAGTTTAGTGTAGTCCAATTTGTTGAATTCTTGCTGAGATGTCTTGTGCAGTTGGCAATTTATTCAGAAAATCTTTTCCTGTCCCTATGTCTTCTATGGTAGTAAGTTCAGTGTTTCTGTTTTGATGTCCAGTTCTTTGGTCCACTTTGATCTCATTTTAGTGTGTGGTGACAGATGCGAGTCTAATTTCATTCTTCTGCATGTGGAGATCCAGTTTTCTCAGCACTGTTTATTGAAGATGCTGTCTTTTCTCCAGTGGATGTTTTGGCCTCTGACAAAAATCAGGTGACTAAGGGAGTTTGGATTTGTTTCAGTATCTTCAGTTCTGTTCCACTGATCCTCTCGTCTGTTCTTATACTAGTACCATGTAGATTTAATCACTGTTGCTTTGTAGTATTTTTTGAAGTCTGAGATTGTGATTCCTCCAGCTTTGCCTTTGTTACTCAGAATTGCTTCAGAGATTCTGTTTTTATTTTCTGGTTCCACATAAATTTTAAAGTTGTTTTTTTCTGGTTCAGTGAAGAATTTAGTTGGCATTTTGTTTGGCATTGCACTGGATCTGTATCATAGCTTTGTAAGTATGGCCATTTTGAAAATACTAATTTCTATCCAGGAACATAGGATTTTTTACATTTTTGTAATGTTGTCTTTGATCTTTTACTTTGAGACTTTGTAGTTTTTCTATATAGGTCTTTCACTTCTCTAGTGAGGTTTATAGCTAAGTATCTTATTTAGTTATTATTTGTTGCTATTGTTAAGGGGGTTGTTTTCTTGATTTCTTTCTCTTTGGATTTGTTATTGGTGCATAGGAATGCTGTTGACTAGTGGGTACTGATTTTATAACATGCTACTTTGCTGAATTTATTTATTAATTCTAAGAGTCTTTGGGTGGGAGTTTTTGGGTCTTCTATATAGAGTATCATGCCATC
Source organism: Ctenodactylus gundi (assembly GCA_004027205.1). NCBI lineage: Eukaryota > Metazoa > Chordata > Mammalia > Rodentia > Ctenodactylidae > Ctenodactylus > Ctenodactylus gundi. Next base: position 364,371 of record PVKB01001515.1, read on the forward strand.
TACAAATAGGAACATCTTTACTACTTCTCTTCAAGTGCATATTCATTTTATTCCTTGCTGTTTCCTGATGGCCGTTGCCAAAATTTCAAAGACTATGTTGAATAGTCGGCATGACAGTGGGCATCCTTGCCTTGTTCCTGAATTTAGTGTGAATGCTTTAGTCTTTCTCCACTTAGGGTTACATTTGCTGAGGGGTTGTTTTAAACAAATCATGTTAAGGTAGGGTCCCTGTATTCCTATTTTCTTCAGAGTCTTTAACATCAATGGATGCTGGATTTTGTCAAAAGGCTTTTCTGCATCTTTTGAGACAATCGTGATTTCTAAATTTGCATCTGTTATTGTAGTGTATTTCATTTATTGATTTATATATATTGAACCACCCCTGCATATTTGGAATGAAGCCCAAGTTGTCATGGTGTACAATTTTCTTTATGATTTGTTGCATTCTGTTGTCAAGGTTTTTATTAATTTTGCATCTATATCCATTAGAGATATTGGCCTATAGCTTGCTTGCTTGCTTTCTTTCTTTCTTTCTTTCTTTCTTTCTTTCTTTCTTTCTTTCTTTCTTTGGTCTTCTTTTTTGTTGGGCCTTTGTCTGGTTTTGGAATTAGAGTTATGCTTGTTTCAAGAAATGATTTAGGCAATTTTCCTTGCTTTTCAATTTCTTAAAAAAATTGAAAAGCATTGGTACTAAATCTTCCCACTTTTAAAAATAGAATTCTGCTGGAAGTCCATGAGGTCCTGGGCTCTTCTTGGTTGGAAGTGTTTTTATTACTTCCTTGATTTCATAGGTGGATTTTGGCTTATTCAAATATTTAATTTCTTCTTTCATTTTTAGTGGTTGATATATGTTTAGGAACTAATGCGTTTCTTTTAAATTTTTGAATTCACTGGAGTACAAATGTTCAAAGTAAATTCTTATTATCCTTTCTTTGGATTTTCTTGCTATTTGTTGTGATTCTGTTTTTTTTCATTCCTGATGGTATTGACGTAAGTTTTTTCTTTCCTTTTCTTGTGACCTTAGCAAGGGTTTTATCAATCTCATTTATCTTTTCAAAAAACCAACTTTTTGTTTCATCTATTTTTTTAGGTTTTATTTCTCTAATTTCTGCTCTGATCTTTATAATTGCTTTCCTTTTGTTAACTTTGGCGTTGGCTTGTTCTTGTTTTTAGTAGGCCCTTGAGTTGTGAGGTCATATTATTTATTTGGGATTGCTCAGTTCTTTTTATGTGTGCATTTATGGAAATAAACGTCCCTCTTAACACTGCCTTTACTGTGTCCCAGAGGTCGCATGGTGATGTGCTATCATTTTTATTTGTCTCTGTGAAGTTTTTTATTTCTTCCTTGATTTCTTCTGCAAACCAACGTTTATGTAGAAGAGTACTGTTCAGTCTCCATTTGTCTGAGTTGTATCTTTTCTTTGTGTTGCAATTGATTTCTAGCTTTAAATACCCAGGTTAGCACAAGAGTTCAGAAATCCCAAGGCTCAAAATGAGGCTTTGGCGCACTCTCAGAGTTAGTCGTCACTACTCCCTTTTGGTATTGCTGTATCTCAGTTCATCCTCTGTAAATGGCCATTAACTCATCGTGTGTATCAAAGTGAATTCAGCAAAGGAAAACACCAGCCAGACCAAACTGGCCGAGTCCAACCTCCTACCTTACTGTCGCCTCTCCTGTGGGGTTGTATGAGCAAGCAATGAGAATTCCTGGCATGTCACTGGGGATGCTAGAACTTACACCATGGAAATTTCTCCCTGGAAGATTTCATTACATGTGCAACCCAAACCTCTTTGGGTAGTTTCAGCTTTAAGAAAAAGTGTCTAGCCACGAATCACCTCAAAGAACCTTTTTCTGCAACCTCTATTTCATTTGCCTTTTCTCGTTTGTGTCCTGATTTTAATTGTAACTTGTGGAGATGTTAATAAGGCAAAGCCCATGCAACGACTTTTCTACCAGGGATCAAATTTTTAAAAGCATAGAAGAGGGGCTGTAGAAAATGCACCAAGATCCGTGTTTTTCTAAGCAGATTCTCATCCAACACATCTTTCTACTGTTGAGGGGATAGGGCTAAAAGTTGACTTTTTATTCTCAGTAACTAGATAGAAAATGTTTCTGCATTCATAAACCATGGGCCTACCAGAATAATTCATCCCTTCTTCTTTTTTCTTTTTTATCTCTTTTTTTAATATTCAGATTTTCTCACTGAAGGTTCCAGAGAGGCCCTGGCATGCAGTCCCCTGTCCCCTGTCTGGTGACACTCCTCAGTCTGTATGTCCACCATGATCTATGCATTACCTGTGTCACAGGGTGTATTCTTTGAGATTTTCTCCATAACCTCCCTGAAGCTAGCATGAATTATCTTCAAAAAAATTTAGAAAGTGCTGCAGTTTTATTCAATTTCTTAAGAACTCTGACCCTATTTAAACTAGCCTCAAATATATTTTAATTTCTAGGCTCCCTCTTCTGCATTAGAGAATTTACTGCTACTCTGCAGTTTCTTTGATGCTAAACCATATTTTAGAGATTGTAGATGCAATATATAAACACAGGAGCTCTGTGTATTTTTTTTACCTAAAATTCTTTCTCTTTTTTCTCTTTTTATTAATATGCGTATACTTGAGACACGATGTTTACATTAAACTTGAGTACTTCGTGCACACATATACTGCATCAGAGTTACAATCCCTTCCTCTCTCCCTTTTGAGCCTCTCTCCCCCTCCCACAACTCTCAATACCCCCCCCCCCCCCCATTTAGTTCTATGAAATGACTGTATTCTGGGTTTTTCTTGTTAGAGAAGTCATTCAGTGTTTACCCTTCTGCATGTGACCTGCTTCACTGAGCATGACGGTCTCAAGTTGTGTCCATTTACCTACAAAAGCTTCAAAGCTGTCTGTCTTTAGAGATGAGTAGTACTCCACTGTGTACATGTATCACAACTTAGGTATCCATTGGCCTGTTAATGAGTATTTTGGTGTCTTCCACGTTTTAGCTATTGTTAGTTGTGCTGCTATGAGCAGGAGTATATATGTATCTCTTTTATATGATGCTTTTAACTCTTTTGGAAAGATTCCCAGAAGAAGTATGTCTGGATCAAAAGGAATATTTATTTTCCCCCCATTTTATTGATATGTATAAGTGCAAAATTTAAGGTTTACGATGAAGTTTAGCGTTTTGTGCACCTGCTTATCTTGTCGAGGTGACAAGGACTTACTTATTTTAAGCCTTTGGAGAAACTTCCATATTGTCCTCCATAGAGGTTGTACGAGTTTACAATCCCACCGGCAGTGTAAGAGGGTTCATGTTTCCCTACAGCCACTGCAGCATTGATTGCTGTTAGAGTTCTTAATATATGCCATTCTCTCTGGGTTAGATGAGGTCTTAGTGATGTTTTGATTTGTATTTCTCTAGTGGCTAAGGATGTCGAACATCTTTTCATGTGCTTACTGGCCATTTGGATTTCTTCTCCTAGAGAACTGCCTATTCATTTCTGTTGCCCATTTTTAATTGGGATTTTGAATTTGAGGGGTCTGTTTTTCTTCAGTTCCTTGTATGTTCTAGTTATTAGCCTTCTATCTGAAGCACAGGTGGTGAAATTTCTTTTTTCATTCTGTCAGTTCTTTCTTTACACTGTTGATAGTTTCCTTTTCTGTGTAGAAACTTTTTAATTTGATATAATCTCATTTGTTGGTGCTGGGGCTATTTATTTTGCATTGGGCAAGGACTTAATAGGAACTGGGTCTGATTCATCTTAGATGTCAGTAGTTAATGTTGTTCGTACTCCAGTTCCTGTTGTAAAAACTCTCATTAGATTTCTTAGGATTGACTCTTGGACTCACCACTGGTTGCTACTTTGGACACTTGTGGTGCCGTTTCTTCTTGGACTGCTATTTTCTTCCCTTCCTGTGTACAGAAGGCACTGGTGCTGGCCCTCATCTGATACATTTTTTGATAAAATAGAATTAAATGAGTGAGTTCATATCAAGTGCACAGCACAACACAACTGTGTCTAACACAACATAATTACATAAAGTGGTACTTATTATTAGAGATTTGATTTATTTAAAGCCAAATTAATCTTGAATAATTTGAAAAGAATGCAATTCTATTAAATCCAGCATTTTTTTTTGTCACTGTGAAATCACAAAGAAATCATCGAGCCATAGTGGAAAGAATAAATGTGTCTGTGATCATAAATTCTGCTTTTAAATCTCTTCTGTGACTTATTAGTGGGCAAGTTTTTCCATCACTCTGAGGTTTGTGGACCTCTGCTAGCAATGATGGATAATATTAATAACATCGCCTATGTTTGTCATGAATCCTGTGTCTGGGGAAACATCTCCAGGGTGGGAGTTTTCAACGATTTGACTTCCTAAGCCTTTGCTCAAAGGTGTTTTCAAGAGGTCCAAAGAATAAGCAAACAAATATAAATAACGGTGCAGCTGGTACCGGGGACTTAACGCGGAGGCAGATGAGGGCCCAGGTTAACCCTCATATGCCCACAGTCCACGGCTTCTCCTTTCTTGGTCAAACAACCAGACAGAAAAGCTCTTCTCCCAGGAGCGGGGGAGGACGGAACCCTGAGCCAGTGCGCAACACTCAGGCTGCAGGGAACGAGTGTGCTCGCGATGTTCCTCTGTCTCTTCTTTTGTGGTTTCAAATACTTCTGCGATACCTCATTTCCCCTCCTCGGTGATTCTTGGTGAAAATCTAACTCACCCTCACCAGACAGGCTTCTGGGAAGCCAACGTCTTTGCATCAGCAAGCATGTGTTCAGGCTGCAGAGGAGAGAGACTCTCCCCCAATACAGCAGTCATGAGAGGTAAGGCAAGGTTGACGGTGGCTCCGGGGTGTGATGAGTTCATTCTCAGGCGTCACTCCGAGCCCCACTCTCAGGGTCCCCTTCCTGAGTGCCCACCTTCCCAGAACTTACTGAGTGGTCTACAGTCACCCTTCCTGCCGTATCCCTCTCGCCACACACATTCCACCACAAAACATGGGTCATTTGAATCACCCTCGTGACCTCCGTTTTTACCTCCTCCTTCTTTGGGTCTTCCTGCTCTTCCGCAGCTCTCTGCTTACAGCCCATTCCCGTGTGTATTGTGGATCCCAACTCTCATTTGTTGTCATGGATGGACTGGAGATTGCAGAGGCCAAAAACGAAAGGCTATAACTTTCTCTAGAAGGCCACTAGCTGAAAGTGACCGCTGGGTTTCCAAAGAGGGCCCGACTGATGGTTAACTTAGGATGGCCACTTGACTTGGGGACTTCTGTGTCTTGCAGGAAAGAGTAATATCCAGGGGAAGGTGTTTCATGTGTGCCATAGAGACCCAGCATCCTCGGGAGAGCCACATCTTAGTAGCCCAGGAGGCCTGGCAGAGACAGAACACAACAAAAAAATTTGTTTGCCCCACAGACCAAAAATGCTTCATTATCACAGGACAATGGTGGTATTAGAGATCTTGGAGGGGCACATTTCTGTAGTCACTGAATTTCCTATCCCTACATATTTGCTTGTGATTTGTGTCTAGGAGTTTCTCCTTTGTTCATTTAGCAAAATTATTTTAGCCACGAAATAAAACTGCCTATATGTTGTATTAAACTTTTTACAGGGAGACATGAAGGATCATCCGTTTACTCCAAAGAGAACACACACAAAAGGCCAAAGTAACAGGGATGCTAAGCCCAACTTGGTGAAGCAGTGAGCTTGCTAACTTACTTAGAGGAATTTTGGTGAGGAGTTATTTACAGGATGACTCAGAGGTGGCTGCTTTGCTGAAAAGCCCACTCCACCTACGTGTTGACTCACAGAAGCTCCTGTAGCTCACTACATGATTGGCTGACAACTCAGCTTGTAAGGGAGTCTCCTGTACGGCACCTGCTTACTGCTCCCATGTCCTTGGAAGCGGTCTTGTGACTCTGGTAAGTGTTAGGCACTTCCCAAGAACTGCAAATTGGACTCCATCCCACCTTCTTCCTGGAACCCAGAAATAAAAATGTAGGCAATTGCAAAACAATATCATGATATTGTCAAATAGCATACTACTGAAGTTTTCTGAAATCATAAAGACAGCACAGAAATCAGGAACTATTTGGTTACAAGGAGTTTCTAGAAATTAATATCCTGCTGAAGCTTCCATACATGTCCCACACATCTGCTCTGAGCTCTGGTGACCATGGCTGGATGTCTCCCTGCCATCTGTGCCATGCCTGCTTGCTGTGCACGATCAGGCCTGCTTATCAGTGGCTTTGCATGGAAGAGAGCCACCTCTTTCACTTGCTTAAGCACATGCGCGTAGCTGTTCCTCCTGTCACCTTACAGATCTCCTCATTTCTTTTTATGCTGGTCTTATGGGTTTGTTTTTCTCATTCTCTGTTGTGCAGAGGAAGAATATTTAAGCCATCCTTTAATTAAAACCCTCTAATCGAGCTCTGGTCTCACCCAAGACAGATTGCCCATCCATAGATTGGATTCCCAGCAAGCCGATGCTAAGGCATAGGTGAGGGTGCTGGGTGTTCACCTCAGCGTGATCCTGGGGGTGACGCTGGAGAGGGAGGGGTCAGCAGCAGCACTGGGTAGAGAGTTGGAGCCCTGCTGTGCACATGTGCTCACCCATGAGCAGGGCTGGAGGTGGAGTAACACTTAAGGCTTGTTTCCTCTATCCAGAAACTTGAAAATGGAAATCTGAGATGACAATTCAACACTGCTGGTTGTGTTCATGTCTAGTAGTGATAGCCCAGTGGCTAAAAGCACAGACTTTGGAGCCAGATTGGTCTACTCTTAGGACCATGTAACTGTTGTCGCCTCTGAATATCTAACCTATGGTTACTAGAGGCCACCTTCGAACCCTTTGTCTGCGTTGTGGGGACTATTTTACATCTTTTGTAATCGAGAAAGAACAAGAGTTGGTTTTTGTACTGATGGGTCCTGGTACTAGTTTGCTTTTTCTGCCCCAGAACCTTAGGTTGCACCTTTTTAGGCAACTTTCAGAATTTCAAACTTTATATCACAAAAGCTCATCTGTTGCTTTCCAGAAAACTCAGGAAACATCCATGCTGCCTCCTTTTGATGTATTTTCCATTTTTGGGTAATTTAGCTTAGTCTGCTATCCATTACTCACAACTTGAGGCTAAACTTGGGAATATTTTTGTTGCCTTCATTATATTTCTAGAATCCTTTAACATATACTTACCCTTCACTCATCTTAAATCTGACACAACCTACTCTCAAACTGCAATTGGTGAGTTATTGTCTTACATGTGGTTTCAATTGTGTATGTCTATTACCTTATTTCTTTAAAAAGGATCTCAGATTTGAAGTAAATCTGGACGTATCTGTTAATTTTTCCTTATTTATATTTTTATATTGATGTCTCCAGCAGTGTATGTGTGTGTGTGTGTGTGTGTTTAACAGAGTAAGATATATATATAGAGAGAGAGGATAGTGAAGGTAAATTATATTAAGAAAAAATTCAGAAAGTTTACATTTGTGCTACCCTGAAAATAGTCTGCACTTAGATTTAACGATTGGCTATTTTGAGTTTATTAAAAAAAAAAACTGATCTATTTTCTCCTTTGGAGGGGGGATTCCAAAGCTTTGCTACATTCACAACCTTTTAGACAAATACTGACACAAGGTAACTAAGAGAACTGTGTTTCTAACTGTCAAGAGTTCATGCAAACACACAATATTATCAATGCAAGATGTTCTGTTTTTAATACTCAGCAACAAACTGCCCACATTGTAGGTCATGCAGACCCAGGCTTAGCAGAGAAACTACTTATATACGTTCCATTTCTTGTTTTATCTCTGTGAAGAAAATTCAGAGCTTTAGAGATATTTTCAAAACATGCTCTCTAGGCCACATAGAGCTTTCACTCAGAAAACATCTCATCAACAAATCCATTGATCACCTTTCTGCGCTAGGCATTTTCCTGAGTGTCGTACACAGAGATTCAACAAAGAAGACACACTTCCTTATCTTCAAGGAGTAGGCAGTTTATTGATCCAGTTTTAAATTAGGACATATAACCTCTTGGATAATAAAGAAACTAAGAGTTAGAGTCAATAACAGATTCTGTCATTTACCCATGCTACCTATTCAAGAGGTGAGCAGACTTTTCCGAGTGTCTTTAATTGAAATATGGACAGAAATATTCCATGATCGCTGTGGGGACAAAATGAGACAGCACTGTCTAAGGAATGTGATGAGATGTAGAAAATATCATTAGGTATCTTCTTCTGAATTATTGTTTTAGTTTCTACCTCCCAATGCCCAATTATTCAGTTATCACTTTTCTTCCCACTACCAAAATTCCCCCCCCCCCCGAAAAATGTAGGCCAATAAGTAGTCTTACTATGCAAACACAAAAACAAAGTTTCTAAGTGATAACGAACATAGTTTTGAGATCAAAGGCTAGATGCAGTTTTAAAATACACATATCAGCCAAAAAAATTACACACTTCCTCTAACTGGGTCCTTCTGCTATGATTGGAAAGGTCTGGAAAAAAAAAGAAAAGATTTGCAGTAAGTAGACAGTCAGGGGTCAAGGACATTGAGAGAAATGTAATGTTCCTAGAATACTATGATGTTTGTTGCTGTCTCAAACTACATAATCATCACGTGGCCATCTGCTTTTAATCAGAACAGGGTCTGATTAATCCGCAGGATCTGGATCTGGAGGATTGGCCTTGTCCCTCATGCCTCCTGAGGCCCGGGGTGTGCATGACCCATGATCGTCAGCCTCTGACCTTCACCTGCTCTTCACTAAGATGTAGATTACAATACCTCCTTAGGTCTGATGAGACTCCCAGTGGGAGTGACCAGAGGACAAAGGCCACCCTCCACGCAGCTCACGGCTTTATTTCTGTTGCCACTTCATTCTTCATGTTCCTGACCTCCTTTAGACCTCATTCACCAAAGTCCCATCATCTTGGGACAATATCCGCTTCATATCCACATTAGAGGCTTACACCTCATTCATACCTGGAGGAGCCCAGCTTTTGTTTCCCCAAATTTCTACATGTTCTTCTTTTATGTTGTTCTGTGGTCAGTTCGGGCGGTCTGTGCTCTTACTGAAAGTCCTCAGTAGAAGAGAATTTGACCTGTGCCCTGGAAGTTCATTCTTGCAGCCACTAACCCATGAGCTGTTTCTTGTGACTTCCCTGCGCTATCCAGCAGCTCCTCTTGCTCTGCTGCAGTTCTAATACCCATAGCCAAGTTCATCCTAAGGAGCTGCTGACTCCACCTCACCCAAAATTTCAAGTTTGAGCCAGGAGGGAAACACTATTTTCTCTTGGAATCTGGCTCAGTCATTCTTCGTGAGTTCTCAGGAACAACTGTAATAGCATATACAACATATAATAAACATGGTGAATTTACAAAAATTACAGTAGGAGACACACTGCCATCAATCTCCACCGAAATACACCGCTTCACTTCAAACCCGTTGATCCCATTGTTCTAGACACTTTCTGGAAGGGTTCCGGAAGTCCTCTCTGGTGAGTATCTTTAGGTGGGCCATCGTGGCTGCTTCAATGTCTTGAATCAATTCAAATTGACCTCTCGTGGTCATTTTCACTTTAGGGAAGAGCTAAAATTTACGCGGTGCCCGGTTCAGGGTCCAAGGTTGTGGAGGGACACAGTCATGAGTCCATAGTCTGCCCTTCTATAAGATGGCTTTGGCTATCGGAGTTTGTAATATTTTAAACTACACCTAATACAGACAAGAAAGGGGCCTTTCAGCACTACCTCAGAGAATGACAAAAATTTTTGGATAAGTATTTTCTAAGTGAAGATAAATATTTTGAAGGGGATAAATGACACTTTTATTACAATTTCTTTGCTTTGAATTTAATCATATACCATATTCTATAGGTCTTATGGGTGGCTAGAGTCCCAGGCCCATGTCCCACCCAGCAAAGCCTGTCTGTGAAGGGCTAGAAGAATATAACTTCCTTTCTGGTGTCTGAGATTCTATTCAGTTAAAGGGCTTAGGTTAAGCCCTTTGTCGTTTGTTCTTTTAATTTGCATTTCTTTTTTTACACTCTATCCTTATTTGGTTGTCTTGAGTTCCAAATCCACCACTCAGTTTCTCATAAATATGAAGCACTTTTCCAAAAATAAATAACAAATGAGTAAACAAATAAAAATAAGAAGTTTTGAAAATGAATCTCAAAAGGACCATCAGAATTTTTCATGAATCCCATTTGAGTGAAGCATCTTCCATGCATAAAAAGGCAGAAGCAGGTTGGAGAGCAGTCAACATCCACTGGGTTTGGGGAACAGCACAGGTTCCATCGCTCACAGATATGGAAGGTGAGTAGTGGGGTATTTGCAGATGGGGCTGATAATGGAATGGATCCCAGAGAACTTGGAGGGAATGGTAATGCTGTGAATGAGCTGGGTGTTCATGCTGTGATACAAGCGCCCCTGGTCGATGGGCCTAGGCACAGAGCCATGGTGCAGGGGTGGCCATATCAACCAAGGCTTGTCTTGTTCTTACAGGCCCTCAAGTTTTAGTTGGGGTCCTTTCACAAAGAAAAGGGCAGATCCTGAAAGATGACCCTCTGACTCAGATCAGGAAAACCACAGTTGAGTGTTTCTTGTAAGTTCTAAGGCATGTGTTCATTGTGGTTAACCACAGCAATTGTATTCTCACAGCCTTGCACACAGAGGAGGAGCCCAGGAAGAGGGGAGAGTGGGGCTGTGGTGAATGCTGAGTGGCTGGGCTCTGCAGCAGAATTGAGCTATAGAAACACACGCACACACGCACACGCACACATACACACACACACACGCCAGGCTTCAAGTCCAGAAATAGAATTCTTATTAACATCATAAAATCAAAACTTTATAATTGACCTCAGATGCTTGGGCAATAGTAGCCAACAGTGATGTGCGTGAGCCAGTCAGAGCTTTCGGGGAAAGCTCAGAGCTCAAGAGCTGCTGCGTTGAAACTGTGAAAGACTTTAATCCATTTCTAGTTGATTTTTCTCTGTCTTCAGATGAAGATCCAAAGTCAATGCATCAAGTACGTACCTTCAGCCCGTTGTAGTGGTGCACACGGATAGCCCCAGCTTCTGAGGATGCTGAGGCAGGTGGATCACAAGTGTGAGTCCAGCGTGGGAATCACAGCAAGACCCTGTTCCAAGAACAAAGCAACAACAAGACAGTAACAATAGCAAAAAGATGACTGCGCTCACTTGTACATGGCATATTATTTACAGTAGCCAAATTATGAACACAATCTCAGCATCTGTGGGTGGACGATGGTTTAAAAATGTGCATATACACAATGGAATACTATTATTCCATCTCGGTAGAGGAAAAGAGCCTGGTGTTTGCAACTACATGAGTGGCTGTAGGAGACATTGTGTTCCGTGAAATCAATCACGTACAGAGATGGCAAAGGCTGCGTGGGCTCTGCTACATGTGGCTTCCAAAGAGTTAAACACACCGAGACAGAAAACAGTGGTATTAGCCAGTGACCGAGATGCTAGGCAGTGAAGGAGATATTGTAAAAAAATATAAAATTTCAGTCAGGAAAAATACGTTTCAAGAGACCTATTATGAATACAGTGATTATAGTTTGCAACAAAGTATTGTAATTCGGGATACTGCGGAAAGGGTATATTTTAAGTGCTCTCACCGTAAAATGGTATGTGAGGAAATGCCTGTGATATCTATAGCTTGAGTTAATTAATTATTTCATAACGCATACTGTTATATCAAAATTCTTGAGACTAACAGATTTCTGAAAAGAAGGGATTTCCTGAGCTATAAAGATGCTGGCCAGAAAAATCCGAGAGGAGTCACGGTGTGAATTCCTTGGGCCATCAGCAGCATGCCAGGTGCAGCCGGAAGAACGTCTACCACAATCTTTACAAGCAAGAGTTGGAGAAAAGGAGACAGAATGCTGACCTTGAACTTGATCGTCTCTAAGTAAGAGAGGCAGGTCAGTGCAAAGTGGGCCGAATTGGAGGACAGGGGGACGATCTACAGGAAGTAGTCGTTGCTTGTTGGCTGGTTGGGGTTATAAGCAGAATGTGGTGATGGGGTCTCAGTGAGAATCCTCCTGGGCCTTGGGCCCGGGATTTCATTTAGAAATACACTGGTTGTCTTGGCCTAAAGCTGTTATAGCTTTTGTTAGCTCTCTGCTCTCCTTCCGTTAATCTTGTAGCTAAACTTAGGGTCTCTCAGAATTTCTGACTTATCAATACACTTTTCAAAAAACTGAAGGGAAAGAAAGAAAGAAGGAAGGAAGGAAAGAAGGAAGGAAGAGATAAGGCTTGCAGCTAGGTATAGAAATATCAACTCTGTGCGCACTTTCTGAGACTAAAACTTTCAGAAACAGACAGACATTGCTAACAACAATGAAAAGAGAAGGATTGGTGCTAGTTGTCAGTGCAACTAGTGATACTCCAGTTTTCAGTCCTTTGAAAGTCTTCTAAATGATAAGGGATAAGAGTTTTCAATATGTACAGTCACGAAGGCTTAGCTCTGTGTAAAGCTTTACATTCACTTAAATTCAATTTACCTAACTTCTTCCCCCTTCTACCCTCAATAAAAGTCCCTGAAGCATCATTAACAAATCATGGGTCCATTGTTGGGAGTTCACAGGAACACTACACACACACACGTGCACACACACACACGTGCACACACACACACACACACACACACACACACGCACACTCAGACACACTGGAAGTTACTGTGAAAACCTGTTTTTATCACTGACTCACATTTGAGTATTGCTTGGAGTATGTGATGTTAGACTTCCTTGTCTAAGAGTGTGTTTTCCAAGAAGCAATGGTAATAAAATCATTACAACCATTTTTTTTTTGTTGACATTTTAATGACACTCTAATCTTTCTCAAGCATTTTTGTGTTTGGTCCTAACCACATTGGGGGAAGCTGAGAGTAAAGAATGCATCAGTGAGGTGACTGACTTGGGGCTTGAACACAGATTCTGGGCAGAAGTCACGTGGATTAGAGCAGAATGTGCTGTTTTAAGGAGGACTCCTGGGTCATGTCATTACTAGACAACTTCAGTAACTGACCAACAAGCGAGTCTGCTGAGCTGGCAGCACGTTGGAATGAAATGGGAAGATGCTCCCGCCTGTCCCAATGCTTTGTGCTTTCGTGAATGGCCTGCCTTCTGGGGACTTGCGTAGACAAGCAGATTGAAGCGAAAGTAACAGATCGAAGTGAAATATACTTGGTGCCAAGCAAAGAATGGGATGATGTAGAGGCCACAGGATTTTAGAGCAGAATCCACAGACAGTAGAAGGTAATTCAGGCCTTGCAATGCAGGGTCACTAAGTCAAGAGTCCAAATTGCCCTTAAGGATGGCTGACTGCTCAAATCCCTCCAGCCACATGCTTATTGAGTGCACAAAGTCCACGGGTCTCAACTGTGGCCGCATATTAGGATGGTCACTGGAACCTTAAAAGCCGAAAGGATTCGATTATAAAAATGGAGAGAGAAATCTTGTCCTACAAATGCAAGATTTAATGGCAGGGGACACAGTGAGTTTCAACCTCAGTTGCTGATGCCTTAGGAGTGCTTAAAACACAGCTCCTTTCATTCAGCCCTGCCCCTTCACATCTATAACTGAGCACTCTCAAATACAACACACACACACACAAACACACACACACACACACACACACACACACCCAACACACACACACTTTTGTTGAGAAACCCTGATGGCAGGACTCTAATCTTCTGTAAATGATGGCTGCAGACACGAGCCCAGGAGCGTTCAGCCATTTTCCATCAATTCTTTCTGTAGTGACGCTGGTGTGGAGACGCCGAGATGCCTTTGCTCCTCTGAGGTGACAAGTGCTTTTTCCATAGTTATTTTTTTTTTGAGACAAGGTCTTACTCTTTAGTTCAAGCTGGTCCTGAACTCACCGTGTAACCTAGACTGGCCTTGAACTCATAGCGATCCTCCTGCCTCAGTCTACCTTGTGCTCGGTGTGTGTGCCACCATGCCCAGCTTTAGGTGGTGATAGGGAGTCGAACTCAGGGACTTCTGTTTTATAGGCAAGTGCTCTAACTTTCTGTGCTCTCCCTCCAGCTCCTCTCTGCAGTTTTCCTTAGCGATCCTGGTTATATGCAGAGAAATGCTTCTGAAGCTCAGGGTTGACCCATGCTTAGAAAACCTGCAGCTCAGGTCTGGAGGCTGCGTGATGGAATTTACTGAGGTCAAGCTACATGTAATGACTGCAGTTAGAAGATGCGAGCCTGGCCTCTAACTACTTGAGGAGGTTGGAGCAAGTCTCTTCCATCTCCCATGTGAGAAGGAAATTTCAATACTGCATGTGCGGTAGGTAGTAAAAAGTGTCTTGCAGTTTCTGGCATGTAGCAAAAATTTGGTTAAGTGTTCGCTTTCAGGATTGTGGACACAGGCCTGAAATGAGCGACTGAGTTGCTCACAGTCTTTGAGGGAAGAATGTCACTGATCATATAAACAGCAGCAGCGTATGGACGAGGCACAGAAGAGGCACACGCGGGCAGGACTTGATCACTCTTGGGGGAAGAGGAAAAGGGGCAAAGAAGGCTGCCCGAAGGATGGTAACAATTAGCTCGAAGCGTCAAACATCACTAAGATTTGGGAGATTTAAAGCAGGACACACAAGGAAGAACAAAAGTACCACATGAAATTCTGAAGTTTGAAAGATCCCGGTGGCTCTGGGGACCCCCCAGGAAACAGACACAGCTGAGGGCAGGTGGCATGAGGAATACCGTTGACTAAGCAGTGAGGGTCAGGCCGTGATCTCTGAGCTTCCTCCCATCCCTGATAACCTGTGGGACTCAAAAATTCCCTACTTGCTCCTCTGTGAACTATAGCACTAAGATAAGGCTGTTCCATGACCTTGAAGTGCAGGTGCTCGTAATCTGTTTTTGGAGCTCAGCAATATATCCAGCTCTTGCTGACTTCTTCATTGTCTTTAAATTCAAGGTGTATGAACTTACTTAACACCATGTCTTTTCATGAAAATGTGGAGCTGGAATAGAAAATGAATATTGATCACCTGTCTGAAGGCCCAAAGACTTGCCCTGCCCACTGGAACTCTTCCGAATAGGGCACTCCTGAGCTTGGCTGGCTGTCTCCTGCCGACATGCCTTGGGTAGGTCCCACGGCTGGGCTGCCTCAATTCTTGGTCTCCTCTTTCTATTCGGGCAATCAAGAATGTCTTTTCCCCCTAGTTGGTTGATTTTTGTTCCTTTTTAAAGTTTTTGTTTAAAATTTTATTTTTAATTATTAAAAAGTTACCCATAAGGAAAAAACACAAAAAGCCAAGATGGTAAATATGAAGGATTTTAAAAATTGTCAAAATGAACTTTACATACCTTAGTATGTAAAGCTTAGTGTCTGAAACCCCACCTTCTTCTTAATGCCATTGGGTATAAGTCTTTGATTTACAATCACCCATTTTATTTGAACAAAATTAGTTTTATTGAGCAAGATGTGGGAAAAATATAAATGCTGGAAAGGACAAATGATGTTTTATATGGTGTAGAAAATGTTAGAAATTTAAAATGTCATTTGCTAACATTGATGAGAAATATTTCTAAATACAATGTCAATATGTCAAAGGACTTGAATTCTATTATAGGGTTTTAAAATGTAAATAAAAACATCAAATCCATATGTAAACAGCGGCATAAAAACTAAAAAGAACACCTAGGTAAAAGTCCAGAAAACTATACGCAAATCTCTTTTGATAAAACTAAAAAGAAAAACAATCCTTTAGAAAGTTACCAAAGACCTGACAGAGGATAGACTCAATACAATAAAGATGCCAATCATTTCCTCCAATGAAGCCATAGATTTAATGCAATTCCAATGAAAATCCCAATAGGATATTTCATAGACCTTGACAAGCTAAAACCCAAAATATAATTGGAAGTGCTAAGGTCAATAACAGACAGGAAGAGGAAGAAAAATAGATCCGATGGCCTTGCCTTCGCTGATCTTGTGAATCACTGTGAGGTTAGAATAATTAAGTTTCCATGAGGCTGGGTGGAGGCAAATTGGCCATGGTGAGAAGGCGGCACTCGTGACCTATGGCAAACTTGGTGCTATAAATCAGTGAAGAAAAGACAGATTTTTCAAAAACTGGTAGTAGGATCTGAGTTATCAATTGAAAGAAAAAAGAAATTGAATCTTTACATCACCTTCTCCACAAAAATCAATTCTGTGTGGATTAAGGACTTAAATATGGATGATGAAACTGTAAACCATTTGTAACACATCATTGGTAAAGGTCTTTAAGCCCCCAAGGTACAGAAGCATTGCTTAAGAGGCCAAAAGCGCAGCCGAAAGGCAGTGACGTGAATGACAGGATTGCCCTAGAGCTTTGCAACTTACGCATGGCAGGGGCTCTCCCGCTTACGCAGGTGAGCACTGGGGTCTGGGAAATGGGTCCCTCATAAAGCAGGACTTCTGATGTGTGACTTTGAGTCTAGCAACTTCTGCTTTACAAAACAACTAATCAAAATTTAGGAATGATTCAATAGAGCAGTAGATTAAAAAAACAGTATGTTTTATTATGTAAGCTTAGTAAGAACTTCGCACCCTTTTTGTGTCCATGAATACACAAATGTAATTAATCAAGAAGACTGAGATTAGGTTGTAGCACAATTCCAATCTTCACAAGCTTCACGCATACGCACTAGCATTTGTCGTGTGAGTCATCCTGGATACATATAAGCATGTGAACTTGCCAAGTACTTTGCTGATGCTGATTTTCTTTGCAATATTTGTTTTCAGTTCTCAGTACAGTCAGCCTTTTCTGTCTTTGCTCACAGTTGGAAGTTCATCTCCTGTTCACTTTAACTTTGATTTCTTTGATTTTGGGGGGAAGAAAATTATACAACATCCTAGTCAATGCCTTTCTCTTAAAGCTCAGTAACCTTGGTCTCATAACCTACCGTCATGGTTTGAATGTGGAGGGCCCCCAAAAGCCTCGTGTACCTGTGGGTATGATGTAGTGTTGGGAGGGGGCCTGGCTGGAAGGGACAGATGCTTAAGGTGTAATCTGGAGGGGCTTGTGCTGGTTCTTCCCTTCCTCCCAGACTAGCCTCAGTTCTTCCATGCTGCTCTGATAATGTCTGTCTCCCAAACCACCAGCTCTGGTTCTGACTCTGGGCTGCGGCCTCACCATATGATCTGCTGTTTTCAAGCCCCCCTCCTGTAAATGGACTGTGACTTTCTAAAATGGTTACCTAGAATAAATCTTTTCTCCCTAAAGTTGTAGATGCCAGATATTCAGTCACAGTACCAAAAAAATAACCGGAACAGAAATTGGTACCAGAAGTGGGATCATTGGTATGACTTTATCTAATCATGAGGTTTAAAGCCTTTGAAACCAGCTTGCAGGAGAAGTTCATAAAGAAGTTGCTGGCAATAAATAAATAAATAAATAAATAAATAAAGCCTTTGATGTTCTGAAGCAAGCCAAGCTTGATGAGAGATACTGGCTGGAGCTCAAATGACTAAAATACTGATAAAAGTGTGGATTAAAAGGGCCAGGCTCAAAAACTTTCAGGTAAAAAGGAGGATTGTATTGGCAAGTAGCCTAAAATCTACTTATGCTGTTCTCTGGTGAAAATTTTGTTAGCATTTGCCCTTGTCCAAAGACTGCGTACAGCTGAGATTAAGGGTGGTAGATTGCTTAATCTGGTGGAAAAAAAAAAATCTCAAGACAGACTGGTGTTCAAACTGTTACATGGCTGTTTTTTGCATCTTTTAGCCAAATTGATGGTGAAAGCCAAAATAAAATGACGGAGAGAAATCGTATCAAAAGTTTACAGTGTCAGACCAAAATGGACTGCAGTGTGGGGCCAACAAGCACAGGAAAGTTAAAGAGATTAACAGAAAAAATAAAAGCTAAGTACTTACCATCAGGACTATTAAGAAGATGCCTGGAGTGCTTCTCCAAAGTCAGCAGGTCACCACCACCCTTCACCAGTGCCAAGGCGAAAAGGCAGAAGACTTTGCTCTGTAAACGTACCGCGGGGCCAAAAGAAAAAATTGTCTTTCAGAGTTGAGTCTCTTGGAGTTCAACCACCTAAAAACTCAGATACCTCAACAACATTTGTCCAAAAGGGGTCAAGCTACTGCTCAAGCCAGTGACAGATCGGGGAGTGGTCCACGTGGTCCTGGCTTTACAAGCTTACGGAGTACAAGAATTGTAATTTCATAGAGGCTTCCACCCAGATCGCAAAAAAAAAGGCCTTGGAGTCCAGCCACTGTTCCCCTGGGAGGGCAAGGTGTAAAATTGTTTTTTTTTTTTTTTAAAAAGCCTAAGGTACAGTAAAAATACCCAAAATTTAGACAAGCCGAAAACATGGGTTATAGGCTAAAAGAAAACTACTGGCCATGAGTGTAAACAGATTGAGCCCAGAGTGGGGCAGAGGGTCCAGCCAGCAGCCACGCCGCAGAGAGGGTCCACCCAGGCCCTTTGGAGTTCATACCTTGCCAGAGTTTACTCCAGGTGTTGGACACGGTACTACAAGATTTAACTCTTGCGCTGCTGGGTTTAAAAATTGCTTCGGTCCTATTGCCTTTTATCCTCCCGTTCTTCCCTTTTGGAATGGAAATGGTTACTCTCTGATGTTGTGTGTCCAAAGTGCTTAACTCAGAGCTGAGAGTTTGCCTTGCATCTCAGAGGAGATTTTAAACTTGACTTAAAAAAAAACAGTGCTAAAACTGTTAAAACTTTAGCAACTCTTAAGAAAGGACTTCTTTTTAAAAATCAAAGGAGTAGACACGAGTCTTTTGGGGGCTAAGGGTGGAATGTTGTGGTTTGCATGCGGAGTGTCCTCCAAAGGCCTCAGGTACCTACAAACGCTGTGTAGTGTTGAGAGGTGGGGCCTGCCTGGAAGGGGTGGATGCTTGAAGCTGTAAGAATCTGTGTCTCCTGGAGCATTGGCTCCAGCTCTGGCTCGAGTTGAAGCCCCACCATGTGATTCCACCCTTCTTCACCTGTAAATGAACTGTAACTTTCTAAAACTGTAAGCTAAAATAAATCTTTCCTCCCTAAAGTTGCAGATGTCAGGCATTGAGTCACAGTGACATTAAAGTGACTAAAACATGTACCATCCCCCACGAAACCATCAACATGCCAGGCAGGGATTCTTCTCACTGTGGGCCAATAACATGTGGGTGTTACTAGCCTGAAACTATGCCTGACATCTGGTTCTTACTTCAAGTCCATGTACTCGTTCTCCTTAAATAAGACATGTCAGTGGGTTAGAGACCGATCAGCTCAGGCTCATTCGTAACTGTGGTGCCACACATTTGGTATCTTTGTGTGTGTGTGTGTGTGTGTGTGTGTGTGTTTTGGGGGCAGGGAATCCTGTGACTCCACATAGCCTAGCAGGGTGCTCACAATGTCAAGTCCAGTCTTGGCAACTTAATAAGAATGCATCTCTAAATTTAAAAAAAAAATAAAGGTCTGGGAATGTAACTCAGTACTCTTGGTTCAAGCTCTAGTATCCATGCCCTGCTCCCCATAAAAACAAATTTAGCAGAAATTCACGAATAACAAATCGTAAAAGTGCAATGTTTTCCACGTTTGTTTCTTTTGGAAAATTTCCAGTGACTTTCAAATGTTTTTGCTGCAGAAATTTTTCCACTGAAATAATCTTATCTGGTAATTTGTTACAGATTCCACTGTATTTGGTAATGACTTCCTAAGATATTCTCTTGAAAATATCAAAACAATGACCAAAACAGAAGACGTTGAGGTTAATGTATCTATTGCTTTACAGTGACAGTCCTAGAGTTGTCAGATAAGTGACAGCGCTGCTCGTGGTCCTTCAGATTCCCTTTGCCCTGCAAGACCAGCTTCTGTCATTCTGTTATTATTTGTGATATTTGCTTTTACGTAGGTGTCCATGATTCACATTTTTTACGCTGATGAACTTCATCTGTAAATTCACACCAGATGAAAAAGATAATTCAGACAAAAAACTTCAAAAACTAGCCTTAAATATTTAAATCTGCTTACGCATAAGAATCTGTATTAAAATAAAAGAGCTTGAGGTACAAACTATTTTCATTTAAGCCTGACACGTTTAAAGACTTTTTGAATGTATTCTCTGGGTGAGTTTACCCTTGCACCTTTCACTGTGCAAATGAGAGTTCTTCACATTAATTTTCACAGAAAAATATTGCATTCACTAAAGAGCAGCTAATAAAATATCTGAATATGAAGCTTCCAGGCAGGCTATTTTTTATAAAACTAGATTGTTTGGTACTTAGAGCAAGAGGTGTTTTGAAAGAAAAATAATATTTTGCTATGACTCTTGTGTGTAGTTGTTGGCATTTGGTGATAAGGAAAAGAGCCTGACTTCTCAGCTGGCTTTACTAAGGTTTCCAAATTCTCTACAGGAAGTATGTCACTTTACGTCACTTTGTTTCCCACCAATTGGAAGACTATTATGAGTGCCTCACACTGTTCCGCCATTGTACAAACATCAAGGTGAGTGGTCACTGGATGTACAAAGGTTTCTAAACAGGTAAATTTCCTTCGTTTAAAATGCCGCAGACAAGAAGTATTTCAGAATTCACATATTTTTGGTTGCTGCATATATGTGAAGAAGTATTTTCATGTCATGGCCAAAGCCTAAACAAAAAAATTATTTATTTCATGTACATTTTTCTACATATGGACTGAAGGTAATTTTTTTTTTTACAATATTCTAATAATGGGTGCATCAAACACAGCCTGTGTACTTTGAGCCATCAGACTTGTGGCAGTATAGTAGTGCTCAGAAGGCTTATATTTTAGAGCTTTTCAAAATTTGGATTTAGGGATTAGAAGTGCTCAACCTGTACTTAACTTTCATTTTCTAAAATGGAATGTAGGTCATGAATCTTTCAGTAAAGTTCTACTTGGAATTCTCTATTGCTTGGGAGGTTGAACTCATTTCAGAAGGTCGACTTTACTATTTCAAAATTTCATAAGGTGAAAAACATTCAAAATCATGCACAACATCTATGCTAAATCATCTTCAATTCAATCGTAAGAGGAAACAAAGAGGATGCTGGAAAGAAAAAGAGTGGTTTTGTCATTATTTTAAGAGGGATCCACAATGATCTCGCTCCTCTGCTGGCTTCTCTGGAAGGTGTTGGGTCTTCGTCTGAGTCCCGGGCTCCCTGGTTCCCACATTTGAGGACTCTGAAGGCCTTGATGCTGTCCCACCCTTTGGACTTTTACATTTACCTTTCCCCTTGGCCACTGCATGTTCTCCCCTCTCTTCCTGAGGCAATGTTAATTTTCTGTCTCAGCTTTTAAACAGTTGGGCTTGAAGAGCCATCAAAATATCTAACCAGCCGCACCTCTGAAGGTTGATTTCTTTTCGATGTTTATATTTTAATTGTTGATTAACATGTGATGATCGTACATGTCGATGAGGTACAGTGTGATATTGCAACATATGTACACAGCCCAGTGCGTGTCGATCTAATTAGTGTCATTAGCATTTCCACTTCCTTATTCATGTTTCACGTTTGGCCCCTTGGCGCTCCTGTCTGCTAGCACTTCATAAAATATGAACAAGGAGATTGCAAGCTGCCGTCTCATCACCATTCTGGAGGACGCGAGAATTCACTCCTTTCATCTGTGCTCGGCGCCCTTCGCCAACCTTCTCTGTTCTCCCTCCTCCTCCGTTTCCTGTCTTCCAGTAGTCAACGTCCCCCATGCAGATGAATGGTTTTTATCTTCCACATATGAAGAAAAATGGCACTATTTGCCTTTATCCCAAAGATAATTTTTTCGCTTCTTCTAGTGGGACTCTTCGGTGTTCCTTCCAGGTTCTGATCACCGGCTCAGCGCTCTGCTCACTTCCCTTCCCATGGCTGCTCCTCGCAACGCTGTGTTGCCATTGGCCCATCTTCTGAAGTTTCTGTGCGTCATTTCCTGTGACTGCCCCAAAGTCTTGCCTCATTGTACTCCTAGTACCCCTTCGTTTCTTTCATTCTTTTCCTCCCTACTCTCCTTTCTCAACCCTTCCATTCTTTATTCACTCCCTTAGTAACTATTTAATAAGGATCAAATGTGTGTCGGGTCTATGTCTACAAGGAATTAAATTCAGTTTTATTAGGTATTACTGTATAAGAATTAAAGGATGATGTGAAGGTATACTTAAAATAGACTTCAGAAACTTAAGAGTCCCTTCAAGGAATTTAAAATTATTCACAACATTCCATATACTCATATATCCAGTCCTTTTGTGACAGTTTTTTCTTCTCCCTGGCATGGCCCCCATTCCCACTTTTAGGTTCCCAAAGAAATCACCAGCACTTAACCCTTGTGTCAGGCTCTGCTTCTAAAGACAGCCGTATAAGATCTCTCTACCTGTGCTTCTCTCTCTCTCTCTCTCTCTCTCTCTCTCTCTGCCTTCTACTGCAGTTTCAGATCCTACTGCTAGCTACCTCATTTTTATCAAGGTTCTCAGGTTAAATTTTTATGAATCGTATTTTCTTAGTATTCTCTTCTAGACTAGACTCTTATTTCAGTCGCTGGAAGCCCATAGATGTGCAGCTCTGGGTTGAGGTGCCTGCCCCCAGCCTCATTCAATCAGCTGTGTGTGGTCCCTGAGGACGTGGAGACTGCCCTCAGCAGACTCTGTTGACAGATTCCTAACATTAAGGAACAACAGACACCCTGATCGCTCACATGCACCATGAGTTAGATTCTTCCAATAGTACTTCACAGGAAGCACTGTTACTCCTACTATCAGGCAGAGAAACTGATTCTCAGGGAAGTCTAGCCACTTGCTTAAGATGTCACACATGTTAGTAATGAAACCTGAGACTACAGGTAGGACTTCTAATCCCTGAGGGCGTGTGTGTGTGCGTGTGTGCGTGTGTGTGATTCTGGGGATGGAACCCAAGGACTTCACACTATGCCACACTCCCAGCCCATTTTATTTTTGTTTTTTTGTATTGGGTTTTGAACCAGGGTCTCACTTAGTTTCTAAGTTATCCAGAATAGGCTTGAATTTGTAATATTTCTGCCTGAGCCTCTCAGGATGTTAGGATTATAGGCCTGCACCAACAGGACCAACCTGTGTTCACTCATTGCACCTTAGGGCATCCTTAGAGTCTACGGAAGCCAGTAGATTAGATTTAGGAAAATAACCTCTTTTCCTTTTAATTAAAATACATAAGAAGGTAGATTTATTTTTCGTAAAGGGCCTTGCTGTTGTCCCTTGCTGTTCCCCTTAGAGAGCATATCCATAAGATATGAGACAAAAGATGCAAAAACGAATTATATCTTTAGAGTGACATAAAAACCTTTCAGGGAAAGAGGTTGTCAAAAGTTAACAAACTCTCAGGTAATTGGTGGCAAATTCGGCAGCTCAGCAGCAAGTTACACGTGTGGGACAGCCTGTACAAGCAAGGCCTCTCTCACTCTGAGGGCATCAGGCCCCCTCAGTGCAAAAGCTTGCAAGCACAAATCATGGCCGCCAGTTCCCTGTTGACCAAGTGTCTATTTCTGGGCCATGAGGCAATGACCCCTCAGAAGCATGCGAGGCAGGACATTTCCTGATTCGAATGAGAGGACAGTGTATTGCCTCAGGGTGATAGAGGACTCCAGTGGGGCAGATGAGAGTTGGAACCAAATAATGTCACCAACACTCATTTCAATCCGTTAGCTGGGCCTTTGACTGGTGACCACGCCAGTGGAAACAGCCATGCCAGGTTCTACCTCTCCCAGGTGTGAAGGTCAAAACAAGAGCTTCTTTTCCAGGAGCATCAGCGTGATGTTCGGGGCATCACTGATCTGAAGTAATAACGTTCCCATCTGTAAGCGCATCACGGTGACTAAGCACATAGGATTGCCTGGTTGTTGGACCTGCTCCATTTGCTCCAAAAGCAGCTGGGAGGTAGGGAGGTAGATCCCCTTGTACTCTGAGGACCCGCTTCCGAAAGGTACCGGGGATGGAGCCCAGGACCTCACACTGATCTCCACACACAGCCTTATTTGTTATTATTATTGTTTGATTTTAGCTTTGAGACAGCATCTCATTAAGTTGCTGAGTTGCCCTGGTTGAGCTCAAACTTGTGGTTCTCCTGCCTCAGCCTCCCAGAATATTGGTATTACAGGCTTTGTATCACTTTTCCTAGACGTAAAATAAGGCCTTTTCAATATAAGAAAGTATAAATTCTAAGTGATCTAAAACTACATAGACCATAGACACACACACGCGCGCGTGCGCGCGCGCACACACACACACACACACACACACACACACGCCCAGGACAAATGTGACCTTGGTACCTCTATGCTGTCCATGACAAAATGATGTTGTCTGGTCTGTTTAAGCAGATTTGTAAGTGCTATGATCAGAGAACTAGAGGAGATACACGGATCGTACTAAGCCACACCTGACAGGTTCAGCGAAGGCTTCCCAAGGAGGTGTAATTTGTGTCACAGTTCCAAAAATTCTGAGATTTTCTTAGTCCACGTGGTGTGACTTTAATGGGGCAGTCGATGCTGGTTAAAGAAGTTAATGACTCAGACGGCTGGAGGCCAAACTGTGCGCACCTGTGTCTGGCCTGGGCATCCCGTGGCTGTGTCACAGCATGGCAGAGGAGTAGAAATGGTGCTGGCTGTGTGCAGGAAAGGCCAGCCAGATGTGTGTGTAAGTGTGTGCAAGGACACATGAGCTTATGTGCTTGTGCATGGGGGTGACAAGCTAATCCATGCACAGGATACCTCGCCTGCACCTTGGAGAGGAGAATTAACCCCTTCCTAGGGTGGTGCTCCATGATCCGATCATCTTCTACTGGGCCCCGGTTTTCAAAGGCGTGTTCTATCTGTAACCATCATTCTTGTGGGGATCATGCATTCAGCACGTGGAACTTTGGCGGGAGTGAGGGGAATCAGATCAACACTATTGCACATAAATATTCAAGAATTTATTGCACGTTAGCGATCTTCAGATATTAAAAAATAACTAATGGGATATAAAAGCTGTCAGCTGAAGTTACAGAAACAAATGATTCCACCAAAAAGGCAAATCTGGGTAGTCCATTGCCGATCGTACGCACCCTTCTTCATCCTTCAGCCCAGGGTACTGGCTCTCCTGTGAATGTCCCTGCGGTTATGCCCCAGCCGGTGTCCTATCCTTTCATAGTGGTGGCCATTTCTCCTACATGGGCTTCTCACTTTGTCCTCTTGGTCCTTGGCTTGCTCGCCTCTGGATCCCTGCATTCGCATGGGGCGGGCCCGCAGGAGCGCAGCAGCATGTGCTCACAGGTTCATTGAATGAAGCCACTCCTCAGCAGTGGGGTGCAGACACAATTCAATGTGCTTAGTATGTCGAGCACGTGCTTCCCTGGAACGGAAACCCTGACCGCAGTCGTCAGAGAGAACCTGATTATACTGGTAGCATTCCACCTGCGGTATTTGGATAGATGCATCTGCAGCTCAACCTCAGAGGTTTTGCCTAACACCACCTTTTGCAACCAGAGGAAAGAGAGGCTCTCCTGAAGGAATTAGGTGGTCTAAAACTAAAACATACTTTATTAGTTGCTTTAAAGATTCACTCACGGCTGTTTCTCCTACTTTAGCGAGATTGTTGATCTGCGTATACCGCGTGATACTGAGCCTGGGTTTTCCAACCTGACTTTATACCTAAGGCAACATTATTTAAAAACATCGCTGTTGTCCTCACAGAAACCCAAGGCTGAAGGCCCACGTTTCTATATATTCTCAAAAGTACACGGGCTTTGTGCTTCTGAAATTGTCACTTCTTGTCTTCTCTGAGTTTCAGTTTATTTGTCCTTAGAGAGAAATAATCATTTTATGTCATGAGGTGTAGTGAGAACCAAAGAAACTAGCCTTCCGAGAACCCCCAGCTGGTGCTCAGGGAAGGCGATTCCTAGTTTCAATTCTCCCTTAACTTACTTAGCATCTTATTATGCACCAGACTTTCTACTTCTATTATAATGAAACAAAAGTACGTGTACTCTTCTTTGTACAGAATAAGCCCATTGTGAATGGAATAAATTAAAATAGTTAACAAATGGATTAAAATAAAAGAAAATTCCCAAGTAAATATTTTTCTTAGGTTAAGATGAGACCCGTATTTTTCTTTTTTCTTTTCCTTTAATTTTGTACTGGGGACTAAGCCCAGGGGCTTCACATTGAGCTACATGCCCAGCCCAGTTTTTAAATTTTGATTTTTGAGGGACTCTCACTAGATTGCTAATTTTCTCAGGCTGGGCTTGAACTTACATCCCTCCTGTCTCAGCCTCCCTAGTGCTGGCAATGTACCACTGGGCCATCTCTGGGCATTGTAATTGTGTCCCTCTGATAGCTGTTTATGTCCCATCCTCATGCAGAGGAGGAAAGGTGACATTCTGTTCTGGGCTGTGTGTCTGCTCGCTGTCCTGTCTGGGCTTGCGTCACCTGCCTCACCTTGGTAACATCGCCGACAAGGCCCCTCACAACCTGACTGCTCGCTCCGTCCCGCCTCCCTGGGTCCTTGCTTCTCCGCTTGGCCTTCCTCCCTGTCACCCACTGCTTGGCTCTGGTGTGAACGGCACATCCCTCCTTCTGTATTCCTGTATGGGATCCAACCACAACAGTACTTGACTTTGTTGACGTTAGTTAATACATTTATTTCCCCAAATAGATGGTGACATCTTCCCAAGCCGTATTCAGGGCTCAGAATTTTCACACCCCTGGATCCTGGTATTTGTCCTGACAGCTTTGCTACATGGAAGAGTGGAACTTTTCCGATGACGATTACTACCTAGCTTGGTTGGGGTTTCAGTCTGACTTTAGGTTTGGCGAGGGCACAGGCGTAGCTACTTACTCTCAGAAGCAGACAGTGGGGTCTCTTAGTTCCACCAGACAGCCCACTGTCAAAATGAATCACCCTCGAGCAAAGGACAGTGAACTTACATGTTAAAGAATTTGAGTATTTGAAGAAATTATGTGGCTCACATTTTCAGTATCCAGGCTGGAAAATCTGCTCGATACTTTAACCTAGGAGAAGTGGCAACATTCTTGGAAGAAGGTAAAGAAAAATGTCATTAAGTAATAACTTTCTTTCGGTACCAGCCGAAGTGTGACACTTGGAGTAGGACAGATAAGCATTCAATTTTTACCTCGGTCTCCACTTTTGTGTCCTGTGTACTTTGGGACATATAATCCCGAGCAATCTAGAGTACGTGAACTCTGCTAAGTCTCAGTATTAACTTCATCTCCAAAACGGGGAGGAGTGTAACTTCTCAAGCCACCTGTGTGAGGGATGGGGGGTGGATTGTAGCATACCTGCGTCCAGTAGACGGTACCTGTAGAACACAGTATCTCTGTGGTAGCCTGGCCCCAGGACCCTTCCCTGAGCTGTAGTGGTTGTTGGTACTATGTTAAATTTCCATCTCACACTGAGTCCCCTGGGTCAGTCAGGACGTTGTCCATGTTGGAGTCACAGATCCCTTTCATCAATGCTCTGTCACGTCCCCAGACAAAATAACATTACTGATTCGTGGTTCTGAGGACAACAGTGTAACTTTCGCGTGGGGACACTCCGGTTGGCAGGACTTCAGCACAGCTTGAGCCCTGCCCTTTAGCCACCGTGTGTCGTGGGAGATCCCACTGAACAGTTAGCTTTATTCAGCGCCTATGTCCCAGGACTTTTTACCTTACGAAGTTTGAAAACCTTTCATCCTTGATATCATTAAAATGAACTACTAATACGGTATCTGCTACACTCCCTCAAGTGGTCCCTAATGCTCTTCTCCCCCTGGGTGTCATGTCACTGCCCCCTCAGCAGAAGCTGACTCCTAACTGGCTTCATTCCCTTCCTGTAGCCTGTAGTGAACTGCTGCTGTGACTACCCCACCAAGGGGTCATCATCCCTGCACTGGGTTGTGGGCCTGGGTGGGCGTTTCCATTACGCTCTGTGCTTGCTTCATATATCACTCACCACATTTCATACAGGTCTGGATTGCGTGTCCCAAAGTGTGTAGGCATTATTCAATAACTTCTGGACCTATTGGTCAACAACCCACACCCGAAAGCTCTGCTCTGGGTATCCCCAATCTTGACAAATTTACACAGTCTTTCCAGGTCAAATCTCAAACATCCCTCCCTTCCAGCCAGGCCCAATGTCCCAGGGCACGTGGTTTCATAGATATCCCACTATATCCAAAAGCATGAGGCTTTGGGGTGACAGTCCAGATCCAAACCGTAGCAAGCACACCTCCCTCCCCTTGGTTTGATCTGAGTCATTTCCCAAGGGCTCTATCAGCAACAGAAGAAAAAGTTTGCTTTACTCTTCTTAATCACATTGATTCCTACAGAACAAATATTCTTCGTTTCTTTTGACCTTTGTTAGCCTTCACTTAAAAGAGGTACTAACATTTAACAAGAAAACTCATTTGGCTCTTTTTGAGAACAAAATGAGATAAACTAAAAAAAAGGAAGAAAAATTTAACTTCATTCTGTTATGTGTTGGTTAGGTCCCACAGGATGGGCTGCTGACCATCTTCAAGTCTCTCAGTGCTTCATAAAATGAAGAGAAAGGCTTTTCTCTTTACATGGATCTGTTAGGTGTATCATACAAGAACAACTGACCTTAATGCGTGACAAGAGTGACATTAATGTAAAATATTAATTGTGCTATGGCCATCGGCTTTTCTGGAGATAGATCACCTCAAATCTTGTCCTAAGTAATGCATTTCCTTAGAGTTCAGGTAACCCTGCAAGATTGGGAGGTGCTACAAGCCTTTTAACAACATAGATCTCTAAACTACTTAGCTGTACAAATGTCTATGGAAATGAATTTTGGTCTCAAATCTGAGTGCTGTGATGTGAAGGCAAGAAAAAACACGGAATCCCTTCCCTCTCTCCCCCATCCCGTCCTACCCACTCCAAGCATTTGCCCAATTTTTGTATCGCTTACTCAAAGCTTAAAGCTTCAGACTTTAGATGAACAGTAAGCATTTTTTTTGGGTCTTTCCTCAAAGTCATGAACACTCTTCAAGTAAAAATTATTAGTTTGATGGCATTTTCTTGGCACTCAGTTGCACTGTTGTGACAGATCTAGGGTAGGTCTGTGCTGACTCCTTGACAAAAGTATCCAAGCTGCCTTTCCTGGGAGAGTACAGCAGAAGTGGTGTGTGCTGTGTGTTCACCGAGGTGCGGACCAGACTTCCGGGTGTCGGATTACTCATCTGATCATTTCAATTAAACACAATACCCGGTATTAATTCGTAGCTATTAAATACCTGTGCTATCGAGTCGGTGTCATATTGACCTTGCCTTTCTCTCTGCATTTGTACTACAGGAAATAAAACCGACTTGTAACCCAAATACCGGCCGTGGGGCCTTAGGCATCAGCCCTGCAGTCTTGTTTTCTGATCTGCATAACTGCGCATAAAATCATCCACCTGGCCTCTGTAAAAATCCTGGCCCAGGATAAATGCATAATTAACTTTCATTTCTCTCCTCTTGCTTCTGGATACATGCTGTTCCATCCCAAAGCACTCCTACTGGGCCACCCCTCTCAGTCTCCCTCCAAGGAATATGTACTGTGTTTATCTCCAGGAAGCTGGAAATACAATGTTCACTTTTCAACATTGCTCTCTCGTTAGATAAGGGTATCCCTGGGGGTCTTATATCTCCTCGAGGGGCCCTTCAGGATGACTGAGTGAGCAGCCCCTGGAGAGGGCCTTCAGGCTGACACGCAGAGAGATACTGGTGCTTGGGGTGGGGCTGTTGTCAGCCTTCAAAAGGAGATGAGCTCAGCTGTGGGCAAGGGGATGTGGAAATGGGCACTAACAGGCCCGGGCTGCTGCAGTGTAGACCTAGAGTTACAGTCGTAGGACAGTGAAAACAAGCAGAAACCGCAAGGACTAGGTACTTCAGGAAGAGCACAGATCTAAGCAGGGAATGTGGAACTAAGTGCAGGTATGAAGCTAAATTTTGAGAAGAGGGCTTCGCAAGGAGTGTGGAGCTGGCTGAGGAGCACGGAGCTAAGCAAGGAATGCAGAATCTAGGAATGAATGCAGAGCTGAGGAAAGAGTGCAACGCCCAGGAGATTGGGCAGGGCCGGGCAAGAACAAAGCTAGGCGATACGAGCAGCAGAAAACGATAAGTGCGAGAAAAGCAAGGCGTACAGAGCCAATATAAGCACAAGTCGAGAACTAAGCTGTGAGTGTTGAGCATTCCTACTTGACCTCAGTGGGCACAGACCTAAAGGACAGTAGGATACCAGCCCCAGGAAGGATGGAAGTTACTTAGACTAACCTGGCCAGTGAGCACAGATCTGCACATTTTCTTATGGATTTAAGATGGGTTTAAAGGCTTGTTCTACCCAAGACTAGCTTGAGTGACTCCCTTGATACCAACTTAACCTGCATCAAGTCCACAGTCCCACCTCACTAGAGCTATAACCCTACATTTTGTCACAAATACCCCTTAGCATTTCAATGGGCTGGTAATGGGTTGGGCATGTGAAGAGTGAAAATCTTGAGCTCAGATCTCTTGGGTTGAATATCCAGATCCTCTACTCTTAACCGCCGGGTTACTTTAGTAAGTTAATCTCTTTGTGTTTGAGTTATCTCTAAAATGGGGATAATATTAATAACACCTACTTTTTGTAATGCTGTGAAATTAGAATGAGTCTATACAAGACATGGTAGGAACTCCAGCTGGTCAGAGTAAGCTCTTAGTAAGGACAAGGAAGTTTCATCAATTGGCTGGACAACTTGACTGGAAAGCTGTCGGAGACAGATGCAAGAAGCCAAGTGCAAGAAAGTAGGAGAGAGTGGTCAAGCGGTGTTAGGGATGGGGCTGACAGTAAGACTGTGCCATGAGCAATTGTGCAGCAGTGAAGGGCGTGCTGTTGAGAATGATGGATCCTGATCTCCCACATAGACCCCAGACAGCTGGAGTTTGTTATTTTTTTGTGTTACTGAGGATTGAATTCAAGGCCTTCACCCTGCATTCCATATCCAGCTTATTTTTGATTTTTGATTTTGAGACAGGGTCTTGCTAAGTGTCTAAGTTGTCCGGACTGGGCTCAAACTTTTGATCTTCTTGCCTCAGCCTCCAGCAGTGGTGGAATTACATGCCTGTGTCAAAGGCCCAACTGGATTTTTCTCTGAATCTTTATTGAACCCCGGTGCTGGGATTGCTACCATATGTAATTATTATGGTTTGAATCGGGAATGTCACCCAAAGCTGTATGTGACTAGGTGTTGTGGATTATCTAAGGATTTGACACACTGTTAAGAGGTAGGGCCTGGTGCAAAGGAGTAGAGTACTAAGGCTGTGGGAGATTACTGAATGTATCTGAGATTAACGAGGGTGCAGGCTACCAGCTCCTCCCCAATTCAGATCCTTTCTCTCGCAAAGCCATAAGCAGCTGTTCTCCACCCAACCGCTCTGTCACGCTGCCATTGCCAGCTGATTATGATCAGATGAAGACCTCCTGAAACTGTGAGCTAAAATAAACCTGTTGTGGTTTGGATCTGGAATGTTCACCAAAAGTCTCATGTATTTGAATGTTATAGATTGTCTATGGAATCATGCACTGTTGGGAGATTGGCGCCTAGTCTAGAGGAATGGATGATAGGCATGTAAATTGGGTTACAGGCATGTAAACTGGATTATAGGCATGTAGTGGGGGTTTACCACACCTTCCACACCTGGATCCAGGAGGGGCTGATCCCTGGGAAGAGACGTGGAAGGATGTATAAGCTGCTCCCTGCCTTCCTGAGGGCTAGACTCAGTTTGCCTTGACTTGGCTTCCTGTGTGTGATGCCGTGAGAAGCTGCCTCCACCTCTGCCTCCGCCGTGTACTTCCACTGCTGCCAGCTGCCCCTGAATGGGCTGTGACCTTCTGAAGCTGTGAGCTAAAAAAAAACCTTTCTCCCTTAAATTTGTGGATGTCGGGCGTGCGATCACAGCAACGAGAAAGTAACTAAGACAAAACCTTTGCCTTTTTAGGTTGTGGGTGCCAGGTACTATGCTCTAGCAAAGACAGAGTGACCAAGGCAATCATCACCCATTCTCAATAGATAGGGAGAAGAGCTGGAAGGCTGAGTGGCACAGGCTGGAAAACTAGCATTTTTTCAACAACTTGTTGCCTCAACCACCATCAGGAAGCTAACAGAAGACCCCCCTTGGCAGCATTTCTCTTCAGGGACTAGTTCCTTTCAGTGTTTCTCAGAACTGTGTTGGCGTGGCTAGGATCAGCCACACCAAGGCATCACGTTTATACGCACCTGGGCACTTGGCTAAGTCTCTGAACAGGATCATTTCATAGATCACTCTAGGAGTTCCAGCAAGAACCCCAAGTGGGACTTCACAAAGCAGGGGTACTACTGAGGCTTACGTCTCTCACAAGTGGGGACTGGTTGATACTGTATTACCACGTTCAGAGACAACGTCATGTTAAAGTATTGCAAGTTTCTCTTCCCTGCCAGTGACCTGCACAGTGCTCTGATCTGAACAGTATTTTCAGCACCTGAACGCTGTCCATTTTTCTTGACCTCCTCTGCTGAATTGTGATACTTTCAGGACTGAGGCTGCTTCTGGTCCCCTTGTGTGTCCCAGCAGTCCCAGCCTACTCGCCCTGCAGGCTGAAACAGATCTGAGTTGGAGAAGGATTTGGTGTTCAGAAATGTTTGATGCATAAATATATTGATGAATAAATATGATAAGACCCCTCTTTCCCAGGGACATTCACGTATGCTGCGTCCCAACCCAAAATACTCTTTAAACACTCTGTTGCTTATTAAAATGAGTCCCCCTTTCCCATCCAACCAACATGTATCATCTCAGAGGAGAAATCCGAGGCCGAATGATTAGCCAAGCCCCCTTGTTACACTTTGATGTTGACCTTCGTAGCATATTACCATGGCTGCTTATTATTCATTAAATTAACTGGGTGATTTTATATGCACACACACATTTATATGCAGTTCACTCTTGTTTTTGCTTTTTTATTAGTGTGCATTCCTTACACGGATTAATGGATATTATTTGGGGAGATTTGTACATGTACACAACCTACTTTAACCGTTCTCCCATCACTGCTTAGCTTTGTCTTCTCTCCTAGTTTCACATTTTGGGGGTTCAGTACGTACAACGCATTTTCCTCATTTCTATTTCTCCCATTGCCCTTGCAGCCACCTTCATCCTCTCACCACTCACCCCCAATCCTCTACAAACTTTGCTATGGACCAAAATTAGCACTTGTGCCCATCATAGCATAGTGTCCAGAAAAGTGCCTGGAACACAGAAAAATCTCAGGGGCAGAGGAATGGAGCAGTGGTTAGAGCCCCTGCCTATCAAGTGCAAGGCCCTGAGTTCAACTCTCCAGCACCAAATAAACTGGATTTAGTAACACACGCCCATAATCCCAGCACTTGTGAGGCTGAGGCAGGATTGGTGAGTTTGTGGCCAGCCGGATTACATAGTGCATTCAGTATCAGCCTGGACTGTGAAGTGAGAACCCATCTCAATTTCTTTTCCAAAATATTTACTGAATAACTGAATGAACACATGGAAACACTCTGTACCCAACAAATAGATTTATTGAAATATCATAAAAGATTGGAAAACAACTGAAAAGTCAATAGTTGGCTTTATTGACTCCTAAGGTTGATTTTTTTAAAGCCACCTGGAAGAAAAATGGTTCAGAAATACACAAGAGCTCTCCAGTCATTTTTGTTAAAGAACATCCGCTTCACTAGACAATTACATTTCCGTGTTCTCTTTTCAGTAAACAGGCTTCAGAGAAAAGATGCATTCTGATTAATTTTTTATAGAGCTGATTAGTGAACAGTTAGTTTAAAAGAGAAAAATAATTCAAATTGAGGTGGTTTGCCCTCTGAAGTACTTATTTATTGTAGTATTTTTGCTTGATTGCTTCATGGAGAATCGAAGCCTCATTGAATAATTGGACGGCTGTACTCCTGTCACTGTCTTATGGATATTGACTACAATTGTACCAGAGACCTTTCTGAGAGAGGATTCGAATCCATTACCGTTTCTCTTACTGTTATTTCTCAATGTTATCTAAACCAAGGTGTCCACTCTCCATATATTCAGGGCATTTTGATTATCCATACTAAACACGCATTCTGATATTAGCTACAGAGTTCGTGTAGCACACAGATGGAGAGGGGCCAACGGCCTATCTCCACAGAGCAGTTCTAAAAATAAATGGCTTTCTTTATGAGAGGAAAAAGGTGTGTTCATGCACATGTTTAGAATTACACAGAACTGGCTAATGCAAGTACACATATTTGCTTTTTGTCTATATTCTCTCAGATATTTGCATTCATGGAATTCTTACTAACCTATGCTCATGTTTTAGAACTGGTTTCTTAAATCTAAAATACAGTGTCATTTCCTCTTTTGATAGGCTTAATTATAAGGCCGAAAGTTCAACAAAACCACTCATTCTTTTGTTGTTGTCGTTGTTCGAATATTTATTCATTTGGTCCACAGAACTTAACACCCACAAGCTGTAGGGAATGCAGTCCGTCTGACTGAGATTCCTGAATGGTGCAGTGTCCCCATGGCCCCAGGGGCCATTCTCTCTGCCTGGACACGTTCCTATAGCCCTATTTCACAGAATCGCCGGACCCTGTGGTCACTATGGCACTTGTCACCTCCCGACATCTCCCTTTCCCCCAAATCCTTGCAGAGGATGCGGGAGGGGACGGGAAGGGAAATGGAGGAACACGGACTCTGAGTTTTTAAAAACCAGAGGGTCTGACCTCATCTAGCCTAGCCAGGTGACTCAGCAATAGTGATGCAGGTGGCCTCTGTGGAAAGGGGGCTGCGCCTACCTGGGTGACCTGTGGGTGCAAATGAGAAGCCCATCCCCCAAAGCCAGGATCTGGGCATGGAAGAGATAGGCACTGCAGGTGCTGAGTGTGGATAGGCCAGTTTAAAAATTCTCACCATCCAAATCTCTCAAACGCAAATCTACCTGTCACGTGCTGTCACATGACCCTTTCCTCCTCCTGGAGCTCATGCACACAGCCATCTTTGTTTAAGCCTAAGGAGACTCTTGGGAGGCCTAGGATAAAGGACCTGAGAGTTTGCAGTGTTCATGCAGTTTTAGAAACAGCAATAGTGTCATGGAAGAATCAGTAAAAACTAGCTGCCCCAGGACAAGGACTTCTCGGCCCAGTGGTGTCGACCTGCAATCCTGGAGCTCTGGGTGGGAGGTCAGGGGAGGGGGAGGGGCGAGGCAGACAATTCTGAGCCCAGTGTGAGTAACTTAATGACTTAGTGAGACCCGGTCTCAAAATCAAAAACTCAAAAATGGTCAGCTGACATAGTTCAGAACGAAATCCTTCAGTCACATACACCAAAAAAGAATCCCAGTACAAGCCTGAGTTTCCTGTGTCCTAACCTTTACAGAAATCTCAATCCCTTACTCAGCCTGTACAATTCCTCTGGTGGAAAGTAGCCTGCTCCCTCTCTTGACCACATACTCTGATCTGAATAAACCCTTGTCTTTCATACAGTCAGTGACTGCTGGTAAAATTCTTTTCTTTTAATGGCCTTCATCCCTGGTCCTACACTTGTCATTTAGAATGGAGAGAGAGAGAGAGAGAGAGAGAGAGAGAGAGAGAGAGAGAGAGAGAGAGAGAGAGAGAGAGAATGTTTCCAGAACTGGGAAAAACTGGGAGTAGGCATCCTTTCATCCTTTTTATTAATCCGCCAAGGCTGGGCCAACAGAGGCAGCTGCCCCCTCCCTACTTCTGTCTAGTCCTCCAGGCAGCCTGTTCACTGAGCTCCTTTGGCCCAGTGGGCACTCATCCAGGGAGGGCTCCTGGAGCACACACTCCCGGGGGGCTGTCTCCTCAGCCACTCCGGTCCTCTGCTGAAGGCCCTGCCCACCATCTGCTGAACTTGGCCTCCTGCAGACTCAGCACCTCTGGTGATAGTTGAGGGCGAGTCTTGGGCACCAAGGAGGCTCTGGGGTGAGTCTGCTGATGCCACAGGACAGCAACCGCAGATAGGCGATCACCATTTCCCAAGCTGACGGCAGGATGTGAAAAAGGCGAGGAGGCCAAATGTTCGCTGGGACAGAGCGTGTTGATGGGGAAATTGAAATTGAATCAGCTTAATGAGGACAGGAGGTGGCTTTAGGCTTCCAATTTTTAAGCATTGTCATGCACAGGCCAATAAAACCTCTAAAGGTTGACTTAAAAGATATTAAGGAAAGAGATAAGGCCCCAGGAAGCCTCCCGTGCTTACTATCTGCATATAACATCACTTTATCAGCACCAGCTCACTTGTAAGTCAAAATCTGAAATTCAGGAGCAGAAGATGCCTTCTCAGACAGCTTAATACCATAGGACCCAATTAACTGGGGACAGACAGAAAGGGGGAGATAAAAATCGTATATAATGAGATCATCAGGGGTATGCAAATGAAGCCTTGCAGTCTGGTAATATTGTGATGGAAAAGATATTTATATGAATCATTATATTTGTATGTGGAGCATCAAAGAGCTGCCACGGTCCAGCACTGTGTGAAGTCACCCTCTGGGCTCCAGAGGCTCCTGGCACAGTCAGACCCTGGTGGCAGAGCTGTCCCTTCCAGGAAGGCCTGAGGTGAGTGTGTCACGCTTCGCGAGTCTGCAGCTGCCCCTGGCCCCCGGGAAGCGCGGACTAAGGTCCCTGTTTCCTGCAGCGCTCCCTCAGCCCAGGGCTGCACAAAGTCTGAACACGCAAGAGAGAAACCAGGAACACCTGCGAGCCTTGCTGGCGATGCATTCCACGTTCTCCTTAAATAATCTCTACATTTTTTTTCAAGAAAGAGACCATTATCTTTCCTGTACATATCAGGAGCTCAAGGCTCCGGGAAATCTAAATCGCAGCTGAAGGCTACATAGGGGGGAATAGAGAGTCTGGGGAATGTTCTTAGGAATATTTGACTCTGTACTGTGGTAAGAATGTCATCCCATGGGATGGAGGTGTTTTCCAGGTAAAGGTAAACTGCTCTTACTAATTTGAGAACTGCATCAACCCATTCATGACTGCACTGTCCCATTACCTAAAAACCTTTTAAAAGTTCAATCTCCCACCTCTGCCAGAGTAATAACTGAATTTCAATGTAGATTTAGAGGAGATGAACTATATTTTATTCATAGTTTGTTCTACTAAACCCTAGACCCTTTCTCTTTATGATTTCTGTTATCCTAGGAAGCCTTAATGAAGTAAATTGCTAATTCAATTTGCTTCTCCTTCTGGTCTCTTAAGCTCTTAGATTTTTCATCTTGAGGACAACATACCTGATGCCAGCAACTTACAGGGGAAGATTTTTGTTGTTGTTTTGGCTCACAGTTCCCGTGGCTCAGTTCATGGCCTCAAGGCAGAAACAGCATGGTGGAAAGGGATGGTGGAGAGAAGCTGTTCATCTCACGGTGACCAGGGTACAGAGAGAGAGAGAGAGAGAGAGAGAGAGAGAGAGAGAGAGAGAGAGAGAGAGAGAGGAAGAAGAAGAGGAAGAAGAAGAAGAAGGAGAAGAAGAAGAAGAGAGTGAGGATGGAATGCGTTCTTCCACATCCTGCCTCCAGTGACCTGTCCCTTCTGACCAGACCCTGTCTCTAAATGTAGAAGTTAGATTTTGGATTAGTATCCAAAATACTTGGGTTAGATTTAAGCCATACCAGTTATTTTGTCAGAAAATATTGTAATTCCCATTGTTCCATTGTGACAACCCCCCCCCCCCCGGGATACATTGTAATTTTATGTCTTGAAGGAGAAACATTTTTCCAACTTTATTGAGATATAATTAACCCAACAATACAACAATATCATACGCTTCTCCATGGCATACAAAACTGTACTGTTGTATAGTTAGACATTTCAAATTACCACAATAAATTTCCTATCCTATTCACATATCTATCACCTCACACAGTTATTGTGCATGCGTGTGTGTGTGTGTGTGTGTGTGTGTGTGTGTGTGGGAATAGTCAAGGTATTCTCTCAGCAAATATCAAGTACGCAGTCAGTATCTTTAACCGTAACCTCCATACAGAACACTAGATTCTCCACAATTTATTTTATAACTGAAACACGGTGCCCTTTGCCGTGTCCTCACTACTCCCCCTTTGAGTCTCTGATACTCACGGTCTTACTATCTGCAGTTGCGCATTTGGCCCTTTCTATTCCATACACAGGTGAGTTTCTTTCCACACACAGGTGAGTTTCTGTACCATTTGACTAGGCCCGGCTTGTTTCCTTTAACCTAGCATCCTCCAGGTCCGCCACATTGTCACAGGCAGCAAAATTTTCCTTTTTGGAATGACAGAATGGCCTTCAATTGTGTCTTTCTAATGAATTTCCCTTTAGGTAGTTACTCCTCAGTAGACATTTCACTTGACCTCATTTTTGGCTCTTCTGAATAATGTTGCTGTGAACACGGGCATGTAGATGCTTCTTGATCATATGAATTTAAATTACTTTGGGTATACAACCAAGTAGTGGGATTTCTATCTCATTTTGGGGGGAAAAGTTGAAGTGAAATTCCTTGTCCAATATCAGCAAGCCAGGACAGAAGAGGAGATCACATTCCTTCCATGTGGCTCTTTTTCTTGACTGTGACTCAGGACCCGGATGAGCTCAGAAATACACAAGGGCCAACGAGTACCCAAGATCACAGCATACAACATTCAATCACCAATTTTTATGATATGGTGTCCACTTCTTTGAGGTGTCAGCTCCCTCCTCCTATATTAAGAAAGCCTTATTGTGTAACCATCTTCAAATCATTGTGATCATGTGCTATTACAAAAGCTGTCAAAACCCAGTGCAAATGCTGCGTCCCATTTGCTTTCTGGGACGTTCTGTATGACTCTGCTTCAGATTCTTACATCGGCATAATTCCCATCGGATCCACTGGCTCTCAGCCATCAGAGCTCCGGAGCCGGTCACAATGAGAACAGGCTTCAGCTGGTAGGCCTTGTCTTATGTGTTATGGTTGAAAGTTTGTGCCTCTTAAAATTTGTGATGGACTCATACCCTTCAAGGTGATGTTATGAAAAGATAGGGCCTTTAGAAGGTATGTGTAGATTAGGATGGTAGATCTCTCATGAAGGCAACTATTGTCTCTCTAAGAGAGTCCCTAGGAAATTCATTGGTCCCATCTACCATATGAAGGGACAGCAAGAAGTCTTCACCTGTAAGTCAGGTAGAGGGTCTTTCAAGACCCTGAATGCATTGATCTTGGGCTTCTTAAACTTAAGGCCAACTTTAGCAACAACAACAACAACAACAACAACAACAACAACAACAACAACAACAACAACTTCTTTTTCTTCTTCTTCTTCTTCTTCTTCATTTTCTTTTCTTCTCCATCTCCTTGTCTTTTTCTTGTTTGTCTGTCTCCTCTTCTGCCTACTCCTCCTACTCCTTCCCCTCCTTTTTCTTTCTCACCTTCTTCTTTCCTGACATTAGGAAAGAAATTTAGGGCTTTTGTACTGAGATATATATCCTCAGACTTTTTCCCCCCCAACTTT